>JAEQBH010002379.1:600000-937296 GCA_016808115.1 Tetrastigma voinierianum
CTATCCCCGCTTATGCTTCTTGAGACAAGGGAAGAACCATATGCCGCCTTGCTTTATTCTCTCCCGACAAACGCTTTCTCTGAGGGTCGTTTCTTGTTGATCATCTTCCGCTCCGGGTCAATGACTTCGCCTCTAATCGTTTCACACCGGGGTCAGAATCGTATTCCAATCTTCCACTTCGCATGACTACTTTAACATGCTCATTCCCATCTCCTTGGCTACTCAACTGCTTGCAGAACCCGCTGTCTTTCGTCGCGTTGGGCTATTGCCCATCTTTGCTCCCAAACTCTCGCCATACCGTACGCTTGACGTTCAACTGCTGCCACGTTGCATGCTTGCTTTGTCTCATCTGAAGGCAGTGGAAGCAACACCCTGCAAGAGCTTGTCTAAATCCAACTTTTCTTAGAGGGTGGTTCAACAGTTCGGGCTGATAACGATGTTCGATTATTCCGCCACCCATATCCTCGATCGCTCTCGACTATTCTGCTCGATTATTACGCCAAATTTCGCCCCGATTCGATTCCCTGGCGTAAGCAATCGCTTCCACACGTCCTTGCCGTGATTGATTCCGACAACCCGACACGACCGGGCTTGCTCCCATCATGATTGACGATATCTCCGCGGCACACATGGGGTCCCCACATAAGTCAAGCATAACTCCTACGGTTGTCTCCGAGATGCCGCAATTTTTTGCTGTCTATTTAATCAAGTTAAATGTGCTACATGATTCACCAGATTATGAGGGACTCATTATCAACAAGCACCAACGCCATCGGTGTACTTCAGGCCGCCATGCCACCGATTATGTTGGCTCGCAGCGACCTGGGCACTCGCTAAGCTGTCCTGCGGGTTTTCTTCATCGCTCCAACAAGCATCAACGTTTGGCTGTATTTCACCATTATAGAAGGTGTGGACTTGCATCCATCCGTCACAAGTGGTGTGGGCACTTCCGCACAATTTGTGAAACTGGCCTATGCCTCTCGCAAAGTTCCCTCTAGTCGCCCAAAAGTATCATCTCTGCACGTTGCAATTCTCGGCTGCGAAGAATATTGCTGGTCGTGAATTCCCGCACTGCCATTCCACGGTAAATGGAATCCGTGGTCACTTGTTAGCCACCGCTTCTGCCTGACCACCTAGGGGTGAGATGGAAAAAGCCCCCAACCCGAGTGCCTCAAGAATCTGTACAGACGAATCAGATCGCAGACTTCAAGGAAGTTGGTCATATGTTCGGGTTCTGCCAGTGGGGTAGTCCATGGAATAAGATATTCCAAGACCGATCGTAATCACTTCAATTCGAAATTGTTTGCTTGAATAGGAGGTCGCTCCGATACGTCCTAACAACAGAAAACGAACTCATCTAAGAGAGCATGGAGCGGGATCATCTCACGATAAACCCGCCTGGTGCTTGATTTCTTCCCGTGATTTATTTCTCTCTCTGCCTCTCTCTGTCTACCAATGCCAAGATTTTGTTCTCGCGTTTTCCATGATTATTGGATTTCTAATCATATGTTCTCTGCTTCTACGCAACTGCGCGTGTCTTTCCGCCGATCAAATGTGTCGTTACTTTGATCTCGATGTCGCATACCCATCAAAACTACACTAATAACACACCGAACCAACAAACCAAATTATCAAAGACTGTAAAATAAACAAAAGTAAAGAAATCTTAATAATATCTAATTGCTAATTTCTATATCAATCTAAACTCCGATCCCCTAAGAATCGCGCCTAAAAACTCGACAGCTAAAATGTGTGTAAAATGTACGCCTATAAGGGCGCACTGTCATCAAGTAATATAGTGTACTCACGTTATGTATATCAGCTTTTTAGATAATATCCCAAGAGATAGCGATTTTGCAGGAAAGAAAGTGAATATGTGAAAGTCGTACCAAGTTTTTAGATTCTAATGAATATCGCATTAGCATCAGGCGCGTGCTCACGCCTCATCAATGTGGATTATTTCTGCGATGCGCCATCTGCGCATTTATCATTCGTCATCAAGGAGGTGATCTTACTTACAAGACATATCCTCTTCTTCGGTGTATATCCAGCCTATCTCGTGAATAGATTTGAGTATATTCATCTCAACCATATTCGAGATGCTTAAAAATAAGTTCAACCCCGCATGCCTTCAGATCAGAATGATGCCCATTAGCTTACTCGATTCAACAAAGTGCCATCTACCCGCATCCTCGGATAACCCCACTTCGACCCTTGACATCTCTCAGCAGATTACATGCCAATGCCACAGATGCCATCACCATATAATAAATCATAGACGAGCAGATGAAAAACAAATAGATAAATACTTGAACACAATATAAAGTACTAATTTTAATCCATCAACACATGATGTGGTTCAACAAACCCTAGATATAGATCTAGAACATACCGAATGATAGAATGAAAATGTTTAGTATTAAAAAATATCATTCCTCAAATCCAAAAATGAGAACAAGATAAATCCCGCACTACTCAAGTCTCAGGTCACTCGCTTCCGAATTCCGCCTTCATTCGTACGCTCCGATAATTTCCGATTTCCGAGCTATCAGATTTTTAAATGATGAGGTGCGCAGACTCGAGCCGACGTCAGCGACAACGCCGCGTGATGTTGAGACGCCGCAACGCCGAGACGCTGCATTGCCGATTATCGACACCGCGATTATCGACCCAACGTCGCTGACGTTGACGCCGACGTGAACTGCCGCGATCAATTTCCTATGGTTCTCATCGCCTGGCGCTCTAATACCGCTTTTTTGCCTCCAATGTACCCGCATCCAAACCAAACACTAATTCGTGAGTCTAGCCACAAAACTATGAAATTACTATAAATAAACATGAAAAGGAAAACCGACGCGGTATAATATGCGAGTGTTTTTTGTGCACTCATCGCCACGGTCCGCCTTTAGAACAGAAGACGGCGAAAGCCGTAAGTCCGGGCATTAAGAAAGTGCAAGTAGGCTTAAAGCCACGCCCGGGCATTTAAACTTCGCACGGCACAACCAAAGTCTAGCATTAGGAAAGTGCAACATGCGCTGAGCCATAGTCTGCCTTAGAAATCGTCTGCCTCTAAATTACTAGACGGCGTAGAGCAAAAAGTTTGGCATTAAGAAAGTGCCAACAGGCTTAGAGCCAAAGTCCGCCTTTAGAATCGCGCACGACGTAGAGCCAAGTCTTGTATTAAGAAAGTCCTGCATATGAGCCATAATCCGCCTTAGAAATCGCTGACGGCATAGAAATAGAAGTCTGACCTATAGAAATTTCTAGACTCAAGATAGAGCCGTAAGTCCGCATTAAGAAATCGCAAGAGTACAGATACACGCCTAGCCTTTAGAAATCGCTAGACAAACATGTAGCCTGCGATGTATGCTATTATGAAAGTTTTAGCAGCGTAGATCCATACCAAGCCCTTCGAATTAAGTTAGACAACATGGGAAGAAGTATGGCATTAAAAAAGTTCCTACAGGCTTAGAGCCACAGTATGGCCTTTAGAAATTGCCAGACGACGCAAAGCCAAAAGTTTGGAACTAAGAAAGTGCCAGCAGGCGTCGAGCCATAGTCTTGCCTTTAGAAATTGCCAGATAGGGTCGAGCCAGAAGTTTGGCATTAAGAAAGTTTCAGCAGGCTTTGAGCCATAGTCTGGCCTTTAGAAATTGCCAGACGCGTAGAGCCAGAAGTCTCGCATTAAGAAAGTGCCAGCAGGTGTAGAGCCACGGTTTGGCCTTTAGAAATTACAAGACGACGTAAAGCCAGAAGTCTGGCATTAAGAAAGTGCAAGTAGGCTTAAAGCCACAGTCTGGCATTTAGAAATTTCCAGATGGCATACAGCCAAAAGTCTAGCATTAGGAAAGTGCCAGCAAGCGTAGAGCCATAGTCTGGCCTTTAGAAATTGCCCTGGCCTTTAGAAATTGATAGACGGCGTAGAGCCAAAAGTTTGGCATTAAGAAAGTGTAAGGTGCTAGAGCCACAAGCCCGTCTCTTTATAAATCGCGACGACGTAGAGCTAAGTCTTGCATTAAGAGTGCTGAAGGCGAGCCAAGGCCGTTTTAGAAATTGCCATACCAAGATGTATTTGAAGTCTTGTATTAAGAAACTGCCAACAAGCTTAACCACAAATTCGACCTTCAAATCACAATCCGGCAGAGCCATAAGTATGGCATTAAGAGTGCCGCAGGGGCGCGATCCACACCGCCTTTAAAATCAAGTAGATCACGTAGAGCTAGAAGTTTGCCATTACGAAAGTTTTAGCAAGCTGATCCAGCGGGCCCTGCCTTCAAATTGCTGGGGACGACGTAGCTAAGTATGGCATTAAAAGCTCCACTCTTTCAGGGCGTAGAGCCGTCGCCGTTTTAGAATCGCGATCACAGAAAGCTGTCTCGAACTAAGAGTGCCGCAGCGCGAGCCACGCCTGCTTTAGAAATTAAGCCGATAAAGGTCGAGCCGGTCCGGCATTAAGAAAGTTTCAGCAGTTGGAGCCATACCGCCTTTAGAAATCGGGCTGCACTCCGCTGCAGCCGTGTTGGCATTAAGAAAGTTCCAAAGAAAGCGTGAGCCACCGCTCCGCCTTTGCAGTTCGTAAGACGACGCAAAGTCAAAAGTCCGCATTAAGAGTGCAAGTAGGCTTAGTTACGGGCCCGCATTTAGAAATTTCTACCGTTACGCGTAGAGCCATACCGCCTTTAGAAATCGGGCTCGCCTTCGTGAATCGCTAGACGGGCGTAGAGCCAAAAGCTCGCATTAAGAAAGTGCCAATGTTAGCCATACCGGCCTTTATATATTGCCAGACGACGTAGAGCCATAAGTCTTGCATTAAGAAAGTGCCAGAAGGCGTAGAGCCATAGTCTTGCCTTTAGAAATTGCCAGACGGCATAGAGCTGTGTTCTGCCTTTAGAAATTGGGTCGACGCATGTGAGCTTGAAGTCCGGGTATTACAGTGCCAACAAAGCGAACCACAAGCCCACCTTAGAAATTGTCAAATGGCGAGCCGGCGTATGGCATTAAGAAAGTGCCGAGGGCGATCCACAAGCCTGCCTTTAGAAATTGCTGACTTGCCACAGCTAAAAGTCCGCCATTACGAAAGTTTTAGCGCGAGAGCCTGCCTTTATAAATTGACAGACACCATAAATTAAGTCTCGCATTAAGAAATCGCAGAAGATGGCTAGAGCCCTGGGCCAGTCTTTAGAAATTGCCGACGGCGTAGAGCCAGGTCCGCATTAGGAAAGTACTGCCAGAGTGTGAGCCACGCCTAGCCTTCAGAAATTGCTAGATGGCGAGCTGTAGTCCGTCATTAAGAAAGTTCCACAGGTATAAGAGCCATAACTGCCTTTAAACATGATCTAGAGCTGTGGTTGCATTACAGTGCTGCCAGCATAAGAGCCACAAATCGCTTTTAGAAATCGCAGACTGTGTAGCCGTAAGTTTGGCATTAGAAAAGTGCCAATAGAGTAGAGCGCCTCAGCCTTTTGGAATCGCTAGATCGCTTATGTACCATAAGTCTCGGCATTAAGAAAGTGCCAAAGCCAGCCACCGTTTCGCCTTTAAGAAATCGCAAGAAGGCGTAGAGCCGTAAGGCAGCCCCGGGCATTAGGAAAGTACCGTATATGAGTCACACCGTCTTTATAAATTGCTAGAAGGCAAAAGCCAAGTCTAACACAAAAGTGTTTAAGGGCTTGTATTGGCCGCTCGTTTAAAATCGCTTAAACGTATGTAGAACAAGAAGTCTTGTATTAAGAAAGTGCCAAAGATGCTTAGAGCGCCACAGCCCGTCTTTAGTAATTACCGCATCGCGTAGCCAGAAGTCCGCATTAAGAAAGTGCAAAAAAACATAGAGCCACAGTCTGGCCTTTAGAAAATGCTAGACGGTGTAGAGCCAAAAGTCTGGCATTAGGAATGTACTAGCAAGCTTAGAGCCACAGTCTGGTCTTTTGAAATTTCCAGATGGCATAGAGCCAGAAGTCTGGTATTAAAAAAGTGCTAGCAGGCTTAGAGCCAAAGTCTGACCTTTAAAAATTATCACATGGCGTAGAGCCAGAAATATGGCATTAAGAAAGTGCCAGATGAGCCACAGCTCTATTTAGAAATCGCTGCATCAAGATAACCGTAGTTTGGCATTAAAAGTGTCAAGAAGCTGAGCCAAAGCCTCGCCTTTGAAAATTGCAAGACGGCCAGAGCCGTGGTTCGCATTAAGAGTGCCAACAGCTAGGAGCCATATTCCGCCTTAGAAATCGCTAAACGGGCGTAGCTGTAGAGTCCGAATTGTGAAAGTATCAAAGAAGCCAGAGCCATGCTTGGCCTTTTGAAATTGGGTTGTGACAACGTGTCGTAAGTCCGGCATTAGAAAGTACAAACAGCATGTGAGCCACACCGGTCTTTGAAATTCCAAATCCACGTATAGCAAGAAGTCCGCATTAAGAAAGTGCCAAAGAAGCGAGCCAGCCCGCATTAGAACCCGCGATGTTCGCACAGAAAGTACCGCAGCTGAGAGCCACTGTCTTGCCTCGAAGAAATTGCGATACGTAGCTTAGAAGTCTAGTATTAAAAATCTGCAATCAGCTAGATCCCCGCTCTTTAGAAATTGCTAGACTCGCCAGAGAGCTCCAAAGTCTGGCATTAAGAAAGTGCCAGCATGCTTAGAGCCACGGTTTAGCCTTTAGTAATTGACAGATGGCGTAGAACAAGAAGTCTAGCATTAAGAAAGTGCTAGCAGTCGTAGAGCCACAGTCCGGCCTTTAGAAATTGCAAGAATGTGTAGAGCCAAAAGTCTGGCATTAGGAAAGTACCAGAAGGCTTAGAGCCACAGTATGGTCTTTTGAAATTGCTAGACTTCGTAAAGCTAGAGGTCTAGCATTAAGAAAGTGCCAGCAGGCTTAGAGACACATTCTGGCCTTTAGAAATTGTCAGACGGCGTAGAGCCAGAAGTCTTGCATTAGGAAAGTACTAGCAGGCGTAGAGCCATAGTCTGGCCTTTAGAAATTGCTAGAAGGCGTAAAGCTAGAAGTCTTGCATTAAAAAGGTGTCAGCAGGCTTAGAGCCACAGTCTCGCTTTTAGAAATTGCTAGACGGCATAGAGCCAGAAGTCTGGCATTAAGAAAGTTCCAACTTGCTTAGAGCCACATTTTGGCCTTTAGTAATTGCTATATGGCGTAGAGTTAGAAGTCTGGCATTAAGAAAGTGCCAGCAGATGTAGAGCAACAATCTGGCCTTTAGAAATTGGCAGATGGTGTAGAGCCAAAAGTCTGGCATTAGGAAAGTACTAGTAGGCTTAGAGCCACAGTCTGGTCTTTTGAAATTTCCAGACGGGGTAGAGCCAGAAGTCTGGCCTTTAGAAATTTCCAGACAGCGTAGAGCTAGAAGTCTGGCATTAGGAAAGTTTCAGCAGGCATAGAGCCACAGTCTGGCCTTTAGAAATTTCAAGACGGCATAGAGCCAGAAGTTTGACATTAGGAAAGTGCCAGCAGGCATAGAGCCACAGTCTGGCCTTTAGAAATTGCTAGACGAAGTAGAGCTGGAAGTTTGAGATTAGGGAGTGCCACCGGGTATAGATCCACACCGCCTTTAGAAATTGCCGACGGCAAAAGTCGGTCTCGGCATTAGGAAAGTGCTAGTAGCGCAGCCACAACCGACCTTTAGAAATTGCTAGATCTGCAGAGCTAGAAGTCCGCATTGGGCGAAAGTGCTAGCTAGCTTAGGAGCCACAAACCGCCTTTAGAAATCGCTGTAAGGCGCAGCCGAAGTTTGGCATTAGAGTACCGCAGATGGAGCCAGCGCTCTAGCCTTTAGAAATCATGAGACCGCGCAGAGCCTAAGTCTAACATTAGGAAATTGCCGCAGCATGGGAGCCACAGCTCGCCTTTAGAAATTTCCAGACTCCAAGATAGAGCCGTGGTCCGCCTTAGAAATTTCCAGATGGCATAGAGCCGTAAGTCCGCATTAGAAAGTGCTATCAGCGTGAAAGCCACAACCGGGCATGAAATCACAGACGAAGGTAGATCCAGATGTTCAGATTAAGAAAGTGCTAAAGATTGTGAGCAATACTAGCCTTTAATTGCCAAGAGTATAGAGCCACGCTTTGCCTTAGAAATTGCCAAGGCGAGAGCTAGAAGTCTTGCATTAGAAAGTGCCACGACGCTGAGCCTACGCTTGGGCCTTTTAGAAATACCATACCGTGTTTAAGTTTGGCAATAAGAAAGTTCCAGTAGGCTTAGAGCCACAGATTGCCTTGTAGAAATTGCCAAAGGTGTGAGTTTAAGTCCGCATTAGGAAACCCTAAAGAAGCATAGAGCCACGCCTGCCTTTAGAAATTGATGTGACTGGTCAGAAATAAAATCTTGCATTAAGAAAGAGCCAGTTGGCTTAGAGCCATAATCTGGCCATTAGAAATTGCTAGAAGGCGTATAACTAGAAGTATGGCATTAAGAGTTTAGGCGAGCCATAAAAGATAACCTTAGAAATATCTGTATCACGCAGTTTTAAGTTTGGTAGTAACAGCAAGGTGCTTAAAGACAAAGTCTGGCATTTATAAATTGCCAGATGGCGTACAACCAGAAGTTTGGCATTAAGAAAGTGCTAGAAGGCGTAGAGCCACAGTCTGGTAGTTAGAAATTGCCCTGGCCTTTAGAAATTGCCAGACAAAGATAGAGCCGTAAGTCCGCATTAAGAAACTCACTAGGCTTAGATTGTCAGCTATTTTAGAAATTGTCGACTACAAGAAGACCAAAAGTCCGACATTAAGAAAGTGCCGTATGAGTAGAGCCACAAACGACCTTAGAAATAGCCGACGAGAGCCGGTTTGGCATTAAGAAAGTGCCAAGAAGCTTTTGCAGCCATAAAGGTAGCCTTTAGAAATCGCCGCATTCCGCGCAGCCGCAGTCCGACATTAGAAAAGTGCCAACACGCAAAGAGCTACAGTATGGCCTTTAGAAATCAAGTAGACCAGAGCAGAGGTTTGGCACAGAAAGGGCCAAAGAAGTTTAGAGCCACATTCCGCCTTAGAAATTGCCAAACGATCGTAGAAAGCCGGTGTCCGCATTAGGAAAGTACCAACAGGTGTAGAGCCATAGTCTTGCCTTTAGAAATTGCCAGACGGTGTAGAGCAAGAAGTCTAGCATTAAAAAAGTGTCAGCTAGCTTAGAGCCATAATCTCACTTTTAGAAATTTCCAGACGGCATAGAGCCAGAAGTCTGGCATTAAGAAAGTTCCACCTTGCTTAGAGCCACATTTTGGCCTTTAGTAATTGCCATATGGCGTAGATCTAGAAGTCTGGCATTAAGAAAGTGCCAGTAGACGTAGAGCAACAATCTGGCCTTTAGAAATTGGCAGATGGTGTAAAGGCAAAAGTTTTGAATAGGGAAAGTACCGCAGGTTTAGACATCGCTTTGAAATCTCCAGACCCGGGTGAGGCCGTGTCCGTCTTAGAAATTGCTGACGGCTAGAGCTAAGTCCTGACATTAAGAAACTCCAGCGCAGTTTCACATCCGGCCTCAGAAATTACCTATAAGGCGTAGAGCCGTAAGTCTAGCACAGAAAGTTCCAAAGAGGCTTAGAGCCACGTATCAGGTCAGAAATTTCCAAAGGCGCAGCCGTAAGTCCGGCACAAGAAACTTCCACAGAATGTGAGCCACCGCCTTGCCTTTAGAAATCGGCCGATCGTGGCCTAAGCGAAATCTTGCATTAAGAAAGAGCCAACAAGCCAGCCATAGCGTCCAAGCATTAGAAATTGCCAAAAGGCTTAGAGCTAGAAGTCTGGCATTAAGAAAGTGCCAGCAGGCGTAAAGCCATAGTATGACCTTTAGAAATATCCAGACGGCGTAAAGCAAGAAGTTTGGCATTAACAAAGTGCAAGTAGGCTTAAAGACAAAGTCTGGCATTTAAAATTGCCGTGACAACGACACCAAGTCCTGGCTATTAAGAAAGTGCTAGCAGCTGAGAGCCACAAATCCGGGTAGTTAGGAAATTTTCCCCGCCTTTAGAAATCAGAAGATTGGGCCAGAGAGCCGTGTCCGCATTAAGAAACTCTCGAGGCTTAGAGCCATAGTTCGCCTTATAATCGTAAGATCTACGCAGCGTCAAAGCCCTGCATTAAGAAAGTGCTGCCAGGAGTGTAGCCACGCCGGGACTCTTTGAAAATGCCGACGACGAGCCGTAAGTTTGACATTAAGAAAAGTGCCGTTAGGCTTAGAGCCATAGTCCGCCTTAGAAATCGCTAAACGACGAGAGCCGTAAGTGTCCACATTAGGAAAGTACCACCAAGAAGCTAGAGCCACGGGGCCTGTCTTTTGAAATTGCTGGGATGGGTGTAGAGCGATGTTTGGCATTAAGATAGTGTCACTGTGCATAAAGCCAAATCCTGCCTTTAGAAATTGCCGTATCTGCAGAGCAAGAAGTCCGTACATTAAAATGCCGCAGTTTAGCCACGCCTCACTTTTAGAAATTGCAACACTATCGCCGAGTCGAAGTCCCGGCATGAAGAAATTGCCAACAAAGCTTAGAGCCAGCATTCTGTCTTTAGAATGCACGCTTTAGAGTTAGAAGTCTAGAATTAGGAAAGTACCAAAAGGCTTCGAGCCAAAGTCTGGTCTTTAGAAATTGCCAGACAGCGTAGAGCAAGAAGTCTAGCATTAAGAAACTACCATATGGCATGAGTCATGGGGTCCGCCTTCGTGAACTGCTGCACGGCGTAGAGCCTAAGTCCGCATTAGGAAAGTGCCAATAGGTGTAGAACCATAGTCTGGCCTTTAGAAATTGCCAGACGACTTTGAGCTAGAAGTCTGACATTAAAAAAGTGTCAGCAGGCTTAGAGCCACAGTTTGATATGTAGAAATTTTCAGACGGAGGAGAGCTAGAAGTCTGGCAGTAAGAAAGTGCAAGCAGGCTTAGAACCACAATCTAGCCTTTAGAAATGGCGAGACGGAGTAGAGAAAGAAGTCTGGCATTAGAAAAGCAAAGAAGTGGTATCACGCCCGCCTTTGGGATATTTCCACTGCAGCTGCACTTTGCATTAGGAAAGTACAAGCAGGCTTAGAGCCACAGTCTGGTCTTTTGAAATTGTAAGACCACAGAGAGCCGTGTCCGGCATTAAGAAAGTGCCACTGTGCTTAAAGCCACGCCTCCGGCCTTTGAAATTCCTAGACGGCGTAGCTAGAAGTCCTGGCATTGGGTGAGAGCGCCGCAGCGAGAGCCACGCCTCTAGCCTTTAGAAATTGCTAGACGATGTAGAGCTAAAAGTCTGGCATTACAAAAGTGGCATTAGGCTTAGAGCCACAGTCGCGCTTTTAGAAATTGCCAGACAGCGTGGAGCCAGAAGTTTGGAATTAAAAAAGTGCTAATATGCTTAGTGCCACAATCTGGCCTTTCGTAATTGCCATATGGCGTAGAGAAAAAAGTCTGGCATTAAGAAAGTATCAACAAACGTATAGCCACAGTCTGGCCTTTAGAAAATGCTAGACAAAGCAGGTGAGCAAAAGTCCGGGCATTAGAAAAGTTCCATCAAAGCAGCCATAGTCCGCCCTGAAATTGCCAGCAGGAGAGCCGTATGTCCGCATTAAGAAAGTGTCAGTAGGCATAGAGCCATAGTCTGGCCTTTAGAAATTGCCAGACAGCGTAGAGCCACAAATTTGACATTAGGAAAGTGCCAGCAGGCATAGAGCCACAGTCTGGCCTTTAGAAATTGCTAGACTCAAGACAGAGCAAGAAGTCCGCATTAGGAAATTCACTAACAGCTTAGAGCCACAAACCGCATTTAGAAACGCTGCTTGCAGAGCCGTAAGTCTCGTGATTAAGAAAGTGCCAGCAGGCATAGAGCAATAGTCTAGCCTTTAGAAATTGCCAGAAGGCTTAGAGCCAGAAGTCCGAGATTAAAAAAGTGCCAGCAGGCATAGAGCCACAGTTTGACCTTTAGAAATTGCCAGATGGCGTAGACCTAGAAGTCTGGCATTAGGAAAGTGCTAGCAGGCGTAGAGCCATAGTCTGGCCTTTTGAAATTACCATACGGTGTAGAGCCAAAAGTTTGGTAATAAGAAAGTTCCAACAAACTTAGAGCCACAGATTGGCCTGTAGAAATTGGCAGAAGGCGTAGAGCCAGAAGTCTGGCATTAAGAAACTTCCCGCAGGCTTAAAGCCATAGTCTTGCCTTTAGAAATTGCCAAACAAAAATGAGCCGTAACTGCATTAAGAAAGAGCCACTAGTTTAGACTCAAGGCCCGCCATTAGAAATTCCCGGTCAGAGCTGTGAGCGTCCGACATTAAGAAAGTACCGCAGACGTGAGCCACATTTTGGTCTTTGAAATTTCCGCATTGTGGCAGAGACACACCGCCTTTAGAAATTTCGACGGCGGTGTAGCCAGAAGTCTTGCATTAAGAAACTACCAACATGCGTAGAGCCACAGTCTATCCTTTAGAATTTTCTAAACGACGTAGAGTCGGTAGTTTGACATTAGGAAAGTCTAGCAGGAGTAGAGCCACAGTCTAGGTTTTAGAAATTGCCAGACGACGAAGAAGCAAAGTCCGGGCATTAGAAAGTGCCAAGATGAGAGCCAATGGTTCGCCTTTAGAAATTGTCGACTTGAGCTGTGAGGTCCTGCATTTTAAGAAAGTGCCGCAGCTCGCAGCCACCGCCTTAGAAATTGCCAGAAGGCGTAGAGCCAGAAGTCCGACATAAGAAAAGTACCAGCAGGCGTAGAGCCATAGTCTGGCCTTTAGAAATTGCTAGAAGGCGTAAGGCTAGAAGTCTAGCATTAAAAAAGTGTCAGCTGGCTTAGAGCCATAGTCTCGCTTTTAGAAATTGCCAGACGGCATAGAGCCAGAAGTCTGGCATTAAGAAAGTTTCAGCTTGCTTAGAACCACATTTTGGCCTTTAGTAATTTCCATATGGCATAGAACTAGAAGTCTGGCATTAAGAAATTGCCAGCAGACGTAGAGCAACAATTTGGCCTTTAGAAATCAAGTGCATGGTGCAGCCAAAAGTCCGCATTAGGAGTACCGTGAGGCTTAGGAGCCATAGTCTGGTCTTTTGAAATTTCCAGACGAGGTAGAGCAAAAAATATGACCTTTAGAAATTACCAGACGGCGTAGAACTAGAAGTCTTGCATTAGGAAAGTTTCAGCAGGCATAGGGCCGCAGTCTGGCCTTTAGAAATTGCCAGACGGCATAGAGCAAGAAGTCTGGCATTAGGAAATTTCCAGCAGGCATAGAGCCACAGTCTGGCCTTTTGAAATTGCCAAACGGCGTAGAGCCATAAGTGTGGCATTAGGAAGTGCCAAGAAAGGAGCCAGATTCGCCTTTAGAAATTTTACGTGGAGCGTTTTTTAGTCCGCATTAGGAAAGTACAAGGTGCATAGAGTCACGCTTTGGTCTTTTGAAATTACAACGACGAGCAGCCGTAAGTCCGCATTAAGAAAGTGCCAATAGTTTAAGAGCCACAAATCGCCATTGTGGAAATTTTCGAAAGGCGTAGAGCCAGAAGTTTGTAATTAGGAAAGTAGCACCAAGCGTAGAGCCAATGTTTGGCCTTAAGAAATATTAATACGACGTAGCGCCAAAAGTCTAGCATTAAAAAATTGCCATTAGGCTTAGATCCTCAATCTCGCTTTTAGAAATTACTAGATGGCATAGAGCCAAAAGTCTGGCATTAAGAAAGTGCCAAAGCATGCTTAGAGCCAGAGTTTGGCCTTTAGTAATTTCCAGATGGCGTAGAGCTAGAAGTTTGGCATTAAGAAAGTGCCAACATATCGAGATCCACAAATAGCCTTAGAAAACTGATAAGACCTGCGAAGCCAAAAGTCCGGCATTAGGAAAAATTAAGGCTTATTTCGTACCGGGTCTTTTTGAAATTTCCTGTGACGGTAGAGCCGTATATCGGCCTTTAGAAAATTCAGACTCGCTGTAGAGCTAGAAGTCCGCATTAGGAAAAGTGTTATGCGCATGGGAGCCATAGTTTGGCCTTTAGAAATTTCCAAACGGCGTAAAGCTAGAAGTCTTGCATTAAGAAAGTGCAAGCAGGCGCAGAGCCACAGTCTGTCCTTTAGAATTTTCCTGACGACGTAGAGCCGGAAGTTTGGTATTAGGAAACTGGCATGAGTGTGAGCCATAGTTCAGCTTACATTAGAAATCGCTTGTTTGGCGAAAGCCGTAGTCCGCATTAGAAAAGTGCGAACATCGAGCCACCGTCTCTGCCTTTAGAAATTGCTTGACTTTGTAGAGCCAGAGGTCTGGCATTAAGAAAGTGCCAGCAGGCTTAGAGCCACATTCTGGCCTTTAGAAATTGTCAAACGACGTAGAGCTAGAAGTCTGGCATTAGGAAAGTACCAGCAGGCGTAGAGCCATAATCTAGCCTTTAGAAATTGCGGGCAGTGATAAAACTGAAGTCTAGCATTAAAAAGTGTCGGTGGCTTAGAGCCATAGTCGCTTTTAGAAGTACGAACTGACATAAGAGCGAGTCACGGCATTAAGAAAGTTCCGACACTCTTAGAGCCACAGTTTGGCCTTTAGTAATTGCCATATGGCTTAGAGCTAGAAGTATGTCATAAGAAAGTGCAAGAAGACGAGAGCAAACAATCCGTCCCTTTAGAAATTAGCGCATGGGTGTATTTCGTGTGTCCTGCATTAGGGAAAGTACAGGCTTGCCACGGGCCTGGTCCTTTGGAAATTTTTATTGTGGTAACTAGAAGTCTGGCCTTTAGAAATTGCCAGACGGCGTAGAGCTAGAAGTTTGGCATTAAGAAAGTGCCAGCAGGCTTAGAGCCATAGTCTGGCCTTTAGAAATTACCATACGGCGTAGAGATAGAAGTCTGGCAATAAGAAAGTTCTAGTAGGCTTATAGCCGCCAAATTGCCTGTAGTAACGCGAAGGCGTACGTAAGTCCGGGATTAAGAAACTCAGTTAGCATAAAGCCACACCCAGGCTCTTTAGGAATGGCCACTGGTACAGCTAGAAATCTCAGATTAAGAAAGAGCCACCGTGTTTAGAGAGAGTCATAACTGGCACTAGAACTGCCAAAGGCATATAACTAAAAGTCTGGCATTAAGAAAGTGCCAGCAAGCGTAGAGCCATAGTCAGACCTTTAGAGACATCCAGACGGCGTAAAGCAAGAAGTTTGGCATTAACAAAGTACAAGCAGGCTTAAAGCCAAAGTTCATGATTGGCAAACTGCTGACGGCGCATAAACCGGTTCCGGCATTAAGAAAGTGCGAAGCAAAGGAGCCACGGGCCTGCAAGAAATCGGGCTCGCCATTAGAAATTGCCAGATAGTCAGAGTAAGTCTGCATTAAGAAATTCTCCATAGGCTTAGAGCCACAGTTTGGCCTTTAGAAATCGTCAGATAGCGTAGGGATGAAAAACCCAGATTGCAGTGCCAAGAGTAGAGCCACAAATCACCTTTAGAAATGCTGCACGACGATAGCCTAAGTTTGGCATTAAGAAAGTGCCAAAGAGTGCTTAGAGCCATGAAGTCCCGCCCCAGAAATTTCGCACGCGAGCTAGAAGTCCGAGCATTAGGAAAGTACCAACAGCTTAGAGCCACAGCTCCTGTCTTTGAAACGCGACAGATAGCTAGATGCTTAAGTATTAAGATAGTACGCGAAAGATAGAGCCAAAGTCCTGCTTTAGAAATTGCCGACGCGAGAGCCACAACTGTATTAAAATGCCACAGGGCGACGCCGCCGCCTGACTAAATTGCCACAACGTAGAGCCAAAGTTTGGCAAATAAGAGTGCAAGAGGCGAGCCACAGCCTGCCTTAGAAATCGCCAAGGCATAGAACCAAAAGTCCGCATTAAGAAAGTGTCATACAGCGAGCCACAATCTTGCTCCCTTTTAGAAATCAGAACACGACGCAGCCAAGTGTCCGCATTTGTGTGAAAACAAAGAGGATGTAGAGCCACAATTCAGCCTTTAGAAATCGGGCCAGATGGCTTAAAGCTCAAGTCTAGCATTAAAAGTGTCGGGCTTGGCTGAGCCATAGTCTCATGAAATTAAGGTGACAAAGATAGAGCCGTAGGTCCGGGCATTAAGAAAGTGCCAACAGTTTAGAGCCACATTCGTGTCTTTAGGAAATTACAACGACGAGATTTGTAAGTCCGCATTAGGAAAGTGGGTCAAAGAAAGGAGCCATAATCTAGCCTTTAGAAATTGCGACGGGCGAAGCCCAAGTCTAAAGATTAAAAAGTGTCACCGGCTTAGAGCCATGTCTCGCTTTTAGAAATCACAGACAAAGATAGAGAGCCGTGGTCCGCATTAAGAAAGTTCCAGCTTACTTAGAGCCACATTTTGGCCTTTAGTAATTGCCATATGGCGTAGAGCTAGAAGTATGGCATAAGAAAGTGCAAGAAGACGTAGAGCAACAATCTGACCTTTAGAAATTGGCAGATGGTGTAGAGCCAAAAGTCTGGCATTAGGAAAGTACCAAAGAGTTGAGCCACGTACCCGGCTCAAATTTCCGCATGTGGTGGGGACCAGCCCGCCTTAGAAATTGCTTACTGAGTAGAGCTGAAGTTTGGCATTAAGAGTGCAAGAGCGAGAGCCATAGTCCGGGGCCTTTAGAAATTACCATACGACGTAGAGATAGAAGTCTGGCAATAAGAAAGTTATAGTAGGCTTATAGCCAAATTGCTCCCAGCACTGCTGGCGTGAGCCGTAACCGATTAAGAAACTTCCAGCGGTGTATAAAGCCAATCTTGTTCTTTAGGAATGGCCAGACGAAAACAGCTAGAAATCTTGTAGATTAAGAAAGAGCCAATGTGCTTAGAGTTGATTGTCCTGCAATTAGAACGCTAAAAGGCATATAGCTAAAAAAGTCCGGGGCATTAAGAAAGTGCCAAGAAGCGTGAGCCACTGGGTCCAATCTTAGATATCCAGACGCAAAGCAAGAAGTTTGGTAATTAACAAAGTACAAGGTGCTTAAGTCAAAGTCCGTGATGATAAATTGCAGACGGGCGTAAAACGTAAGTCTGCATTACAAAGAAGCAGCGAGAGCCACAAATCGGCAATAGGAAATTGCCCTGGCCATTAGAAATTGCCAGACGGCGTAGAGCCAGAAGTCTGGCATTAAGAAACTCTCCATAGGCTTAGAGCCACAGTTTGGCCTTTAGAAATCGTCAGATAGCGTAGGGCCAAAAGTCTGGCATTAAGAAAATGCCAGCAAGAGTAGAGCCATAGTTTGACCTTTAGAAATTGCCAGACGACGTGATAGCTCTGTAAGTTTGCATTAAGAAAGTGCCAAGAAGCTGAGACTACAACCGTCTGAAATTTCCAGACGGCGTAGAGCAAGTCCCGACATTAGGAGTACTAAAGAAGATCACTTTGTCTTTTGAAATCGGCGATGGCGAGGAAGCTAGATGTCGGCATTAAGATAGTGTCACAGCATAGAGCCAAGTCCGGGGTTTTTAAATTTTTGCCCGGGCCAGAGCCACAAGTCTGTATTAAATGCCACAGGCTTAACGCCACCCAATTTTTAAATTGCCATGACAACGAGAGCCAAAAGTTTTGCATTAAGAAAGTGCCGAGAGGCGAGGGAGCCGCACAGCCCTGGCTTTAGAAATTGCCAAAAGGCATGTAACCAAAAAAACTGGGATATATGTCACAAAGTAGAGTCACGCCTTGCCTTTAGAATTGCAATTACGACAGAGTTTGGAAACCAGATAAGAAATCTGCCATTAGGCTTAGAGCCACATTCTCGTCTTTTAGAAACAGAAGTGACGAAGTAGAGCAAGATGTCTCAAATTAGAAAGTACTAATAGGTTTAGAGCCACAAATTGTCTCTCAATCATGGTATGTCAGATCAAGAAGTTTGGGCACAGAAACCGCTAGATGACATAGAGTTTACAATAGCCTTTTAGAAATTGGCAGACAATAGAGAGCCGTAAATCTCGGGCATTAGAAAGTGCCAAGAAGAAAGGAACCACAGCTTTGGCCTTTAGAAATTTCCGTAATGACTTCTGAGCTAAGTCCGACATTAAAAAGTGTCAATAGGCTTAGGTCCACACAAACAACAGAACGCTGATGGAGGAGAGTGATGTTTGACATTTAGAAAGTGCAGCAGTTTAGAGCCACAAATTGACTTTAGAAATGGCAAGACTAGAGTAGAGACAGAGTCCGTATTAGAAAGTACCCAAGAAGTGAGAGCCACATTCATCTTTGTAATACTCTTGTGACGGCGAGAGCCGGGTCTGTACTGAGAAAGTACATGCGGTGTTTATTTCATAGCCTGCCTTTTAAACTAAAATACCACGTTGAGCCAGAAGTTTTGCATTAAGAAAGTGCCAACAGGCGTAGAGCCATAGTGTGGCCTTTTGAAATTCCCAGACGGTGTAGAGCTAGAAGTTTTGCAGACATTAGGAGAGCTAAACATGGAGCCATGGTCCGCCTTTGAAATTGCTAGACGGCGTAGCTAGAAGTCCTGCATTGCCAAAAGTGCCGTGAAGCTTTAGAGTCAGTAGTCTCGCTTTTAGAAATCACAGACGAAATGAGAAATGGTGAAGTCCTGAATTTAAAAAGTGCCAATACGCTTAGTGCCACAACCGCCCGTGAACTGCCATATGGCGAGCAAAGTCCGCATTAAGAAAGCGCCGCAATGTGATAGCCGTTAGCCCAGCCTCAGAAATTGCCGACGCGGAGCGCAAAAAGTCCGCATTAGAAAGTTCCAAAGAGTTTGCGAGCCATAGTCCGTCTTTTGAAATTGCCAAACGGCGGAGAGCCAGATGTCTGGAACTAAGAAAGTCCCAACAGGCATAGAGCCATAGTCTAGCCTCTCAGAACTGCCAACCACGATTGCCAAAGTCCCGACATTAGGAAAGTGCCAGTGTGCATGTGAGCCACAATAACTAGAAATCGCTGACATGAGCTGAAGTTTGCATTAGGAAAAAGTCCCACAGCTCAGAGAGCCATAGTCCGCCTTTAAAATTACCTATACGGCGAGAGCCAAAAAGTCAACAATAAGAGTTCCAGGCCAGAGCCGTTGACTGGCCCAGAAATCATAGAAGGCGAGCCAAAAGTCCGCATTGGGCAAACTTTCGGTGCCTGGGAGCCATAGTCTTGCCTTTAGAATTACGACGGGTTTGTTTTAAATCGACATTAAGAAAGACAAGCAGCTTAGAGCCATAGTCCGCCACGGTAGAATCATAGAAGGCGTAGAGTTAAGTCTAGCATTAAGAAAGCGCTAGCAAATAGAGCCACATCGGTCTTTGAAATTTCCGTACAAGGTAGAGCCACACCGCCTTTTAGAAATTTGCATGCTGTGAGAGCTGCGGTAAGTCTGCATTAAGAAAGTGCCAACAAGCGAGCCGTCAACTGGCCCTTAGGGACTTGCCGCACACTTAGAGCCTGCTTGCACAGAAAGTGCCAAAGCAAGAGCGGAGCTACGGTTTGGCTGCGAAATCATAGACTTTTGTGAGCGCAAGAGGTCAGCACAGCGAGTGCTAATAGGCGGAGCCACACTCTGCCTAAGAAATTGCTGTATGACTGGGAGCCGTAAGTCCGCATTAGGAAAGTACCAGCGTAGAGTCATAATCGGGTCGAATTACAGAAGGTGTGTGCTTAGAAGTCTTGCATTAAAAGTGTCACCGGCTGAGCCACAACCATGAAATTGCTGACGACATAGAGCCGTGTCTGCATAAGAAACAGCCACAGGCACATTTTCGCCTTTGAACGCTTATATACGAAAGCTAGAAGTCTGGCTTGATAAAAAGTGCCAGCAGACGTAGGGCAACAATCTGGCCTTTAGAAATTAGCATATGGTGTAGAGCCAAAAGTCTTGCATGAAAGTGTACTGGGCTTGGATTAGAGCCACACCGGGTCTTTGAAATTTCCGCACTGGTAGAGCCGTGTCTTGTTTTAGAAATCGGGCTGCACGGATGTGAGCTATAAGTCTAGAATTAGGAAAGTGTCAGCAGGACTAGAGCCACAGTCTGGCCTTTAGAAATTTCAAGACGGCGTAGAACCAGAAGTTTAGCATTAGGAAAGTGTTAGTAGGCGTAGAGCCACAGTATGGCCTTTAGACGAAGTAGAGCCGGAAGTTTGGCATTAGGAAAGTGCCAGCAGGCGTAGATCTACAGTCCGACCTTTAGAAATCACAGACGTGAAGAAACTTAAGTTTGGCATGAAAAGTGTCGGGAAGGCGAGAGCCACAAATCGGGCCTTTAAGAATCGTGTAGAGCCGTAAGTCCGGCATTAAGAAAGTGTCAGCTTGACTTAGAGCCACAGCTTTGGCCTTAGAAATTGCCGAAGGCATAGAGCAAAAGTTTGCATTTCAAATACTCAAGAGTATAGAGCCGGCTGGGGCCTCCGCTCTTAGAAATTAAGTAGACTATGTAGAGCCAGAAGTCTAGAAGAATTGGGCGTCTGCAAAAGGCTTAGATCTTCACTCGCTTTAGGAAATTTCCAGACGGCGTAGAGTTACAAATCAGACAAGAAGAACCAACATGCTTAAAGCCATATTGCCTTTTAACATTTTGCGATGGTGTAGGAGCTAGGAAGCTATCTATCATTAAGAAAGTGCTAGCAGAATGTGAGAGCCAAAGTTTTCATGTTTTAGAAATCACAAAGATGGTCGAGCCAAAGTCCGCATTAGAAAGTACTAGCAGGCGCAGAGCCATACCGGGTCTTTCAAATTTTGACTGGTAGCCGTGGTCTAGTTCCTTGTGAAATTGGGCACGGTGCGCTAGAAGTCTCTGCAATGAAAGGGATGGGCAGTATGAGCCAGCCTGGCCTTAGTCAAGACGGCGAGAGCTGGGGTCATGAAATTTCCAAACGACGTAGAACCGAAAGTTTGGCATTAGGAAAGTGTCAGAAGGCGTAGATCCATAGTCTGGTCTTTAGAAATTGCCAGACGACGAAGAGCAATTAGTCTGGCGTTAGAAAAGTGCAAGCAGGCGTAGAGCCACAGTCTGCCCTTTATAAATTACTAGACTGTGTAGAGCAAGAAGTTTGGAATTAAGAAAGTGCCAACAGGCTTAGAGCCATAGTTTGGCCTTTAGAAATTTCTAGATCGGTAGAGCCGGTCCGTAATGGAAAGTATCAGTAGGTGTAGGAGCCAACGGGCCGGGCCTTTAGAAATTGCTAGAAGGGGTACACTAAAGTCTAGCATTAGAAAGTGCCAGAATGTTGTTTGTGAGCCATGCCTCAGCTTTTATACAGAGGGCGTAGTTTCAAGTCCTGCATTAAGAAAGTGCGAGCATGCTGAGTTACACCGTCTTTAGTAATTGCGATAAGGAGCTAAAAGTCTCCAACAAGAAAGTGCCAACAATGAGCCACGCCGGCCTTCTGACATCGCAGACCTGGCAAGGATGGGTGTCTGCATTAGAGCACCAATAGGCTGGAGCCAAAGATGGTCTTTTGAAATTGCCAGACGGGGTAGAGCCAAAAGTGTAGCCTTTAGAAATTACCAGACGACATAGAGCTAGAAGTCTGGCATTAGGAAAGTGTCAGCAGGACTAGAGCCACAATCTGGCCTATAGATATTTCTAGAAGGCGTAACGCTAAAAGTCTAGCATTAGAAAAGTGCCATAATGTTTAGAGCCACAGTCTCACTTTTAAAAATTGCCAGAGGGCGAGAAAGCCAAGTCCGTGCATTAAGAAAGCGCAGATGTTTAGGGAGCCAGCCTGGTCTTTAATCGCGATGGCGAGAGCTAAAATGTCCGAATTAAGAGTGCGCAGACATAGAGAGACAAAGCCTCACCTCGTAAATCACAGACGGCAGAGCCAAAAGTCCCAGATTAGTAGCACAAATGAAGCCAGAGCCACACCTGGTTTTTTGAAATTGCCAGACGGGTAGAGCCAGGTCCAGCCTGACATCAAGCAGGAGGGTGCAGAGCTAGAAGCCCGAGATTAGAAAGTGCCAGTATAGAGCCATAGTTTGGCCTTTAGAATTGCGCATACCAGCGAGCCGTAAGCCCGGCATTAAGCAGTGCAAGCAGGTGTAGAGCCACAGTCTGGCCTTTAGAAATTGCTAGACACTGAAGAGCTAGAAGTCTGGCATTAGAAAAGTGCCAGCAGGCGTAGAGCCACAGTCTGGCCTTTATTAATTGGGAGACGACGTAGAGCCATAAGTCTAACATTAAAAAATTGCCGGTAGGCTTACATCCAAGTCTCATGAAATTTCCCAGATCTGCCAGAGCCAAAATTGCATTAAGAGCGGTAGTACAAGCTGAGCCAAAGTTTCTGGTTTTAGTAATTGCCATATGTAGACGGAAGTCCGCACAAGAAAGTGCCACAGAAGGTAGAGAGCCACAAGAGCCAGAAATTGCCAAACGATAGAGCCTAAGTTTGGAATTGGGCAAAGTGCTAATGTGCATAGATCCACGTATGGCGAAATCGCTAAACGGGGCGAAGAGCCAAAAGTCTTGCATTAGAAAAGTGCCAGCAAGCGTAGAGCCACAGTCTGGGCTTAAGAAATTGCTAGACTGCGTAGAGCTAAAAGTCTTGCATTAAGAAAGTCCCAGCATGCTTAAAGCCACAGTTTGGCCTTTAGAAATTGGCAGACGGCATAGAGCCAGAATTCTGGAATTAAAAAAGTGCCAACATTCTTAGTGCCATAATCTAGCCTTTCGTAATTGCCATATGGAGTAGAGCAAAAAGTCTGGCATTAAGAAAGTGTTAGCAGACGTATAGCCACAGTCTGGCCTTTAGAAATTGTTAGATGGTGCAGAGCAAAAAGTTTGGCATTAGGAAAGTTCCAGCAGGCTTAGAGCAATAGTCTGGTCTTTTGAAATTATCAAATGGTGGAGAGCCAGATGTCTTGCACTAAGAACGTTCCAGCAGGCATAGAGCCATAGTTTGGCCTTTAGAAATTTCCAAACGAAGGAGCCAAGTCCGATATTTGGAGTGCCAACAGTATAGAGCCGCGCCTGCCTTTAGAAATTGCTGGGGACGAAGGTAGCTAGAAGTTTGGCATTAGGAATTGCCAACAAAGGAGGCCAAGGGGCCTGCCTTATAAATTGCCGTATCGATGTAGACTAAAAAAGTCTTGCATTAAGAAATTGCCAGTAGACGTAGAGCAATAGTCTAGGCTTTAGAAATTTCCATAAGGCTTAGAGCCAAAAGTCCGACATTAAAAAAGTGTCAGCAGGCATAGAGCCACAAATTGCCCTTTAGAAATTGCAAGATGGAATAGAGCTAGAAGTTTCGCATTAGGAAAGTGTAAGACCCGAGAAATTCCAATTTCTGGAAAAAGGGCAAAATCGTAATTTTGGTTACAAAATTGTAATTTCGGTTAAAAATCCGAAATTTATTCTCTAGATCTTGGATGATGAAATGGATTGCACCGTTGGAATCCTCTCGAAATCTTAGCTAGTATCATTAATTTCACGACCTCAGATGTTTAATTTACACATTTTCGAGGCATCGGGTTTCGTGTCAGAACGATTTTCATGTATCGAAAGTCACAAATAACACGTACTCATGCCATAAGTGGTAATGAAAGAGAGAACGATGAAAATGGACGGCCGAGATAGTGCCGAATGTCAAATTTGGGAAAAGAAGGACATATGTCATTTCAATCATAAGCTTGGGAAAGATGTAATAGTCAATAGTTGTCTTCCCAATGTTAAAAAGCCAAAACAAACGTGGTGAAGGGAGTGGAGGTCATAAAGTATTGAGTTTTTGTGTTTTTAGAGGAGAGTGTCACTTCTCTCTGTATCAAGTAATCCGACCACAAATCTTCTGATAAGCATGCAGTTCATTCACGCGAGAGGCCTACGCGTGGGCTTCGATTTTAGGGAGTTTCGTCAAACTTCAAGAGGTAGGGGTTTCTCCCTACTTGAGTTTTATTCTTCGTTTAAGTACTTTGTGAATGTTTGAGTTGAATGAGGCCGTGAGGGGCCGTTTGATCGGTCCCAAAACATGGGACCAAATTGTTTGAATTTATGGAACCCAAATTTGAGGTCCGTGGTCAAGCCACGGGCTGTCGGGTGGTTAATTGGTATAATTTATGCCATAACCGCGTCAGGGCTTGTATGAGGCCTGAATGGCTGTGGAAATTCGGGTTCACAAAGTGAACTAATGATTGGTGATTTTCCTGAATAGTAATGGCGGTTTCACTATTCTCGACAAATTGCCTACAAAATAAATTTTGTGAATTAATGTGTTTGGTCGAGTAATTCAAGTAGAATTGCTCGTGTTTGATCATTAGCCCATGTGAGCTAATTTTGATGTGACGAAATGCGAAATTACATAACATGATTGTGTGATTTAATTTTTATGTAAATATATGCATACATATTTGCATGCGTTATATGTGATCGTAATGGAATTGGCATCATGCATTCCATATGCACCGGGGCACCCTAGGACGATAGGAGTGAGTGCATGAAGTAATTCTTGAGATGAGTCTAGAAAGAATAGATTTCGGAGGGTAGTCTAAAAATGATAATTACTCTGAGGGTAAATTCATATACTAAAAAATATCAATCGTCTGGGAGATCGCCCAACTGATATACATCGAGGGTAGTCCATAACAATATCAAGTCGCTGAGACGCTCCAATTCATTATATATACATCGGAGGGTTGTCCACAAATAAACATAATAATTTCATACGAGGCTTGTGCGAGGTGATGGAGCTCTGGGTGAGGACTCGGGGTACAAGATGATCGCGACATTCAAGCAGATCATGCATTTTCTTGAATGTGTGTTTATTTTAGAGCATTGCATATGCACTTTAGGCGAGTAGCCCACTTGTGGTGATTCCACTAATGAGCATTAGCCTGCCCTATCGAGGGATATTATTTTTACAAGTATAGGAGCGTATGAGGAGACTACTTTATCCTAGAGACTGAAGCTTTAGAAGAAAGCTTGACAGGGCTTGGGTTATGATGTATGACATGTATTAGGATTCTCTAATTTTAATATATGTGTTGTATAAGAGTAAAATTTGAACCTCAAAACTATCGATATAGTCGATATAGATATTGTGGGATGAGCCCAAGTGGCCGTTTTAATCATAGACTGTTATATTGGATTGTTTGGGACAGGTTTTATAATGTGTTTCTCAGATTTGGGTATGGCCTCAGACAGTTGAGACTCATTCGATTTTCGTGAAAAATGTCAGGTTACTCGACATTCACGAGTATTCCGCGGGTTGACGGGTAGTCAACGGACCCTTGGGTTTTGGGGCGTCACAGAAAGTGCTAGCAGGCAGAGAGCCATAGTTTGGCCTTTAGAAATTACCATACGATGTAGAGCCAAAAGTCTGGCAATACGAAAGTTCTGGTAGGCTTAGAGCCACAAATTGGCCTGTAGAAATTGCCAGAAGGCGTAGAGCTAGAAGTCTGGCATTAAGAAACTTTCAGCAAACTTAGAGCCATAGTCTTGCCTTTAGAAATTACCAGACGGGGTCGGGCAAGAAATCTAGCATTAAGAAAGAGCCAGCAGGCTTAGAGCCATAGTCTAGCCATTAGAAATTTCCAGAAGGCGTAGAGCTAGAAGTCTAGCATTAAGAAAGTACTAGCAGGCGTAGAGCCACATTCTGGTCTTTTGAAATTTCCAGACAGGGTAGAGCCACAGTTTGGCCTTTATAAAATTTCCAAACGGCGTAGAGCTTGAAGTCTTGCATTAAGAAAGTGCCAACAGGCGTAGAACCATAGTCTGTCCTTTAGAATATGCCAGACGACGTAGAGCTGGAAGTTTGGCATTAGGAAAGTGCCAGTAAGAGTAGAGCCACGGTCTGGCCTTTAGAAATCGCTAGACTTCGTAGAGCAAGAGGTCTGGCATTTATTAAGTGCCAGTAGGTTTAGAGCCACAGTCTGGCCTTTAGAAATTGCTAGACGACGTTGAGCTAGAAGTCTGGCATTAGGAAAGTATCAGCAAGCGTAAAGCCAAAGTCTGGCCTTTAGAAATTTCTAGAAGGCATAAAGCTAGAAGTCTAGCATTAAAAAAGTGTCAGTTGGCTTAGAGCCATAGTCTCGCTTTTAGAAATTGCCATACGACATAAAGCCAGAAGTCTAGCATTAAGAAAGTTCCAGCTTGCTTAGAGCCACATTTTGGCCTTTAGTAATTGCCATACATAGAGCCGTAGTCCATTCTTAAGAAAGTGCCAAAGAGACATGCAGCAACAACTGCCTTTAGAAATCAAGTGATGGTTTAGAGCCAAAAAGTCTTGCATTAAGAAAGTACCAAGAGGGCTTAGGAGCCACGCCCGGTCTTTTGAATTTACCGACGCTTAGAGCGTAAGTCTTGTTTTTAGAACCGCGACGACGTAGAGCTAGAAGTCTGACATTAGGAAAGTGTCAGCAGGACTAGAGCCACTGTCTGGCCTTTAGAAATTTCAAGACGGCGTAGAGCCGTGTCCGCATTAGGAAAGTGCCAAGAGCGTAGGAGCCAAAGGCAGGGCCTTTAGAAATTTCCAAACGAAGTAGAGCCGGAAGTTTGGCATTAGGAAAGTGCCAACAGGCGTAGATCCACAGTCCGACCTATAGAAATTGCCGGACGGCGAAGAATAAGAAGTTTGGCATTAGAATAGTGCTAGAAGGCGTAGAGCCACAATCTGGCCTTTAGAATTGCTAGATCATGTGAGAGCCGTAAGTTTGCACAGAAAGTGCTAGTTGGTTTAGAGCCACAAACATTACACCCCGATTCCAAGTCTCGACCTGGACATGGATCCGAACCGGTTTCCGGACGCCTCAAACCATAATCGGGACTCTTACCGATTTTTTTAAAAAGCCGAATTTGTACATGTGTGGGTATGGGCCCACATCTTGTAATAATCAAAATATTATATACAAATCAAAGAACTACCACCGGAGTGGTGTCCATCAAAATCTAGACACATATAACTGAGTCCCATTTACAAATACAAACTGTACTTTTATATTTACAACCGGGAGTACCGGAATCCCATGTAGTGAACTCCTTACAAGTGTGTTGGCCTAGCTGCATGCGGGAAATCTTCGGGGATGTCTTCTCTCGTACCTACACGGATTAAAAACCCGTATAAGCTTTTTAATGCTTAGTGGGAAACATATGTCTTATGTACATACACACATTTAAAGTATAAAACAATAACAAATATCATAATTTTCTTATGCATTCATATAATGAACTTTATATAATTACTTAAGCTTATAACAAACATATGCTTATTCGGATCTCCCATCGGAGTTACATAGCTTATAACCCGTACTTACTACAAAGCTTATACTGGTACTTCTTATCTTATACTTGCTCAGTACTTACACTTATAGCAGACTTATTCTTAATCGAAACTTATACTTATAACATCCTTATACTTACTCAAAACTGAAACTTATGGTAGACTTATTCTTATTCCTATTTCCCGTAGGACACATATTTATACTTATCTCCCGTGAGGCACATACTGATACTTATCTCCCGTAGGACATATATTTATACTTATCTCCCGTAGGACACATGTTTATACTTATCTCCCGTGAGGCACATACTAATACTTCTATCTCCTGGGGAGGGACATATATTGTGACTTATACTGATACTTATCTCGGACTTATAATTACTCAGATCTCCCAAAGGACATCTGCTTGAACTTCTGTCAGACTGATACTTATCCAGATATCTCGTAGGAGTTACAGAGCTTAGACCTTTACTGAAGTACTCGAAGGTACTACAGAACTTATACTTGTACTATGGAGCATATCCTTGACTTACGAATATTGTACTTGTATCAAGGAGCTTATTCTTGTCTTCGACCTTTACGTGCATTACGAATCCTATACTTGTCTTGCAACGTATACTTATCTGGAGCACATACCGTATTTCGATCTTACATGTATTACGGAACTTATACTTGTCTTACGAAACTTATACTGGTCTTACGGAACTTATACTGGTATTTCGGAGCACATACTTGTATTTCTTGATCTTATACGTATTACGTAATCCTATACATGTATTTCAAATCTTATACATGTATCATGTAGAATATACTTGTCTTAATGTGATCTATACTTGGTGTTACTATAGTAACTTATTCTTATTCCACGGATCCTATACTTGTTTTAATGGAGCATGTACTTGTATTTCGCATCTTATACTTGTATTACGTAACATGTACTTGTATTTTCGGATATGAAGTACCTATAGGTACTGGCGTAACATTTTACTTGTACAAAAGTACCAGAGGTACCTGCATCGCATACGTAGGTACTGTAGGTACTCACGTAACATGTACAAGAGGTACCCGAGGGTACTTTCAGATCTTTACCGCTATTCATACTTGTACCACTTCATAAATTGTTTTCATGTTATACGTTTCATATTACTTTCACTTTCATGCCTGTAAATACCAAACAAGTGGATACAGAAAACTATGAAGGGTCCGGCCACGTTTGTGCTCATTGTAATGTAAATGTGTTGGTCTATGAAGGCCCGATGGTGTCGCATTGTACGAGACACTGACCATCTATATATTCACATACCGTTATCATTGTTCAAGACAATGACCACCATGAAGGGTCTGGAGGCGCTCGTGGGTGACCCCTTTCTGGGGCCACCGATCATAAATGCCACAGACTTATTCTAATTTTGGCATGCCAATCATCCCTCTACTTGGTCGATACAGTAATCCATTTTATTACATTTCGTATATATCCTAAGCATGGAATAAATTATTGAGCATTAAGTGATTGCTTATGCATGGTATACTATACCATTACTTTAATCTATATTCGTTCTCATATCTATAAATTTTCATATTCCTGGGCTCTTATATTATTTTTCTCGTGCATTCACTTAATACTGCTCATATATTCATATATATATATATATATATATATATATATATATATATATATATATATATATATATATATATATATATATATATATATCTATCATTCGTGTACAGATACACATTCGTGTGCTTTGTCATCTTTTACTTATCTCTATCGTTCTTAGCATTTAAGCATTTCTATCATGAGTTCCTAGCATGTTCTATCTATTCATTTAGGTATGTCTATCATATATTCATATTATATAATCCTATATTCATATCATATTCATGTATTCTTATTCCTCTATGAATCTACTTTACTTAGAAATTGGAATCATTCCAATCAGATCATCCAAACTCAAGTTATGGCATTTTCATGCCAACTAGTCGGTTTACCGATTACACTAGAGACAGTTTGTATTACTCATTTTTCTGGGATCTTAACTTCATATTTGACACTATATCTTTGTACTCTTTTAAATTTAAGGTGCTAAGGGTTCTTCTCCAATTGGAATCACCCAAATCAGAGCACCGAAACTCAAGTTACGTCCGAAACAACCCGGACTACTCTATGATCAAAACTACAGCAGAATTTGGCTTGCACATAACCCCACTTTGAGTGAATTTATGGGCCACTTAGAGTCAAAATTTGACGATGTCTATTTCTATATGTTTGGTTCTCCTTGAAGTCTATTTTACCTAGCAACTTGAATCACTCAAATCCGATTAGAAATTGGCAAGTTATGGCTAAAATACAAAAACTGGTCGAAATAGGAAACAGAGCATCACATGTACGGCAGACACCCTAACATGTACCGTACATGTTGGCCCAAATGACTAGAACCCAACATGTACCGGTACATGTTCAAGGTGTACTGTACATGTCACCCGAAATGCCCAGAATGTGTGTTTTCCTCCTTTTTTTTTTTCCATATTTCCATCCCAAACTAACTCTATACTTCCAACACACATCAAAACCACCATGTTTATCTTGTAAACTTCTTTCTACTCACCTTCTTCAATACTTATCTTATTTCAAAACGTGATCGCGAAATCCTTCCAAAACAATTCTAATATGGGTCACAACCCATACATGATCCAAACATAGAGATTTGTTAGGGTTTGTTCTAACCCTAACTCCTTTACATACAATTTAACCATGAATCCAACCTAAAAGTAGGATTTTATAATCATCTTGTGCCTTTTAGAGTTTTTCAAATCCTAATTTCAATACATCTTTGGTTAGGATGAAATCCTAACAAACCCTAGGTTTGAGGCAAGATAATAACCATACAAAACCAAAGATCCATACCAAATCTCATAGAATCCATAATCAAGGTTAGTTTCCATACCTTTTTGGATCTTTGCTTCATCTCTTCTTCTCCTCTTCTACTCTTCTTCTTCTTCCTCTTCCTCCTTCACGGTTTGTTCTTTTTGCCCTTTAGAGACCAAATTTTGGTCTTATCCCATGGATTTGTTAAGGCCATGATTGGCCTTTAAATAAAACCCATTTTTGGGTTCTTTTCTTTATTTGCCTTTAAGTCCTTGGATTCTTCCCTTTTGGAACTTCAACTTATGCCATATTCTAATTTGACCCACAAATTTTTCTTCAATTTCCATAATTGCATATTAACTTTTGATTTATGCCTTTTATGTCCTCAAGTGGTAAATTACCACTTTACCTTTGTCTCTAATATTCATTTCGGGTCTCTTATTTTATTTCCGAAAAATTCCATTTAGATTTTAATATACCCTAAACAAGTCCAAAAACTACTAGGGTATATTTTGGGGTGTTACACAGCCTGGCCTTTAAAAATTACCATAAGGCGTTGATGAGCTTAAAAGTCATCTCTTTTTAGTCCAATTTTCTGTTTGATTTTCAGTTAAAATTGAATAATTAATATACAGAATTATGAAGAAACTCACCAATTTGTCATTAAGGTGAAGGAAGCAAGAAAGAAGAAAAGCAAGAGAAAATGTTAAATAAGTGGATAAAATGCAAATGAATGGCGTAGAGCAGAATGAGTGCTAACCGGTCGAGCCATTGATGCAACAGGGGTCCGCACAACCCAAATTTCTGAAGTCGCGACATCAAGATCAAGAGAAGTCGATGCGTGTCGTGACAGGGAACACAAAGCCTAGGCAAATCAAGAAGGAGATAATTAGCAGGAGTGGGATGTCGCTGGCGTAAACTATTGCGTCGCAACACATCATCAATAACCATTACAACCTACAAGAAGATAAGGTCAGCGTCGCGATAAGAAGACTGATGTCGCGACACCAAGAACAACCGGTTGTTACAGTGTAGACTTACCGTCAAGTCGCGACATCAAGAGGAGATCAACCTAAGGCTTCAACGCGAGGTTGATGTCACGACATCGTGGACACCCGCTCAAGGAACAAAGACCATTAAGTGATGTCGTACGATCAAGAAAACTCGAGGGTCGGCATCATGACAAACTGCTCGAAGGGGTGCAGGAGGACTCAGCCCATGTCGCGATTAACATCCCGATGCCGCGACATCAGAACAACCATTGAAGACCCAGCACTAGAATGGATGTCGCGATGGCGCCATGATGTCGCCATCACAAGCATCAACCTAAACCCAAGGGCATAAGATTGCGGTCGCGGATTAACCGAATCACCAGTCATAGGAAGCAGAACTTTAGTATCGGCGTCGCGACATGAGTTCGATGTCGCGACAAGGAAAATCAAGTCACAACCGAGCAGTGAATCGGGCCCGGCTACTTTGAAACTACGCAGTTATATTGGGATTAGGCCCAACCGAAAACCCTATAAATACTAGCCACCTGCAGTAGAAAAAGCAGCTCTGAGGCGATCAAAAGAGAGATCCTGGTAAAATAGGCTTCACTTTTATTTCTTTTCTTTTCTTTTCTTTTTCTTTTTCTTTTCTTTATTTGTGAGCAGATGTTTGTCTAAGCTGCTTTTATTATTTTTTTGATCTCGAATGTTATCGCTTATCAAGTCGACATGCACTCAATTTCTTTTCAAAATTACTACCGAATGCATCGTCTGCATAAATTTCGATTCATTATTTCGCCAATTGCGCTTATTCTTTTGATCATGATGCCTGTGGTGATTCAAAGAATTGAGGAACCTACCATTTAGTGAACGCTGTAGCCACTGATTTTTCCCTGTAGTAATTTGCAGCATCTTGTTCATTTCGGGTTTACGAATTTATTTCAGATTATGGGTTTATTGATTTTGATCCGATTATCGCTTTTACTATACCTGCTTAAGAATTGCGGCTGCATTTCGATTTCTGAGTCCTCTCAGTGACACAAGGAAGACAACTCGAGTAATGTAGCCATTTCTTTGAAGGTGCTACTAACCTCGCTATTAGGGATCCTTTTGAGCTTTGTGAGTTCACTTAGATAAATCCTCTCTCACTTGAAGTCAAGAACGAGTCGAACGACTTATCTATTTAAACACGCAGAGATTTCACCACCCGTGATAGCGAGGCCAATCCCGTGTTAGCCGAGATCTAATCTCAAGGAAAGGCTGATCTATTTTAATTTCGAGGAAGAGTAATTTGGAAGTTGTATATCCTGCTTGACCAATAACTTGGGAGCTATGTGTACAAATCCATAAAATGGGTATGAAGTATCGCGAAAAGAAAAATACCCATCCTAAGGAAGTTCTTGTTAAAAGTAGTTATCTCGTTCCCTGTAATTCAAGAGAATCAGGAAGAAGAGATAACGAAATGTGGAGCGTGGAGAGATCCAGCTGCACTACAAATGCCTTAGACAGATTTTGAAACTTGAGATAATCAAGAAATTAATTCCGCATTTAACTACGTGAATTGATCGCTCACTATGACTGCTTTCTCACGTGTCTTCCTATGATAATCGGTTTCAAGATTCATTTCTTTGTAGGGATTTATTTTCCTTTTCATTTGTTTTATTTCGGGCCATTTGAATGTTCAGTTTTTCTCGTGAACTAGTTGATTTCCCAAATTTTCATGTCGGGTATCCATATCACCCTATGGTCCAAACAGTATTAATTTCGAGTAACTGTGGTAGTCGATGAAAAATTCTCGAGATCTCGTTGGATCGACATTCTGACTGTAAGTCCATTTTATTACTTGTCGACCATGCACTTGCACTCACCAAAACCAAAAAATTAAATTGTTCTACTCTAAGAGATTTTTGGTATGATAGTATGATGTCAACAAGTTGATGGAACTGTTGCCTGGGATTAGCTAATATTCCTATGGTAATAGTGTCTTAATTTTGTTTATGTATTTTGGTCATAACAAGTTTTATGGCGATTTTGCCGGGGATTAGACAATAGTCCTTTGGTGATAATGCTATAAAATTTTGTATATATGTTTTGGTCGGTCAACAGGCGTAGAGCCAGAAGTTTGGCATTTCGAAAGTACTAGCAGGCGTAGAGCCACAGTCTGGCCTTTAGAAATTTCTAGACGACGTAGAGCTAGAAGTCTAGCATTAAAAAATTGCAAACAGGCTTAGATCCTTAGTCTCGCTTTTAGAAATTGCCAGACGGCGTAGAGCCATAAATCTGGCATTAAGAAAGTGCCAACATGCTTAGAGTTATAGTTTGGCCTTTAATATTTTCCAGATGTTGTAGAGCTAGAAGTCTAGCATTAAGAAAGTGCTAGCAGACGTAGAGCCAAATCTGGCCTTTAGAAATTTCCAGACGGTGTTGAGCCAAAAGTTTGGCATTAGGAAAGTACCAGCAAGCTTAGAGCCACAGTCTGGTCTTTTGAAATTTCTAGACGGGGTAGAGCCAGAAGTCTGACCTTTAAAAATTGCTAGACGGTGTGAGCCAGTCCCGCATCGAAAGTGCTAGCAGTAGAGAGCCACACCTGGCCTTTTAGAAATTTCAAGACTCACAGAGGAGCCGTAAGTCCGCATTAGAAAGTGCCGCAGTGAGATTTCACGCCTGGCGCTTAGAAATTGCCAGACGACGTAGAACCGGAAGTTTGGTATTAGGAAAGTTCCAGCAGGTGTAGGGCCATAGTATGGCCTTTAGAAATTGCCAGACGACGAAGAGCCGTAAGTACATGCGAAAGTGTAAGTGGCGAGCCACAGTCACTTATAAATTACTAGACTGTGTAGAGCAAGAGGTTTGGAATTAAGAAAGTGCCAACAGGCGAGCTGCTAGCGTTTGGCCTTTAGAAATTTCTGGGACGCAAGGAGAGCCGTGTCCGCATTTGGAAAGTACTGTACAGGTAGAGCCACAACCGCCTTTAGAAATTGCTAGAAGGGGTAACACTAAAAGTCTAGCATTAGAAAAGTGCCAGAATGTTTAGAGCCACAGTCTCGCTTTTAGAAATTGCCAGAGGGCGTAGAGCTAGAAGTCTGGCATTAAGAAAGTACGAAAGCATGCTTTGAGCCGGGGCCGGCTCTTGCAATCGTAAGATGCAGCGAGCCAAAAGTCCGGGAATTAAGAGTGCCAAAGCAGACGTAGAGCCACGTACCGCCTTCGTAACAATGGGCGCAGAGCCAAAAGTCTGCATTTGAAAGTTCCAACAAAGCGAGTAGCTACGCTTTGGTCTCGAATCGCAGACGGGGAAGAGCCGTAACCGCCTTTAGAATTGCCATACCTGTAGAGCTGTAGTCCTGCATTAGGAAAGTGTTTAATCCAGAGCCATAGTCTGGCCTTTAGAAATTTCTAGAAGACATAACGCTAAAAGTCTAGCAATAGAAAAGTGCCAGAATGTTTAAAGCCACAGTCTCGCTTTGAGAAATTGCAAGAAGGCGTAGAGCTAGAAGTCTGGCATTAAGTAAGTGCCAGCAAGCTTAGAGCCACAGTCTGGCCTTTAGTAATTGTCAGATGGCGTAGAGTTAAAAGTCTGGAATTAAGAAAGCGCAGAGATACAGAGCCACAAATCGCTTTCTTAAATTGCCGATGGTGCAAAGCCAAAAGTTCGCATTAGAAAGTACCACTGTGCTTAGAGCCACAATTCCGGGTCCGTTGAAATTGGCAGACAGGTAGAGCCGTGTTTGGCTCTTTAGAAATTGCTTTATTTCCGCAGAGAGCTAGAAGTCTTGCATTAGGAAAGTGCCAGCAGGCATAGAGCCATAGTCTGGCCTTTAGAAATTGGCAGACGGTGAAGAGCTAGAAGCCTGGCATTAAGAAATAGCAAGCAGGTGTAGAGCCACAGTCTGGCCTTTAGAAATTGCAAGACGCTGAAGAGCCAGAAGTCTGGCATTAGAAAAGGGCCAGCAGGCGTAGAGCCACAGTCTGGCCTTTATTAATTACGAGACAAAGTAGAGCCAGAAGTCTAGCATCAAAAAATTGTCGGTAGGCTTACATCCTAAGTCTTGCTTTTAGAAATTTCCAAACGGCGTAGAGCCAAAATTCTGGCATTAAGAAAGTGGCAGTATGCTTAGAGCCACAGTCTTGCTTTTAGAAATTGCCAAACGAATTAGAGTCAGAATTTTGAATTAGGAAAGTGTCAATAAGCATACATCCACAAATTGCCTTTAGAATTTACTCGCACGGCTTAAGATCGGTCCTGGGCACAAAAGTGCGCAGTGTGTAGAGCCATGGGCCTTGCCTTTAGAAATCGCGAGACTGCGAGAGCTAGAAGTCCCGCATTAAGAAAGTGTCAAAGATGCTTAGGAGCCACAAATCGGCCTTTAGAAATTGCCATAGCGAGAGCTAAGTTTGGCATTAGGAAAGTACTAACAAAGGGTGAGCTACAATCCCGCTTTAGAAATTACGAGACGGTGTTTAGCATAAAGTTTGGCATTAAGAAAGTACCAGTAGGCTTAGAGCCACAGTTTGGTCTTTTGAAATTGCTAGACTGGGTGGAGCTAGAAGTCTGGCCTTTAGAAATTGCTGACGGTAGCTAGAAGTCCGTACAGTAAGTGCTAGCAGCATGGAGCCACAGCTGCCTTTTAGAAATTTTACAGATAGAGCGAGTCCCAGATTAGAATGTGCCGCAGGCTGTGAGCTGTCAGCCCCGGCATTTAGAAATTACTGCATTTAATGATTCGTGCCAGCAAGAGGGGTGGATCCGACCAACAAAATTTATATCCTAATTTTCCAACTCCGTAGCAAAGCTATCGCAAAGATAATGCTTCTAGGTCGAACTCGTGGATGGGTCAGTTTTGTACAAATGATTTGCAAAGTGATTCAAAATGGTGAATTTCTAATTTGGATTTTAAGGTTTTGTGAAAAATGTGGGGGGTTTTGATGGTAAGCATTGAAATAAAAATGGAGAAAATAAGAAAAATAATAAAAGAGATCTTTGAAGTATCGTGGATACTAGCTTAGGATCCTGTGTGGCAACTGAGAGGGTTTCCGGTCATTTCTGTGTTGGGGGAGGATGACCTATAGTCATCTCCCGAACTGGATCTTCATTTAGCTATAAAACCTAACCCAAAATATTTATCCTTTTGAAAATGGTATCTACCGCCATCGTTGTTCTCGCCGCTCAAACGAGTCTCCTCGACCACATTACAATGGGTAATAAAATGGTAACCAATGAACATCACAAGATCTAGTAATAAGCATCAAATGAGCACTAAAAGATTACTAAATACCGAACACCATTCAACATGAATCGAAGGGATTCTAAACCTAATGTTAAAGGGAGAACACGCACGGTGGCAAAGTGAGTACCTACGTGAAAAACAGTGGACCTCCAAATAGCCCAGGATCCGCACTCCAAGAACCTTCCACTTCAAGGAGGGCGGTTTTAGTTAAACCATCCTCCAGCTGTCATCCCCGCAGGGTGTTTGGTTGCCCAGAAAATGGAAAAGAAAAGGAAAGAAAATGAAGCAGAGAAGAAGTGGAAAAACGGGAGAGCTGAAAGCTTCTCTAAAAATTTATTGATTAAGTGATATCCCATTACAATGTCAAGCCAGCCAAATACTACCCTAAAACAATACAAATTACCAAAAATGAACAAAGAAATCAACTGTTACAAGGATAAAATAGGAAAAGTGGTAGCAGAATTCAAACGTGGGCGCAGGAATTCGTGGCGTGATGAATATGGCAAAAGTCAGAATAGTGTAGGAAATATGAATCAAGTAAGCAGGCCAGGAATAGTGTACTGGGATGCAATTTAATAGCTCCAATTTTCTTTCATTTTCGCTTCTTCTTTCTTCCTATTTCGATTGCAAACAATGAGTCGACCTGGAATTCTTCGTGCTTGGATCGACTCAACAATTTTGGCACTATTAACTCGTAAAAACTACAAAATTTGCCACAAAATGCGATTAGTAAAATAACAGGGACCTTAATGTGTAAATTGGGTTAATTACGTTGATTAAAACCTGTAATAAACAAGGTTCAAAATAACACTTTTTGAGCATTAATCACACCCCCAACCTACACATTGCTAGTCCCTTAGCAATGAAAGAAAGAAAGAGATAGCATATAAAACAAAATCAAAATTATGTTCACAAAAATGCTATTTCAAAAAGGTTGTGAATGAGTACGTCTAACTCAAGTAAGAATCATCAAAGTTCCTGCCTCAACTATCTTGAGAGAATGAATGCCATACTAAATTGAGTATCAAGAGCTTCCATCTCGCTGAATCAACTGTAAACTTCCACCAAAATCTGGGTGTTTGTTTGATCACCAACAATAAATTGCCAAACCCGCACTCTCCCTTAACCTAGCTGCTACTACCACGACCTGGAAGATAATCCAACCTAAATAGATCAGGACCCACTCTTTATTCCACAACTTTTTTGCGGTGTTGTAGGGTGCAATGTTGAGGAATCGATCCCACCAAAGTCCATGTAACCCGGGATTCACCGATGACTCCCAACCAATTAAGGCTTAGGGCACCAAGTCATGAGGATCTTCGACCACTAACTCTTTAGGTTTCACTCCTGACCGAATGATTTCCCGAGACTCCAGCACCTACAACTTGCTCAACCTCCACCTATCCACCCATGTAATGAAAGCACTAAGTCGTATTCTAAACTGAAGGTCTTAGGGCACTGTGGCTTTTGTAAAGGCTGCTGCCATATACCCTTCGGACTTGCCTGGTTTCAAGGCAAAGCGTTGCAATTTTTCTTCTTTTTCTTTTCTTTTTCTTTTTTTTTTCTTTTTCTTTTTCACTTCTTTTTATTTTGGAAGACTCATTGGCCTTCTTTCCACAGGGGTCCTTAACCTATTAAAGGTAGTCAACGACACTAGGATAAGTTATTGCAAGGCTTATGAGGCTAGGCAGTTTTTCAAGTTATTGAAGAAACCTGATGTGCACAGTGTGTGGTTAGCTAAAGGTGGAAGAAAAATGGTCGAAGCAACAAGAGTTCAACTGATCATCCACTCAACTAGGCATGGAACCAATCTAACATCAATAGAATTGGAGCCAAAGGCTTCCAATTCTTTCAAACTACAAAAGCTGCTGCACAAAAAAAAATGGGTGTAGTTTTGAAAAATAAGCTGTATAGTATAACAGCTTCATAAAAGGAAAACCAGCAAGCCACTGAACATCACAAAATGGGCTTGTTTAAAATAATAACAAAAACATAACATAAAGTCACTCTTCGCTTAACTCTCCCCAGAACCAAATGTCTCATTGTCCGCAATGAGGCCTGATTGGTGCTATTAGGCAAAGTGTTACCTCATTGATGAGATGTGATCGTTGTTGGATAGGATACTTTTCAAGCTTTCCATCGACACCTTATTCACTCCGTTTGGGCTTCAAATAAACAAGTTAGGAGAAGAAAAGAGAGGAAAAAAGTGACCAGTTGGAGCATTTTGAAAATTAAACCTTCATAAAAATTTCAAAAGTGTTCTTTCTGATTAGATTTAGATTCTACACTCTCTAAGCTTTCCAACGGTACCAAGAACGCCTAAAACGGAGTTCGGATGAGAAAGTTATGAGCGAAACAAAATTATGAGGCAAAAACATTTTCAAAGCCATAGTGAAATTTTTTTTAATAAATTTTAAATAAATAATTAATTATTATTATTATTATTCTATATATGTTTATATATATATATATATATATATATATATATATATATATAGTATAGAGTATATATATATATATATATATTTATTTAATTTTTTTTTTTTTGAGAGAAAATTTTTTTGAGAAAATAAAAATAAAATAAAATAAAGAAATATATATATATATATATATATATCATATAAGACAAAATGCACAAGGCACTGTACCTAAAACTTTCATAATCAATTTCTAAGTATATAGTCAATTTCTATGTAGTGAATTATTACACATAGCTGAAAATTTCTGGGCTATAATTGCGAAATTGTCTGGGGCTTGCTCTCGGGCTTCCTTCGCTTGCTTATGCTTGCACCTCTTCAATCCAGCTTCAAAATTTTTCACTTAAACCGCAAAATTAATACAAGAAAAATTAAGAAAATTGCGTAGGTGCGAAAACAAGTTAGAACAAAGATTAACTTAAAAATTTGAGAAAATCTAAAAAAAAAGTTTAAAGAAATCAAAATAAACTAAAATAAAACAAAATAAAATAAGAAAAATCAAAACAAAAATGATTGAACTTTGTTCATTCAAATCAGTTGCTCAGGTCTTGTCCGGTGGTGCTAGAGGAACTGGTGGAGCTTAAAATGCCGGTGGTTCGTGCTCCAAATCCAATCCAAAGACCAACTTCATCCACTATGCTACGTAATGAGCGACATGAATGTCTTGGATGTAGTGGCAAAGGTTCTAAGACCGCCACCTTAATTTCTTTGAAGTTTTGGCATAAAAAGGATGGGGTGGCCTTTGTGGTGGGTGCTTCAGGTGTGAATTGTGCTGCTGGTGTTGGTTGTGCTGCAGGTAGGGTATACACTGGGTCTAGGGAAGATGCTGCTGGTAGTGGCCTGTTTTTAGGTTGGGCAATGGCACCAGGATACAGATTTATGGGGATTGGTTGAATGATAGGCTCTTGGGTCCCTTCCACTATTTCCTGTCCACCGCCTCCCTACCAACAATGGGCATTGCTTCATCTTGCTATTTATATTGCTCCTCCACTGTGGTGTCAATTAGGCACTCTTTCTCTCGAATTTCTCCTCCTCGATGAACATGTCACGCGTTTCCCGAGATCGAGGCACCGCAGCTATCAAATTGTTGACCCACTTCACTTTGAAGCCCATCTAATTTTTGCTCAGGATTTCTCCACTATGTCACTCTCCTGATCGCCTGACATTCACCGCTCGCTTCCCTCTATGAAACTATCCACTAGTTTGGCCAAGTCTGCATTACCCGCTTCAATCAAGATGTCAACCGTGGTGGGTGTGGTGGCCGAGGGAGTTGAGGCCCAACATGGAGAAGCAGTGAGGTGGCTAAGTCAGCAACACTGTAGACGGGTGCACTCATCCATTGGTCTCTATAGTCCCTCATAGACCTATATGTATTAGGATTTCTCTCCACGGGTTGCTGACTCTGCCATGGAAGGTTCCTAAAGTCCCTCATTGACATGTATGCTCAAGGGTTTCTCTCTACAGGGTATTGACTGAACTGCTCTCCCTCTAGGTGTTCCATTTGATCACAATTCAAGTCGGGCCTGTGCTCTTTGTAGATCGAGTTCGACCAGCCGATTTCTAATCCACTGGAGCGTGTTCCCCTGCAGCAAATAGGGCAAACACCAAACAAGGGAAAAAAAGGAAAACAATTCTTAAAAAAAAACAAGGTAATGTTAACTAAAAAAAAAACTAACAGAGAAAATTGCAACTCGCTTAGGGAACCTGAAACGTGAAAATTAAAAGAAAATTCACCAAAGGCTTGTGATGAGGATCACAAGTGCACCCAATCGTCGTCACTGCACTTAGGCACCACCCTAAGAACGGCGCCGTTTGATTTCAGGTCAGCGCAGTGATCTTAAATCAACAAAATTTATCCTAAATTCCTCTCATCGTAGCAAAGCTAACGTAGTATAGCGCCTAGGGCCGAACTCAGGATGGGTTTTCACAAATGATTTGCGCGGATTCAAAATGGTGAATTTAATTGATTTTAAGGTTTTAGGAAAACAGGGGTTTTGATGGTTATGCATTGAAATAAAAGGGAGAAAATAAGAAAATAATAAAAGAGGTCTCCTTGAAGTATCAGGATACTCAGCTTAGGATCCTAGGGCAACTGAGGGTTTCCGGGGTCATTTCCTCCTCGTGTTGGGGAGGATGACCCAGGCCATCTCCCGAACCGACCTTCATTTAGCTATAAACCTAACCTAAAATATTTATCCTTTTGAAAATGGCATCATCAAGCACGTTGTTCTCGCCGCTCAAACGAAGCCCTCGACTCACATTACAATGGGTAATAAATGGTAACTAATGAACAACACAGATCTAGTAATAAGCATCAAATGAGCACTAAAAAGATTACCAAGTAATCGACCATTCAACATGAATCGAAGGGATCGAAACCTAATGTTAAAGGGAGAACACGTAATGCAAGTGGCAGCGGAGTACTCTGCGTGAGTCAGGACCTCCAATAGCCTAGATCCCGCACCCAAAGAGCCTTCCACCTGGGCGAGGGAAGGGGTTTTAGTTAACCATCCTCCGAGTTGTCATCCCCTGAGGGTGTTTGGTCGCCTTAAAATGGAAAAGAAAGGGAAAGAAAATGAAGTGAAAAGCAGAAAACGGAGAGTTGAAAGTTTCTCAAAATTTATTGATTAAGTGGATATCCTGATTGTTGAATGCTGCTGGGCTTTAACACTCCGCCCATAAACAATACAAATTACCAAAATGAACAAAAGAAATCAACTGCTATAAGGATAAATAGAAAAGCGGTAGCAAGAATTCAAACGGGTAGCGTGAATCTGTAAGGTGGACACAGGCAAAAGTCAGAATAGTGTGCAGAAACATGAGCAAAGGCTAAGTGCTATGAATAGTGCATGCGTGGATGGCACCCCCGCAATAGCTCCAATTTTCTTTCATTTTCTGTTCTTCTTTCCTTCTGGTCTCTGATTTGCAATGCTGAGCTTGACTGGAATTCTTCGTGCTTGGATCGACTCAACAATTTTGGTACTATTAGCTCGCAAAACTGTGAAATTTAAGTACAAAATACCACAAAATAAGAGGGACCTTAATGTGTAATTAATACCATTACCGATTAGTGCATAAAAATGCTCAAACAATCGTGCAGACAAATAGGTCTAAAAGAAGCACTTTTTGGGCATTAATCAACGAAGTAGAACTGGAAGTTTGGCATTAGGAAAGTGCCAGATGGCGTAGACCCATAGTCTGGCCTTTAGAAATTGCTAGACTGAGCTAGAAGTCCTGCCTTAGAAATTGCCGCACGGCTTGTGGCTTCTGTGGTCTTGCATTAGGAAACTACCAGCAGCATGTGAGCCACACCGCCTTAGAAATTGTAGATGGGTAAAGAGCCGTAAGCCCGACATTAAGAAAGTTCCAAGCAGCTAGAGCCATAGTCTGGCTTTAGGGAAATTGCCGATGGTGAAAGCGAATCTAAAATTAAAAGCCGCCAAGAAGCGAGAGCCAAGGTCCGCCTTTATTAATTTCCTCGAGACGACAAGAGAGCCGTAAGCCTTAGGGTGATTAAAAAATTTACTCTAGGCTTAGGATCCCGGGCCTCGCTTTAGATACTGGCGCACGGCGTTGAGCCAAAAGTCTAGCATTAAGAAAGTGGAAGCATGCTTAGAGCCACAGTTTGGCCTTTAGTAATTGCAAGATGGCGTAGAGCTAGAAGTCTGACAATAAGAAAGTACCAGCAGACGTAGAGCCACAGTCTTGCCTTTATTAATCACAGGACGGCAGAGCCAAAAAAGTCCGCACAGAAAAACAGATTAGGTTTACACCTGTCTTTTGAAATTGCCAGACGGTAGAAACCAAGTCTAGCCTTTAGAAATTACCGCATTTACCTAGAGCTAGGGAAGTTTATAATAGGGAGTGCCAAGAGTATAGAGCCACAGCCGTCCTTTGAAATTTCCAGACTCCAGAGAGCCGCAAGTTTGCATTAAGAAAGTGCCAAGAAAGGAGCCGCCTAACCTTTGGAAATTGTTAGACGACGAGAGCCGAAAGTTCGCACAGAAAGTGCCAGCATGCGAGAGCCACAAATCGTTTTTTAGAAATTGCCATCTGAAGAAGCAAGAAGTCCGCATTAGGAAAAGTGCCGTAGGCGTGAGCCACAATGGGTCTTTAGAAATTTCTAGACTCCGTAGAGCTAGAAGTATAGCATTAAGAAAGTAAGAATGGCTTAGGAGCAACAATCGCTTTTAGAAGCTCTTAAGACGTAGAGCGTAAGTCCCGCATTGTGAGTACCCGCAGCGTAGAGCTAAAATATGGGTTTCTTTAGAAATTGCTAGAAGGTGTAAAGCCAAAATTCTAGCGTTAAAAAAGTGTCAGTAGGCTTAGAGCCACAGTCTCGCTGAAATTTCCCACACGAGACATAGAGCCAAGTCCTGCATTAAGATAAGGCTAAAAGATGCTTAGAGCCACACCGGGCCTTTAGTGATTCCTATATGGCGAGAGCCGATGTCCTGCATTACAGTGCAAGTGCACGAGCCAAAACTGCATCCCGAAATCTCTGCACGCTGTAGAGCCAAAGTCTGGTATTAGGAAAGTACCAGTAGGCATAGAGCCACATTCTGGTCTTTTGAAATTGCTAGACGAGGTAGAGCAAGAAGTATGACATTAGGAAAGTGCCAGTAGGCCAAGAGCCATAGTCTAGCCTTTAAAAATTGCCAGACAATGTAGAGCTGGAAGTTGGGCATTAGGAAAGTGCCAGCAGGCATAGAGCCACAGTCTGTGTCACACCCCTTCTCCGATCAGATTGGCGGATCCGAACCGAAGTCCGGGGCGCGAGACTATCTATACTATATCTATATACTGATATGGGACTCTCATTGACCTATTCTTTCTCGTAAATGCACCGCATCTTTAGTATACAAACAATTCTCGTACTAACAAAATCATTTACATACCAAAAAGAACTACCAACGAGTGGTATCCATCACAATCTATACACATATAAAGTCCCATTTACTTATACAAATAGTTATACATGTATTACTTCTAATACAAAAACTCGTAGATCATGGAAGGGGCCACTGTGAGCACCTATCTCCCACTAGCCTACCATGGTCGATGTGGAATGTCCTGTCCTCTAGCCTCCTCTTCAGACTCCACACCTGATTGAACACCCGTGCTAAGCTACGCTGGGGAACATAAGCAGCTGGACAACCAAAGAATGGCGACTGTCACAAGCTTATACATATGCATTATATATATCTAAACATATTTCTATAACTTTAATTCCTTATCATCTTATATTCCTATTGCATGTCAATCTTTTTCTATTACCTGTTCTATGTCTTTGGCATATCCTTTATCTATACTTTTTCTGTATTCCTATTTCTATGCTTTACATATTCCTATACTTATCATGTGTCTATCTTTCACGCTTGTCATATGTCTTTTTTTGCTCCTATTCTCTTTCAGCCATATATCATGTCACTAGTCTATGTCTTTTTCTATCTTCTCTTGCTCTATGGGATTTATTGTATCTATGTACTATTGCATATACTTCACGACATTTGTATCGCTCTATTCTATCATATAATTTTCTCCGTTTTCAGATACTTTTTTTCAGACTTGTCATGTTGACTTAAGTCAATACTTCATATCATATCTCTATTTTTCAGACACGTGAATTTCATCTCATCTTCATATTCTCGTAGGAGTATGAGACTTATACTTTTACTATCGATCATATATACTATCATAGGTTTTCAAGCATAGGCTTTCATGTGTTTTCATATACTATAGTTTTCATATACCTTTCTCTTCTATCTACTTTCCGTACTTTACTTGTTCATATCCTTTTCGTGTACTATGTACTTTTCATATACTGTCATATTGTACTTTTCTTCTTGTTCTTGTAACTGTCTATACTTTCATCACATAGCAGTGCTATGCTTCTCATATCATGTATCTGTTTGACTACCTAGACCAATCATAAGAAATGAGTAGGACGCAGTACAATAAGTACCTGAAGGTACAATACAGTACTGAGGTGCCGTAGCACCGCCAGAGTATCGTGGAGTATCAACAGAGTGCCGAGCACTAATCGTGAGTACCGGCATCCACCGAGTGCCGAGACCACCGAGTACCGGGCACTAGTCGAGTGCCGGAGCACTAATCGTAACGCTCCAATTGGCCCATTCTTTGGTACTAGGTAGTCATATGATCATATCTCTCATAACTACAATGGATCTTACTCATTCGTGGTTCGCGACATATTGCTTTTCATGTTCATGTTCCCCGCTTCAGTTCTTTTCATGGTTCATATCTTTGCTATCATTTCGCTTTTTTGTCTTTGTATCATATATGTAATCCTATCATATAACATGGAACGCCTACGCACTCTTGCATTCATACATTCCTATCATATATACTTATATTCATACTTTCCTATACATATTTCTAATTGTCGTATTGTCTTATATTGTATTTCATGTACTTTTCCATATTACTACTCTCTCACATGTCTTTACGATGCCTATCATTCATGTACATATACCTATTCTTATGTTTATCATCTTTACTTATCTCTATCGCTCTTAGCATTTACGCATTTCTATCACGTGTTCCTAAAGATGTTCCATCTTATTCATTTCAAGATAAACTATCATATATTCATATCATTTACCTTTAGATTCATATGTGCCTATCATTTGTGTACTTTAGACTATCATATCTTATGACATGTTCTATCATATCTCATCATATCTTACACTTTATACCTATCATATCTTATGACATATCTTATCATATAATCCTATATTCACACTTTCATATTCATGTTTCATGGCTATTATATTATAAGTACTTCATATGCTTATATAGTATGATGTGTAAGGAAATCATTAATTTCATTCATATATTCTTATTCCTCTATGAATCTAATTTATTTAGGAATTGGAATCAATCCAATCGGATCATCCAAACTAAAGTTATGGCATTTTCATGCCAACTAGTCATTTTATAGATTTTTCTAGTGACAGTTTGTATTACTTATTTTTCCAGGGTCTTAACTTCATATTTTGACACTAGGTCCTTGTACTTATTTAAATCTAAGGTGCTAAGGGTTCTATTCCAATTGGAATCAACAACTGAGCACTGAATCAAGTTACATCCAACAACCTGACTTCTATGTTCAACACTGAAACCAGAGTTTGGTTTGCACATGGTCCCACTTCGAGTGGATTTTTGGGCCACTTAGAGTCATAATTTGACGATATCTATTTCTATATAGATGGTTCTACTTGAAGTCTATCTTAATTGGCCACTTGAATCACTCAAATTGAATAAGAAATGAGTAAGTTATGTCCAAAATACAAAACTCGGCCAAAACTGCAAAAATGGGGAACAGGTGTACTGTACATGTCTAACATGTATCCCATGTTGGCCAAAATGACCGTAACACAAGATGTACCCCAGACATAACCAGGGGTGTACCGGGTACATGTCAACAAAATGTCCAGAATGTGTATTTTTCTCCCATTTTTCCATATGTTTCAACCCCAATCAACTCTATACCTCATAAACACTTCAAGACCACTTCAAATTCATCTTATTCTCTCTTTTCTACTCAATTCCACTTTCAATACTTATCTTCTTTCAACCATTTATCATGAATCACTCTCAAACCCACTCTAATATGGGTTATTATCCATACACAACCTAATCATGTAGATTAGTTAGGGTTTATTCTAAACCCTAACTCATTTTACTTTCTCGAGCTATGAATCCATCCTCAAAGAGAGGATTTCATATGCTTCGTACTCTTTATGGTTTTGGTCCACTTTACTTTCTATAATTATTGGGTTAGGGATGAAACCCTAAAGTAAACCCTGTGTTAGAGACAACTAATAACCATACAATTCAGCATGGAAAACCATTCAAAGCTTTTTAAAAGCCCATGTAGTTCCAGACATACCAAAATCCAAGTTCCATACCTTTCTTTGATCTTCGTTTCTTCTTCTCTCTTCTTCTTCTCTTCCTCTCTCTCTTTCTTTCTCCTTCTCTTCTCCCTCTTTACTTAAGCCTTTCTCTATTTTCGTTGAGACCACCTGTCTTAAATCCCATGTTTGTTAAGGCCATGTTTGGCCAAGACAAAAATCCATTTTTGCTTTAACTTTTCATTTTTGCACTTAAGCCCTTTATTCTCTTCTATTTCTATTCCAACTTTCTCTATTTGCCTTTATTCCCATAACTTATTAAATTTATATTTTTGCATCCAATCTATTCATCTATGACAGAATTAAGTCCTCAAGTGGTAAATTGCTATTATTTACCCTCGGTTTTATTATTAATTCGGTCTCTCCTTTTATTTCGAAAATTTTATTTAGCTTTTTTAATATATCTCTAAACAAGTCCGAAACCGTTAGGTATATTTCTCGGATGTTACAAGCCTCGTTTTAGAAATTGCTAGACGGCCTAGAGCCAGAAGTCTGGCATTAAAAAAAGTGCCAATAGGCGAGCCAAAGTCTGGCCTTATAGAAATTTCAAGACCCGTAGAGCCGTAAGTCTGGAGATTAGGAAAGTACCAGCTGCTTTAGAGCCACAAATTGCCTGGGAATCATACACTACGAGCTAGAAGTTTAGCATTAAGAAAGTGCCGGTGTAGAGCCATATTTCACTTTTAGGAAATTTCCTGCACGACGTAGTCAAAGGTCCGCATTAGAAGCATGCTGTGCTAAGAGTCAGCCTGTATTTTGAAATTGCCGATCACAGATAGCCGTGACCGCTTTAAGAAACCGCTGCCAAAGGTGAGCCAAAGTTTGGCCTTTCCTAGAAATTGCCATTCGTAGTAGCCAAGCCTGACACAAGAGTGCAGCGTGCTAAAGCCACCGCTCCTGTAAAGGAAGGAACACGAAGAGTCGGTCCGCATTAGAAAAGTGCCGCCAGGCGTAGTTCCATGGTCTCGCTCTTTGAATCGCTAGGATCGCGAGCCAAAAGTCCGCATTAAGAAAGTGCCAACCGGTTTAGAGCCACCGCTCGCCTTTTAGAAATTGCGGAAGACGGCTGTGAAGAGCCGTAAATCAACTGCATTAGAAAATACCGATGGCATGAGCCGCGTCCGGCCTTTGAAATTGCTAGAAGGCGAAATGCTAGATGTTTAGCATTAAAAAAGTGCCAGCAGGCTTAGAGACATAGTCTTGCTTTTAGAAATTGCCAGACGGCGTAGAGCCAGAAGTCTTGCATTAAGAAAGTGCCAGCATGCTTAGAGCCACAGTCTAGCCTTTAGTAATTTCCAGATGGCGTAAAGCTAGAAGTCTGGCATTAAGAAAGTGTAAAAGACGAGAGCCACAGCCCGTCTTCGTAACTTGCTAGACAGCCAGAGCCAAAAGTTCGTACAGTGAAGTACTGAAGCGCTGTGGAGCCACGCCTCTCCGTCTGGAATCGCCAGAGCAGGTTCAAACGTTTAAGTCCGGCATCGGGTAGCGCCATCAGCATAGAAGACATGGGCCCGCCTTTAGAAATCGCGCACCAAGATGTAGCTGTGAAGTTTGGCACAGAGTGCTGAAGCGTGCATAGAGCAATAGTCTTGCTCTTTTGAAATCGCTTACCTGCTGGAGCAAGAACTCCTGCATTAGGAAAGTTCCAACAGCGTAGAGCTACGCCTCCGCCTTCGTAAATCGCGAAAGCATAGCCATAAGTTTTGCATTATGAAAGTGCCACTGTGCGATAGAGCCACAACTGCCTTTAGAAATCACAAATGCGAAGAGCAAAAGTCTGGCATTAGAAAATCGCGCCAGGCGAGAGCCATACCGTCTTGGGGAAATTTCCAAACAGCCTGTGAGCCGTAAGTCCGCATTAGGAAAGTACGCGCATAGGGCCACACCCCAGTCTTTTGAAATTGCCACTGGAATCCACAGAGGCACGTAAGTCCGGGCATTAAGAAAGTGCCAAGGCGTAGAGCGCCACGCTCAGCCATTAAAATCGGGCCAGCGCGAGCCGGTTTGTAATTAGAAAAAGTATCAAGAAAGCGTGAGCCAATGTCCGCCTAAGAAATTGCGATACTTGCGAAACGCCATAAGTCTACTCATTGCACTGCCACGCTTAGATCCCCTAATCTCACTTTTTAGAAATTGCTGTGACGACGTAGAGCTGTAAGTCCTGCATTAAGAAAGTGCCATGCTTGGGGAAAGCCACGTCAGCTTTAGTAATTTCAAGATGGGGTAGAGCTAGACGTTTGGCATTAAGAAAGTGCCAGCAGACTTAGAGCCACAGTCTGGCCTTTAAAAATTGCAAGATGGTGTAGAGCCAAAAGTCTGGCATTAGGAAAGTTCCAGAAGGCTTAGGGTCGGAGTTTAGTCTTTTGAAATTGCCAAACAAGGTAGAGCGAGAAGGTTGGCCTTTAGAAATTTCCAGACGGCGTAGAGCTAGAAGTCTGGCATTAAGAAAGTGCCAGCAGGTGTAGAGCCACAGTCTGGCCAATAGAAATTGCCATATGGCGTGTTACGTAGTCCGAATTAAGAAAGTGCAAGGTGCTTAATCCACGTACCTAGCATGTAGAAATTGCAGACTCAAGGCATGCCTAGAAGTCTGGCATTAAGAATTCAAAGAGCGAGAGCGACATTCTAGCCTTTAGAATTTCCCATACGGCTTTGAGCCAGAAGTCTGACATTAAGAAACTGCCAGTAGGCTTAGAGCCACAGTCCGACCTTTAGAAATTGCTAGACAGCGTAGACGTAGAAGTCTAGATTTAAGAAAGTGAAAGAGTGCCATACATACCGGCCTTTAGAATCATGCACAACCGTGAGAACCGTAAGTTTAGCATTAAGAAAGTGCCAAGAGTTAGAGCCACGTCCGGCCTTTATAAATTGCTAGGATTCGGGCCGCAGAGCTTCTAAGTCCGGCATTTTAAGTTCCAGTAGGCCACCACGTTTAGCCTTTGGAATTGTCGATCACAGAAGCCAGAATTTGGTATTAATTAAGTGCCAGCGGGTTTAGAGCCACAATCTGAACTTTAGAAATTGCTAAACGGCGTAGAGCAAGAAGTCTGGCATTAAGAAAGTGCTAGTAGACGTAGAGCCACAACCATCTCTTAGGAAACTGGGCTGACGACATGAGCTAAAAGTCCGGGTTTAAGAAAGTACAGCTAGAGCCGAGTTTGGTCTTTGAAATTGCAAACTACAGAGAGCCGTAAGTCCGCATTAAGAAACTGCTAGTAGGCTTAGAGAAAAAGTCTAGCATTTAGAAATTGCAAGACGACATAGAGCGAGAAGTCTGGAATTAAAAAAGTGCATACAGGCTTAGAGCCAAAGTCTGACCTTTAGAAATTGCAAGACGACGTAGAGCCAGAAGTCTGGCATTAAGAAAGTGCCAATGGGCATAAAGCTACAGTCGGTGTTTTAAAAATTGCCAGACGACATAGAGCCAGAAGTCTAGCATTAAGAAAGTGCCAAGAAGCTAGAGTCAATTCGCCTTAGAAATTGTCAGATGGCGAGATTTAAGTCTTGCATTAGAAAGTATCAATACGCTTAGAGCCACACTGTCCTTTGAAATTTCCCGACAAGAGCTGAATCGCATTGAAGAAATTTCCATATGCTTAGAGCCAAAGTCCGTCTTTAACACAGACTCGCGCAGTTTTAAGCCCGCATTAAGAAAGTTCCTACTGGGTGTAGAGCCACAAATCGCCCATAGAAATTGCTGTGACGGCAGAGCCGTGAGTCCGGGCATTAAGAAAGCCGATAGAACACTTAGAGCCAATAACTGCTTTTAGAACTTCAGATCACAGAGCCGTAACTGCATTAGAAAAGTGTCACCGCACGTAGAACCGCCACCGAACTTTAGAAATTGCTAAACGACATAGTGCCAGAAGTCTTGCATTAAGAAAATGCCAGCATGCGTAGAGCCACAGTCTGGCCTTTAGAAATTGCCAGACGGCGTAGATCTAGAAATCTTGCATTAGAAAAAGTGCCACTGCATTACGAGCTGGGTCTCGAACTTTAGAAATTTCTAAACAAACAGAAATACAAGTCTGCATTATTAAAGTGCCACAGCGAGAGCCACGCTTGGCTTTAGAAATTGCGATCGCTGTAGGAGCCTAAGTCCGGGCATTAAGAAAGTGTCAAGAGGCTTAGAGCCACAAGAGATGCCTTTAGAAATTGCGACTGGTGTGGTGCCAAAATCCGCATTAGGAAAGTACAAGAGGCTTAGTAGCCACGCCTGGTTTTTGAAATCGCTGACAAGGAGAACCGTAAGTATGGTATTATGAAACTTCCAAAGAGCTTAGAGCCACCGTCTGCCTTACAAATTGCAAGATCTACAGAGGAGCCGAATTCTAGAATTAAAAAAGTTCCAGGAGGCTTAGAGCCGCAATCTAACCTTTTGAATTTGCAAGACGACGTAGAGCCAAAAGTGTGGCATTAAGAAAGTGTCGCATCGTAGAGCCTCAACTCAGATGAAATTGGCTAGACTATAGAGCCGTAAGTCTGAATTAAGAAATTCCTAAGAAAGGCAGAGCCAAAGTCTGGGCTTTGTATCAAAAGCAATGACGGTTTCTAAGTTACACAAGAGTTCCAGCAGGCTAGAGCAACAAATTGGCTCTTTAGAAACTGCCGTACCACGTAGCCAGATCGCCCCGACATGAAGAAAGTTCCAGCAGGCTTAGAGCTAAAGTCTAGCATTTAGAAATTGCAAGACAACGTAGAGCAAGAAGTCTGGAATTAAAAAAGTGCATGCAGAGTTAGAGTCACAGTTTGACCTTTAGAAATTGCAAGACTACGTAGAGCTAGAAGTCTGACATTAAGAAAGTGCCAATGGGCATAGAGCCACAGTTGGGTTTTAGAAATTGCCAAACGGCATATAGCTAAAAGTCTGGCATTATGAAAGTGCCGCCAGCTCGAGCCACAATCTGGCCTTTAGAAATTATCATATGGCGTAGAGCCAAAAGTCTTACATTAGGAAAATACCAGTTGGCTTAGAGCCACAGTCTGGTCCTTTGAAATTGCCAGACGGCGTAGAGCCAAAAGTCTGGCATTAAGAAACTGCCATAAGGCTTAGAGCCAAAGTTTGGCCTTTAGAAATTTCCAGACGGCGTAGAGCTAGAAGTCTGGCATTAGGAAAGTGCCTACTGTGTGTAGGAGCCACGCCTAGCCTTAGAAATTTCCAAATCCAAGTAGAGCCAAAAAGTCCTGGGTATTAAGAAAGGATAAGAGGCTTAGAGCCAAGCAGGGCCTTTAGAAATTGCCGACAGTCAGAGATCTCGTAAATCCGCATTGTAGTGCCAGCACGAGAGCCACGGGCCCGAACTTTAGAAATTACTAAACGATGTAGAGACAGAAGTCTAGTATTAAGAAAGTGCTAGTAGGCGTAAAGCCACAATCTGGCCTTTTGAAATTGCCAGACAGCGTAGAGCTAGATGTCTGGCATTCAGAAAGTGTTAGCAGGCGTATAGCCACATTCTGGCCTTTAGAAATTGCAAGACGGAGTACAGTCAAAAGTATGGATTTAAGAAAGTGCCAGTAAGCTAAGAGCCACATTCTGGCCTTTTGAAATTGCCAGACGACGTAGAGCCAAAAGTCTAGCATTAGGAAAGCACCAACAAACTTAGAGCCATAGGTTGGACTTTTGAAATTGCTAGACGGCGTAGAGCTAGAAGTTTGGCATTAAGAAATTGTCAACAGGCTGTGAGCCACAATTTGGCCTTTAGAAATTGCAAAATGGCGTATAACTAGAAGTCTGGAATTAAAAAAGTTTCAGCAAGCTTAGAGCTACAGTTTGGCCTTTAGAAATTACCAGACGACGTAGAGCAAGAAATTTGGCATTAAGAAAGTGCCAGAAGGCGTAGAGCCATAGTCTGGCTTTTAGAAATTTCCGCACGGCTGCAGAATGTAAGCCCGCATTAAGAGTGCGCAGACTGGAGTCGCTAGTGATGGGCCTTTAGAAATTACTGACGTGTGTGAGCCGTAACTGCATTAGAAAGTACCACGCTTGTGAGCCACAATCCGGGTCTTTGAAATTGCAAGACGGCGTAGAGCCAAAAGTCTGGCATTAAGATACCTCCAACAGGCTTAGAGCCACCATCTAACCTTTAGAAATTGCAAGACAGCGTAGAGCCAGAAGTTTGGAATTAAAAAAGTTATAGGAGGCTTAGAGCCACAGTCGACCTTACAACCGCTGCATTGCACAGAGCCGTAAGCTAGCATTAAGAAGTGTTAATTTCGCACGTAGTGCCTCAACCGGCATGAAATTGCCAGACGGCGTAGAGCCAGAAGTCTGGCATTAAGAAATTCCCAGCAGGCGTAGAGCTAAAGTCTTGCCTTTAGAAATTACCAAACGACGGTAGAGCCTAAGTTTGATTAATAAGAAAGCTGCCAAAGAAGTTAAGAGAACAACTGCCTTTTAGAAATCGCTGACTACAGAGCCAAAAGTCTAGCATGAAGAAAGTTCCAGCAGGCTTAGAGCCACGCCTAGCCTTCGTAAATTCCAGATCAAGACAAGGTTTAAGTTTGACATTAGGAATGTAACAGCTTCTCGAGCTAACTGCTCCTTTGAAATTGACATACGACATGTAGCTGTGAAGTCCGCATTAAGAAACCGCCATGAGCCAAAGTCCAAATCTTGAAATTGCCAGATGGCGTAAAGCCAGAAGTCTCGCATTAAGAAACTACCAGCAGGCTTAGATCTAAAGTCTTGCCTTTAGTAATTACCAGACAGCGTAGAGCCAGAAGTCTGGCATTAGGAAAGTGCCAATAGATGTAGACCACAGTCTGGCCTTTAGAAATTTCCAAATGGCGTAGAGCCAAAAGTCTGGCATTAAGAAAGTGAAAGCAGGCTTAGAGCCACAACTGCCTTAGAAATCAGCAGATGGCGAAGAGCCGTAAGCCTGCACAGAAAAGTGCCGCAGCGTAGAGGCAACGCCTCCGGCCTTTATAAACTCCCGCACCTGTGAGAGCCAAAAGTCCGCATTAGAAAGTACCAAAGAGACTCTAGAGCCACAATTTCTTGTCTTTTTGGAATTGCCAAACGGCGTAGAGCCGGAAGTCTGGCATTAAGAAACTTCCAAAGAAGCAGAGCCATACCGTCCTTAGAAATTTCCAACTGGCTTAGATCCGTAAGTATGGAATTAAAGTGCCAAGATGCTTAGAGCCACAAATTCGACCTTAAACTGCCGAAGATCGAGAGCTAGAAGTCATGCACTATGAAAGTGCCATCAGGAGTAGAGCCACGGTCTAGCATTTAGAAATTGCCAGACGGCCTAGAGACAGAAGTCTGGCATTAAAAAAGTGCCAGTAGGCTTAGAACCACAAAAAGATGGGACTTTAGAAATCAGCTGTGACAAAGGTCTCGACATTAGGAAAGTACCAGCGTGCCGAGCCACAACTGTCTTTTGAAATTGTCGACTCAAGCACGCAGCCGTAAGTCCGACATTAAGAAACTTCGCTGTGCTTAAAGCCACAACCCTTCCTTTAGAAATTTCTGTACTCCAAGATGTAGTCGTAAGTCTAAAATTAAAAAAGTACAAGAAGCTTGTAACCACAACCGACCTTCAAAATCAGAAGACGGCGTAGAGCCAGGAAATCCGCATTTGGAAAGTACACGCAGCTTAGGAGCCACAACAAGTATGTTGAAATTTCGAGACTAAGATAGAGCCAAAGTCCGGCGTTAAGAAACCGCCACAGTTGAGAGCCATATAGTCCGCCTTTTTAGAAATTTCGATTAAAGATGAGCTAGAAGTCTGGAATTAAAAAAGTACAAGGAGGCTAAGAGACACGCCTTAACCTTTAGAAATCGCGTACATCATGTAGTCGGAGCTTGACACATGAGCATACCGACATAGCTACGGGCCCGGTATTTAGGAAATTATCATACCTGGGCCAGAGCGAAAAGTCTGGCATTAAGAAAGTGTAAGAAAACGTAGAGCCACAGTGTTGTCTTTAGAAATTTCCAGACAGCGTAGAGCCAGAAGTTTGGCATTAGGAAAGTCCCAATAGGCTTAGAGCCAAAGTCTGGTCTTTTGAAATTGCCAGACGACGTAGAGCCAGAAGTCTGGCATTAAGAAACTTCCAAAAGGCTTAGTGCCACATTCTAGCATTTAGAAATTGCCAGACGGCGTAGAGCGAGAAGTTTGGAATTAAAAAAGTGCCAGTAGGCTTAGAGCAACAGTCTGACATTTAGAAATTTCGGACTCCGTGTTTAAGTCTAGCATTAAGAGTGCCGAGGCCTAGAGCCACACCCGGTTTTAGAAATTGCCGACGCAAGATGGGAGCCGTAAGTCCGCATTAAGAAAGTAAAGTTTGGCATTAAGTAAGTACCAAGAGTTTATAGCCACGCCCGGGCCTTTAGAAATTCTCAGACAACATTGAAAGCAAGAAGTCCAAAGATTAAGAAAGTACCACAGCATAGAGCAACAAGCTGACCTTCAAATTACCGCTTCTGGCGGCAGAGCCGTAAGTCCGGGCATTAAGAAATTGTCAACAAATTGCGAGCCAATTTGGCCTTTAGAAATTGCAAATGGCGATAACTAGAAGTCCGAATTAAAAAGTTTCAAGCTAGAGCTACAAATCGACCTTTTAGAAATTACCGTATCGACGTAGAAGAAACTGCATTATGAAAGTGCCGTATATGAGCCATAGTCTGGCTTTTAGAAATTTCCAGACGGCGTAGAGTCAGAAGTCTGGCATTAAGAAAGTGCCAGTAGACTTTGAGCCGCAGTATGGCCTTTAGAAATTACCAGATTTCAGCGTAAAATGTAAATCGCATTAGGAAAGTACCATCGCCAGAGCCAACTGGGTCTTTTTGAAATCGCAAGATCTAAGGTGAGAGCCAGAAGTTTGGCATTAACAAACCTCCAACAGGCTTAGAGCCACCATCTGGCCTTTAGAAATCAAGAAGACACAGAGCGTAAGTTTGGAATTAAAAAGTTATAGAGGCTTGTGAGCCACAAATTGAATTTTAGAAATTGCCGACAAACAGAGCCGTAAGTCTAGCATTAAGAAAGTGTTAACAGACGTAGTGCCTCAAACTGGTATTTAGAAATTGCCAGACGGCGTAGAGCCAGAAGTCTGGCATTAAGAAATTCCCAGCAGGCGTAGAGCCAAAGTCTTGCCTTTAGAAATTACCAAACGACGTAGAGCCGGAAGTTTGACAATAAGAAAGTGCCACAGGCTAAGAGCAACAAATTGGCCTTTAGAAATCGCACCTGTAGCCGTAAGTCTAGCACGAAGAAAGTTCCAAAGAGTCAGTTCACCTGGTTTCCAAATTCCTTTCCGTGAATTTCCACAAGACAAAGGTTTGTCCGACATTAGAATGTACCAGCAGGCTTCGAGCTACAGTTTGGTCCTTTGAAATTGACATACGACATAGAGCTAGAAGTCTGGCATTAAGAAATCACAAGAGTTTAGAGCCAAAGTCCAGCCCTCAAATCGGGCCAGACGGGCGAAAGCCGTAAGTCCGGCATTAAGAAACTACCAAGAAGCTTGGGGATCTAAAGTCTCGCTTTTAGTAATTACAAGACAACAGAGAGCCGAAGTTTGGATTAGAAAGTGCCAAATGTATGTGTAATTACGTCCCGGGCCTTTAGAAATTTCCAATGGCGTAGCCAAAAGTCCGCATTAAGAAAGTGAAGTGTGCTTGGGTTAATCCGAAGGCCTTTAGAAATCGCCAGCGGGCGAAGAGCCGGTCCGGGCATAGAAAAGTGCCGCAGCGAGGCACGCCTCCGCCTTTATAAATTTTTGCACGGCCAGAGAGCCGTAAGTCCGCATTAAGAAACTACCAAGACTTAGAGCCACTGTCTGAATCACAAACTGCAGGTCTAAGTCCCGGGCATTAAGAAACTTCCGCCAGCTTAGAGCCATACCGCCCTTAGAAATTTCCAAACCGCCAGATCCGTAAGTATGGAATTAAAAAGTGCCAAGATGCTTAGAGCCACAAATTCGACCTTTAAATTGCCGACGAAGTGACATCGTGCGTGAGCTACCTGGGCCTAGCATTTAGAACGCTAGACGCCTCCAGCCGTAAGTCCGGCATTAAAAAGTGCAAGTAGTTTAGAACCACGCGATGCCTTTAGAAATGGGCTATGACAGTAACCGACATTAGGAAAAAGTACCAAAGAGGGCTTAGAGCTACAACCGGGTCTTTTGAAATTTGGTCGATGGCACAAGAGCCGTGTCCGGGCATTAAGAAACTCTGTGCCAGAGCCACAAATTCCTTCCTTTAGAAATTTATCACAGAGAGCCTAAGTCTAAAATTAAAAATGCCGCCAGGGTTAGAGCTACAAACCGACCTTCCAAATTGTCGACCTGTAGAGCCAACTGCATTTGGAAAGTACACACAGGCTTAGAGCCACAGACTGGTATGTTGAAATTTCGAGACGGCGTAGAGCCAAAAGTCTTGCGTTAAGAAACTGCCAGCAGGTTGAGAGCCATAGTCTGGCCTTTAGAATTTCCAGACAGCATAGAGCTAGAAGTCTGGAATTAAAAAAGTACAAGGAGGCTAAGAGACACAGTCTAACCTTTAGAAATTGGCAGACATCGTAGAGTCAGAAACTTGACATTAAGAAAGTGCCAGCTGACATAGAGCCACAGTCTGGTATTTAGAAATTATCATACGGCGTAGAGCGAAAAGTCTGGCATTAAGAAAGTGTAAGAAAACGTAGAGCCACAGTGTTGTCTTTAGAAATTTTCAGACGGCGTAGAGCCAGAAGTTTGGCATTAGGAAAGTCCCAAAAAGAGGTTTAGAGCCACAAATTGTCTTTTGAAATCACAGACGGCAGAGCCGTGGTCCGGGGCATTAAGAAACTTCCAAAAGGCTTAGTGCCACATTCTAGCATTTAGAAATCGCTGCATTCACAGAGAGCGAAGTTTGAATTAAAAAAGTGCCGTAGGCTTAGCCACAACCGACATTTAGAAATTGCCGCACGACGAGAGCCGTAAGTCTAGCATTAAGAAAGTGCCGCAGCATGTAGAGCCACAATTGGTTTTAGAAATTATCGCATGTAGCCGTAAGTCCGCATTAAGAAAGTAAAGTCCGGCATTAAGTAAGTACCAAGAGTTTATAGCCACAAATCGCTTTAGAAATTTCTAGACACTGAAATGTAAGTCCGAAGATAAGAAAAGTACCAAAGAGCTTAAGAGCAACAATTGACCTTCAAATTACCAATACGTAGAGCCAGGTCCGCATTAAGAAATTGTCAACAGTCGTGAGCTACAATTTGGCCTTAGAAATTGCAAAATGGCGTATAACTAGAAGTCTGAAAAGTTTCAGCAAGCGAGCTACAGTCTGGCCTTTAGAAATTACCAGACAACGTAGAGCAAGAAATCTGGCATTAAGAAAGTGCTAGAAGGTTGCAGGTTACGGGCCGCTTTAGAATGTGCCTGCATTCCGCCAGAGCCGTAAGTCCGCATTAAGAAAGCGTGACTTTGAGCCGCAGCATGGCCTTTAGAAATCAATGTATTCGTGTTTAAATCGCATTGGGGAAAGCACCATCGCTTAGAGCCACAATCCGGGTCTTTGAAATCGCAAGATGTACCGCAGTACGTAAGTCCTGCATTAAGAAACCTCCAACAGTTTAGAGCCACCATCCGACCTTTCTTTGAAATTGCAAAAGATGTCAGAGCTAAGCTCGAATTAAAAAGTTATAGAGGCTTGCAGCCACAAGCCCCGACCTTAGAAATCGGGGCTGCATGTCACAGAGCCGTGTTCTAAAGATTAAGAAAGTGTTACCGCACGTAGTGCCTCAAACCGGTATTTAGAAATTGCCAACTACGAGAGCGTAAGTCTGCATTAAGAAATTCCCAGCGGGCGTAGAGCCAAAGTCTTGCCTTTAGAAATTACCAAACGACGTAGAGCCGGAAGTTTGACAATAAGAAAGTGCCAGCAGGCTAAGAGCAACAAATTGGCCTTTAGAAATTACCCGTACTGGGCTGTGAGCCGTAAATCTAGCATGAAGAAAGTTCCGCAGGCTTGAGCCACTCCGCCTAGCCTCTCGGAATTTCCACAAGACACGTCCGACATTAGGTGGAATGTACCAAAGAGACTTCTAGCTTACAAGCCTGTCCTTCAAATTGACATACGACATAACCTCAGAAGTCTGCATTAAGAAACCCGCGCAGGTAGAGCCAAAGTCCAGTCCTTTGAAATTGCCAGATGGCGTAAAGCCAGAAGTCTGGCATTAAGAAACTACCAGGAGGCTTAGATCTAAAGTCTTCGCCTTTAAGAATACTTCCTCGTATACCAGAGAGCCGTGCGATTAGGAGTGCCACATGTAGACCACAACCGCCTTTGGGAATTTCCAAATGGCGTGAGCCAAAAGTCCGCATTAAGAAAGCGAAAGGTGCTAGAGCCAATCCGCCTTTAGAAATCGCTGATGGCGAAGAGCCGGTCCGCATTAGGAAAAGTGTCAACAGCGCAGGCACGGGCCCGGCCTTTATAAATCTCCAGACGGCGGAGCCGTAAGTCCGGCATTAGAAACTACCAGCGTAATTTTAGAGCCACGCGGTCTTTTGAATGCCAACGGCGTAGAGCCGGAAGTCTGGCATTAAGAAACTTCCAGCAGGCTTAGAGCCATAGTCTGGCCCTTAGAAATTTCCAAACGGCTTAGATCCAGAAGTATGGAATTAAAAAGTGCGCATGTCTTGGGGAGCCACAAGCCCCGATCTTTTAAATCAGACTTATTTAGCTAGAAGTTATGCACTATGAAAGTGCCATCGGGCGTAGAGCCACGGTCTAGCATTTAGAAATTGCCGTACTGCCAGAGCCGAAGTCCGCATTAAAAGTGCCGTAGGCTAACCATAGTATAGTTTTAGAAATTCGCTGCATGCTGTTCGACATTAGGAAAGTACCAGCAGTTGAGTCAACTGTCTTTGAAATTGTCATACAAGATGAGCGTAAGTCCTGGACATTAAGAAACTTACAGCTTAGAGCCACGCTCCCCTTTAGAAATTTCCGCACACAGAGTCGATGTCTAAATTAAAGTACCAAAGAGTTTAGGAGCTACACCGACCTTCAAATTGTCGACGGGCGAGAGCTAGAAACTGCATTGAAAGTAACGCAGCCAGAGAGTCAGCCGGTATGTTGAAATTTCGAGAGATTCAGCCAGAGAGCCAAAAGTCTCATGCTAAGAAACTCACACAGGTTGAGAGCCATAGTCCGGCTCAGAAATTTCCGCACAAAGATGAGCGAAGTCTGAAATTAAAAGTACAAGGAGGCTAAGAGTCACAGTCTAACCTTTAGAAATTGGCAGACGGCGTAGAGTCAGAAGCTTGACATTAAGAAAGTGCCAGCTGACATAGAGTCACAGTCTGGTATTTAGAAATTATCATACGGCGTAGAGCGAAAAGTCTGGCATTAAGAAAGTGTAAGAAAACGTAGAGCCACAGTGTTGTCTTTAGAAATTTCCAAACGGCGTAGAGAGCCTAAGTTTGGCATTGTGGAGTCCCGGAAGAGGGCTTGTGAGCCACAAATCGGTCTTGAAATCAAGCCAGACGGCGCAGCCGTAAGTCCCGGCATTAAGAAACTTCCAAAGGCTTAGTGACACATTCTAGCATTTAGAAATTGCCGCAGCGAGAAGTTTGAATTAAAAGTGCCGCAGGCTTAGAGCGCCACGCTCCGACATTTAAATCGCTGCACGGCGCAGCCGTAAGTCTAGCATTAAGAAAGTGCCGTGAGGCATAGAGCCACACTCCGGGTTTTAGAAATTGCCGCACTCAAGATAGAGCCCGAAGTCCGCATTAAGAAAGTAAAGTCTGAATTAAGTGACAAGAAAGTTTAGTACCACGCCTGCCTTTAGAAATTTACCTGCGTTGAGCCGAAGTCTGAAGATTAAAGAAAGTACCAGCAGGCTTAGAGCAACAGTTTGGTCCTTTCAAATTACCCGTCGGCCGCAGCCGTGAAGTATGGTATGAAAAAGTTTCGGGAGCCGTAGAGCTACGCCTGGTCAATAGAAATCGCACCTGGGCGAGCCGGTCTAACATTAGGAAAGCACTGATTAGTGCCTAAATAGTGCTTTTTTGAGCCTTGTTCATTGCAGGTTTTGAGCACTTTTTGTGTACTAATCAACTTAAATAACCCAATTGACACACTAAGGTCCCAACTATACTACTAATCATATTTTTTGTGAGGATGGTAGTTTGCAAGCCAATACTGGGCTCATTATCTTCAAGCCAATTTAAAGGCGAAGAACCCGAGTTTAACCTCGGGTCGCGCATGAACAAAGCGTAAGGCAATCGAGCTAAATACAGAAAGAGTGGGCATTGCAGATTTTGTAAAGGTTCAAATTTCGCAGTTGCAAAATTTTAGCATCCTGTTGATGAGTCCAAAAACTCATTAGATTTTTAATCCATTTTTCTGAGCAAATTATAAGATAAATGTTGATTTGTGGCGCAAATGTGGATATTTTGGCGTAAATTTAATTTTTGCAGAAAATACAAGAATGCCAAAATCTCAAAGAGAAACTGTATAGATTCAGCCACTGTACCTTGATTAGCGCTAAAGTGCAATTTTCAACCTTATATTAGATAGGTTTTGAGTACTTTTTGCGCATTAATCATGTCATTAATGCCAATTGAAGTGTTCAAGTCTTCTTAGTACCACTTATGCCATTTAGAGGGTATTTTTGGTTGTTTTATGTGTGTTTGCGCACTCTTGAGTTCAATTTCGAGTCAAATGATGAATCATGAAGATTGATTCCAATGTTCATCATCAACCACCCCAAGAATCAATGAGAAACCAAGGCAAAGTGAAGAAATTGATGCGTGAGGAAGACTGTGAGTGAAGATCAACAAAGCAGAATTTTCGCTTAGAGCGCGGTAATTTTCGCTAGGATTGCTAAAATTTCGCAACCTTAGTGAAAATTTTCGCAAACTCCAGCGAAATCTCCAAATTTCGCTGCATCACACCCGCCGCTAGGCACTCTTAGCGAAAATTCATTTTCGCTATCACTAAAAATTTCGCTGCTAGTAAATTTCGCTGCCTAAATAAATTACCCGGGCTTTAGCGAGTTCCTCTACGCTAGGCCCTGTGATTTCGCTACCTCAGCGAAACTCCTTCCTTAGCGCAATGCACCGCCGCCATGTTTTCAGATAATGTTAATCGACTCCAAACCTGGTGTATTACCTTCTTGTCCTTTTTAACTTAGCCAGGTCGAGGTTTTTTGGTATTTTCATGTATTAGGTAGCCTTATATAAACCCTCTCTTTGTAATAAATATAGAGAATTTTGTGAGAACAATTGAAATAGAAGAATTTGTAAGTTTTCTGTATTTTTGTAAATAAAGTCTCTCGTATTTCTTTAATTAGGTTTGAAGCTCCCTTCTTTCTCATCTTTCCTTGAGCTTTAGCAGTTTGTTAAACACCCCTTGAGGATGACACCAAGAGATTGCTGGTTGCCTTCTTGAAGAGCAGTGAGTTGCTTATAAGGGTATACGCAGTCGTCTTCCTTGTATTAAAAACCATAGGTACTCGTGTTTATGACTCCTTATCTTTCAAATTAATAATAGCATTGAATGTTATTAATTTGGCCAATACTTCCATGCTTTGTATACAAGCAGCATACTTAATGTGCTAGATGCACCGTGGTGCCTAGGAGCTGAGTCGATGAGCCTCGAAATGACGAGTTTGCAAATGCTGTGGTTTCAAATGCTGAAAAGGGCCATATGCATAAAAGAAGCAGGTTGACTCCTCAAATAGGAGCTGAGGCCTCAAGGGGTGAGGTTTGCTAGCTAAACATAGATCCGGTGCCATGCCCAATTATAAGTTGCATGTCAAGGGTCGCGAGTAGACAGTCCCCGGACACTTGTCATTCTTAACTTACCAAGGTAGCGACCTAAATCTTCAAAGTTAACCCTTCTCACACTTTATTTTCGCCAGCCACCCCCCGCGCCTCAACCCATCACTTCCACACCGCTTTTGAAACAGTCTAAAGATCCAAATAGAAGCCTACCTCGCAGCACCCAGTGCAACACAGCAGATGAGCTCCACTCTGGTGCCTTCACTTTATCACATGGTCGCAAAGAAGTCAACACAGAGAATTTTGGGTGTATATAATTTTCACATTTTAGTTGAGCTATCGTATATCAGAACAATGAAAAGCAAATGATGGTGCCAAATCGCCAATGGTAGCAGAGATTAGATCCATCACAGTGAAGGTACTTACTTCTTAACTCAAACAAGTAGAACTCGCCAGCCAGTAACTCACAGTGACTGATTCTTCGCCTTTTCATCGGGCCATTTTTTGTTTTGAGCAAGACACTTGACCTTGCAAGTCTAGGATAGCTTGTTGTCTCTGTACTAGAATATATGTCACAAATAGAGACATGAGATTTGTAGGATTGAGGATATAATACTGTCTTGACTAAATTGGGTGAAGTGTTAAAATAATTATACATGGAGTCTCATAGCCTGAGAACAACAATAGTATCACCCCTCATGGCTAGTCACCTATAGAATTGAGCGAGGATCGCCATCTTACTCCTTCTTGCTAAGGTTCTTCATTCAGATTATTTTTCCTGCTTTAAGATGGGGAAAATGTTGAGATTTATATTTTACTTCTATTGAGAGATTGCAGGAAAATAGCACCATACACTTCGATATTGGGTGGATTTTGAGGCCTGCACTACCTTCTCAAGGAAAGGGTATGAGGGATTCTCGCTGAGCTAAAAAGTTACTCATTGACTCTGAAGACGCGTCAAGATATGGCCTAACTCATTTATGCTCAGAACTATTAGAATAAGCTATTTCTGCGCGTACCCTCGAAGAGCTTCTTCGCGCTCATAAGAACACACCTGGTTATCAAATTATACTGCGCAGCGGCGTATAGAGCTTTACCAAATAGAAAGATTTATAATCCATCGTCTGCTCCATCATGCTTGGATGGGATGTTGCGAAATCATTTCCCTATGGTGGTAATCTTCTCCCCGCCATGAGGGCAATCTTGAAACTATGGAGACCTTTAGTATATTTCATTGGCCATGGATTTTTTAATTCACTGGTCAATCTTATATCGGACGAGTTTCAACCCTTTAGATAGAAATGGATAGATGAGAGACCAATTAATTATAAGGGGTGTGGATGTATAAGACGCTGTAGTTAAATAGAGATGAGAGCTGGGGATTCAAATTCCTAGCAAGGAAAGCTGAGGAGCTGAGCAAATGTTCCAAAGAGGGTGCATGTAAAGGATCAAGACAGCCCACCCGTGAGCCAATTTTCCATCCCCGCCCACCCCTGCAATATGGAACTGATGTCTCTGATAGTTAAGGATGGATACTAGGATGTAATACTGTGAAGATACACACAACACATCGCCCATAGCGGTGGTCGGGCCTGGCTACCTCTCACTGGAGGAATCACCCTACCTTCATTTCGAGACCTAAACCCTCATGACTTGTGGTGCCAAAACTTCCTCTTCTCTTCACAACACAACAATTATCATCTCTTTCAAAGAGAATAGTTACAGCTGAATTTGAGCAGTGGCGGGCAACTTTGCCGAGGAACAAAAAGGCTATCGTAATCAAGTACAAAGGATTGATATCAAAGTACATCAATAAGCAGACAGACGGGAAGCTGAGAGCAATCTCAACCGTAAAATTGACAACCTGCCGCATTCAATCACCAAGCATCAACAAGTTGCCAGAGGTACAGAGCAGGGAGTGTTTCCCCTCTCAAACACTCTGGGAACTGGCAATTCATAGTGTAATCATCCATCAATGTGAATGGATGCAGGTTAAGGCTAATACTGGGGCAGTGAAAAAGAAGCTGACAATTTTTATACAAAACCCGCTGAAATCCATGCAGATAGCGCCAATTGTGGTCAAGCATATTCTCCTAAAGCGAAAGTGAAATAGTCAAGATGTAGTCACCTTCCAGTTTCCTACATTAGCACCTCAGAGGTACAAACAAGGCATCCCTAAACAAGCAGGCATTTAGATAAATGGCGCATGAAGTTAACATACCCCTTTTGACATAATCAAATTAAGTACCGCTATGCAAAATTTTGAAAGATCTTTGCACAATCAAGAAGGGGATTAGGTATCGAGAAGAAAGTACTTCTCACCGAACAAGTCGCCATAATCCAGCCAAACACTCCCGCCAAATACAAGGATCCGTGATCTCCCACAATTTCGGGCCAATATTGGAAGTGGAACTGCAGACAAGTCATTACTTGATTTAGGAGCCGTTGTTAACCTAATGCCGTATTCAAGATATACAAGCATCTAGGTTTAGTAACTGGAACCCACAACATCACACTATCATCGGGTCAGAGGATCTGAAAATCCCTAAGGGATAGTTGAGGATGTCTTAGTGAAAATAGACAAATTCTACTACCCAAGATTTTGTGGTGCCACACCAACCAATTGCAAATGAACCTCAATCAAAACAATCATCTTAGGGAAGACTATTTCGCCATGTACCAATGCAATAATAAACGCCTTTAATGGAGTCATGCAAATGCACTTTCGGTAATATGACTTGAGTCGAACATCTTCCATTTGAACAAGCAAAATTTGTTAGAAACTGAAACAAATTTCTGAATAGTTGTCAACGATCACGCAGAAACACATGAACAGAAATGCAAGGAGTAATAAGCCAATGGAGACGCAGGAGATATCGGGTCTTGGCTATCAACACCACCGCAAGCCAATCGCTTCAATTCAAAAGCCACTGAGGAGCGCATCAACATCTGGGCACCCAACACTGCGGAGTCACCCGTGCAACGCAGGGCCAGAGATCATTCTCCGACCCACCTCGAAAGTAATAAAATAGATATCAACTGATTCCTGTTTTCATAAACCGAATTGCAAGCCACAATTTTGGCTGTCTTGCCAGTAAATTTTAGTTGAATTTCACCATATTTCTAGAAAATTTTTTAATTTAAGAGTTTTGATAATTACACTATTATACAAAGATAGTAGTATTGTGTGTTAAATTTTATTCATAGTTCATATAGTAAATTAAGAATAATAATTTTTATATAGAGTAATATTTAATGTAAATTTTTCTTTTTTGGATTGCAGAAGGCCTGAGAGCTCTAACACCCGCTAAAAAATAGCGAAATGAAGAGGGTGGACTTTTCTACGTCTCGTTTTGGGTCCCATATATGAGGGCTGCTAAATCACACCACATTCTTCCCTCCCAAATAAGCCCCCTGTTCTGCTCTGCCACGCTGCCCCGAGTCTCTGTACCACGCCGTGACCAAGGTCCCACCCAGCCTCTGCCAGAGAATGAGCCTCCATCGGGCTTTACCAGACCCCAAATTTCTCAACTGGTTCACTGTTACACCCAAGCAGGCACTATGTCGGAGCTCAAATGCTCGGCCTCGATCCGAGCCTTTAGTGGCCGCCCACACGCGGCGCACGTGCGCCCCCGTCCGGTCCATTGCCCGCCCGAGCCATCACCCGCGCCTCGTTCATCCGTTCCCGCCCGCCATCTTCCGATCATTTATCAGCCCCGTATTCGCCATTCTCGCAGCCGATTTTCAAAGAGCAGCTCGCTGAGTCCCGGTTCGCTTGCTATTCACGGTCTCGCAGCCCCGTGAGCCCGCTTTAGGCTAAGGCCAAAGACATCGGGCCGCATTGAGTCGAGGCCCCCTTCCAAAGATTTTGGGCCACAAGATGGGAGCCCGCAGCCGGGCGGGCTCCGCCCACGCCGCGGGGTGAGACTAAAGACACCCGGGCAGGCAGAGGCTCCCGCCTCCGGCCCCGACTTCCGCAGCCATCACGTCCCCGAGGCCGCATCCGGACGAGCCCGTGGATCTCCGACGCTGTCGCACACGGATGGGACCCCGTGCTCCACCACCGCGACTCTGCAGAGAGTCCTGAGGCCCGTGCCGCCTGCTGCACATGCCCGTGCGAGTCATCATCCTCTCGTCGCACCGGGCCACCAAATACACTGCCAAGTGAGGTGGCGGCCACACACAGCCGCCGCCGCCTCGAGGATCTGCGAGGCCATTGGCCTCGGGACCTCATTCCGTGGAACAAAGATTCATCGCATCGCTCCATCGTGGAGCCGTGACTATCGACGCCCTTACGCCACCGAAGGGTCGATCCGATACTGAGTCTGGAATGATCGGCGAGCATCACGACGTTTCACGACCCGAGAGATTAAAGATATTTACTCTCAGAGTGGTATTGCAAGCCGAGTCACCCATGACATCTCGAGATCAGTAGTCCGCAGAGCTCGCCAGATCATGATCACTGAGGCACCAGAGCGGCCGATATTTCAGCAGCCTCTGCCCGCGATACCGCCGGCCACGCGAGGGTTACAGATCGGGCCCACCCACCTCACAGGGAGCTGGTTCGAAAGCACCGCGCAGACAATTTGACCGTCCAATACAGAGGCAGCCCAAATCGATGCGCCTTATAGACCACCCATTCCAGATTTAGCTTATTCCCTCCAAGCAGCGATTGCAGAGAGGGGAGCATCCTGAGGCTTTTACCCACCCTGGAGATTTGTCTGCAAATTTCTCCAGCCTGTGGATGCCTCTCATAGAAGTTCGAGATAAGGTCCATCTGGCAGATTCTCAGACGAGCGTAGAGCATCCCACTACTTATGTTAAGACTCTCTTCTCAAGATGTGCCAGCATATGGAGGCCTCGAGGAGCCTGTGGATTTTGAGATGAGGCCCATGCCTCTGGTCATGTCATGGAAGTGCGAGGACTCTGCGCCCAGATCTTTTCTATCTCACGATCATTGCATCAGAGGAGTACGCGAGGTCGAGACCGATGAGACTTCCCGCTCGATACGCCAGGTGAGGTCCGCCTTACCATGTCACTTCATCTCCTCTCACTGTGCACGAGATCACAGCCAGCCGATACCCCGGCCCACCTACTTCGGGCGCCATTGAATACCATTTTCCTCGCCGTGGAGCACAAGCCATGTTTAACTTCCGAGATAGCTGAAGCTGCGCGATGGATGCCACCGTGCCACTAGCAATGCACGCAGCAGCCTTCAGTGAGGCTACCCGCTGCCATTCCATGTCGACACAGCATGGCTCCACTGGAAGTCTTCTCCTCATGTTCCCGAATGTAGAGAGGACCACTCTTTCTTTGAGCTGTTCGCCGCATGAAACAGCAGCAGCTAGATGTTTGTTCACTCATCATCACTATAGGCAGCGAGGTGCTGTTAGGTCTTTATGACTTAGTTAATAAGTTTTCATCAACCCATTTCTACCGATCTGAGATTAGATATTTATGTATTAGCTAAGGCAAAAGCAAGGGGATTTTTGTATGTTAGCTGATATTTTATGAGTTAATACTTGCCAGTATCGTTATTCAGCTTTATATATAAAGAAGAGTTTTTAGAAGATAGTCATGTTTTTGCGCCTTTGGTCGTAATGTTCTTTTTTCAATCAACATTGAATTACTACAACGATCACCGAATCGCTTATGTCGGGAAATGAAGCAACTGCCACACCTCATGTTAGAACAAATTCCATATTTGAAATACCTTGGTCACTCTCATATTCATGCTCAACTTGAAATTCTCTTCCCCTTATGCTAATCACAATATACTCACCCAGATTGCTCACAAAGTCGCGGAATTTGTTCGCCTCTTGCTAGATAGTCGCTCTTGCATGTCAGTAATGAGATAGGTTTGTGTTACCCATATTTGAAGACCAATGTTACCTCTCCCAAAAAGTAGCAGTACAAAAAAAAAGCAAAGAAGAGGTAAGATTAAAAGAAAATAAAACGCGAAAGCAGTTTGAAACCTTGAGGTGACGCCCAGGGTAGATGACAAAGCCTCTTGAGAACTGATAGTGCTCAAACTGATTTATTGGGAGTCATTCATTAGTATTAATATATAATGGGTGGATAGTAGAATAATTATTTGTGATGCTGATTTTCTGTATGGAAGTCGGCGAAGCCTCAGAGAGTTTGTGGGTCAAGGATCTCGCTTGATGCCCCAGTCCTGATCGTCGTGACTCCCTGCCACACGGAGCCTCATAGTTCTAATTTTAAGTTATCGCTTCCTCATTAATGTAGAGTTAATAAAGAGCAGTTACGCACTCGAGCGTCTTATCTAGGTTGTCACGCCTTAGCGCCGCGCCGCCAGGTCAGCATTAAATTTGCATTTATCGCTTAATCAAGTTATATAAAGAACCATTAGATAAGCGAGCTCGTTGAGTATCTGCGGAATCAAGAGACCTGGAATTGCCCCCTTGTATGGATTTAGTTCTTTTCATATCGCTTACAATTGTGATGTCAATTTTCGCTGAAAGCAATGTTTATATGTGCATATACCTTTTTGAATCATAATCCTTTTGAAATCACCACATGCATCTCAGGTTTGTATCGCTAGATGACCAGTGGTCGCTGCCGTGATAGTGCCAGTGCGTACTTTGAACTCCCAGATTAGAGATAGCTTCCGAGCGCTAAGACAATCATGTCATGCCAATCGAAGTGTTCCTCAAGTCTTTAGTAGCCACTTATGCCATTTGCGGGAGGGTATTTTTTGGCTTTCGCAGTAGCCATGTAAGATCTCTCGGGAGTTCACCTCAGTCAAAATGGATGAATCATGAAGATCGATTCTAATAAACAAATATCAATCAAACTCAAGAATCACGAGAAAACCAGCAAAGCCGGAAAGAAATTGATGCAAGAAGACGTGAGCTGAGATCAGAAGCGTGAAATTTTCGTTGAGTTGCGAAATTTTCGCTAGGATTGAAATGCAAACCCATTTAAAATTCGCAACCCAGCTTGAAACTCCAAAATTTCTCAGATCACACCAAGCCGCTAAAGATCGCTCTTAGCGAAAATTCCTATTCGCTTACCAATTTAAAATTTAGCTAAGCTAGCCAAATTTCGCTAGCAGCTTAAATTATCCCGGCCTTAGCGAAATTTCCCATTCGCTAGTCTTGTGATTTCGCTTACCTAGCTAAATTCCTTCAAATTTCTTAGCTTAGTCACCGGGGCCTTCACATGCTTCAGATTTAACACCGACTTCCAATCCTGGCGTACACCTTCGTCCCTTTAACTTAGCCAAGTTGGGAGGTTTTGCATTTTCATGTATTGGTGGAGCCTATATAAACCCCTTTGTAAATATAGAGAATTTTGGGGGAGAACAATTGGGAGGAGAGAAGAATTTAGAAGCCATTTTCAGAATAAAGTCTCGATTTTTAATTAGGTTTTGCTTTTCTCCCTTCTCTCCTCTTTCTCTACTTTCGGGTCGCAAACACCCCTCTTGGAGGATGACAACTCAAGAGATGCTTGGCTGCCTCTCCTTTCTTTGAAGAGAAGGAAGCTAAATTTCTGTGGTGGGGCATATGTGTGTCAGTCCCTCAGACATTGGGGTGCCACAGTACTCCGGTTTATGACCCCATCTTCTCAAATTAGGTCAATAGCATTGAATGCTATTAATTTCAATAATACTCTCCATGCTTTAGATACGTTGCATACTTAATGCTAATGACCGCGCTCTTAGATTACTTTACGAGTCAAATGATATTTAAATGCTGTGGTTTCAAACAAAGAAAAGTAATATAGATACGTTGATTCGTGCTACAAAGAGGGTCGAGCTAAAATCAACAAAATTTATATACACCTAAGTTCCTACTACTTCCGTAGTCAAGCTACCGCAGATAGCGGTCTAGATCGAACACTCTGTGGATGGGTTTTCATCCTAAAATGGCTCAGACGTTGCATGAATTGCAAGGCTTATTCGACTTTGGGTTTCAAAAATAGCGGGAATGGTTTGAAAACCCGAAATTGTAAAACCGAAAGTTAAAGTGTGAAAAGTTAACTTTGAAGAATTAGGTCACTAATCCTGGCAAGTTAGTGGCAAACAAGTGTCCCTGGTTTTATCCTCGCTGCATGACATGCAACATATAGTCCATGGCATAAATCGGATCTATATTTAACTAGCAAACCTCACCCATGAAACATCTCTTATTTGAGTCAAAACAGCATGCGCTATGGCCCTTTAGTTTAAAACCCTAACATTAAATTATCATTTCAGAGGCTCAGAAGACCATCTAAAGAACAACAGCAGATCTTCTCAATTCGAGCACTACATCCTAAAGCATGGAGAGTATTGGCCAAAATAATAACAAGAAATGTTATTTAACCCTAATTTGAAGAACCCTAACATGTAAATAATATCTCGTAGGCTCAGAAACCATCTAAAGAACAATACCCTAAAGCATGGAGAGTATTGGCCAAATCAATAACATCCCATGTTATGCAACTAAGTTTTGAGAATAAGAGTCATAAAATACACTACCCGTAGCTTTAACAGCAAGAGATTGAACATGCATATGCCCCACTACCTGCTTAGCTTCCTTCCTTTTCAAAGAAAGCCGAGGCTTAGTCACATCTCTTGAGTTGTCATCCTCAAGAGGGGTGTTTGGCAGCCGAGAAAGGGAGAGAAAGAAGAGAGAGAAGAGAGAAAAGAAATAAAAGCAAAACCTAAAATAAAAGACTTTATTTACAAAAATAAAAACTTACAAAATATCTTCTCCCAAATTGTTCACCCAATTCTTCACCAAATCTTCTTTTTGGTTACAAAACAAGAGGGGCTTATATAGGCCTCCTCAAGGTATGAAAATACCAAAAAACCTATGAAATTGGCTAAGTTATAGGACAATTAAGTAATACACCAAGTTTGAAGGCGGTTTGGCATTAATTACAAAGCATGACGAGGCATAATTTTCGCTAGGGTAAGGAATTTCGCTAACTAGCGAAATCAACAGGTCTAGCGAAAATAAGAAATTTCGCTAAGGGTGGGTAATTTCGCTAGCTAGCGAAATTTTGCTAAGCTAGCGAAATTTTTTTGAGAAGCGAAATCCATTATTTTCGCTAAGGAACAAGCATGAAATTTGGGAGTGTGTAGCTAAATTTTGTGTTTTCGCTTGTTGCGAATTTTTCGCTTATGCCATAAATGCAATCCTAGCTTAAATTTTCGCAAAGCTTAGCGAAACTGTACCTTTGTTGATCCTTCACCGCATTGCCTCCCCGTCTTTCAATCGCATCACATTTTCTTCATCTTGCCTTGGTTTTCTTTTGATTCTCGGCCGATTGATGGTCGGTGACTCGAGTTCAAACTTCATGATTCATCATTCATCTTTACATTGAACTCCAAAGTGCGCAAAAGCTCGCAAAAATGTACTAAAATACTCTAAATGGTATTATAAGTACTACTAAGAAGACTAGAACACTTCAATCGTATATATGACACATAATGTGCAAAGCACTCAAAACTCATTCAATATAAAGGTTCAAAATCGCACTTTCGGGGCATTAATCACACCCCCAACCTAAACGCTAGTCCCTTAGCAATGCAAAATAAAGAAAAAGGAGATGCATGTGGTGATTTGCAAAAAGGTTAAGTTTCAAAAAGGGTTTATATACATATAAACATTACCTTAACTTGAGAAATTGAAATCAAAGTTGTAAACCGATATGAAAGAATCAAGACCATACAAGAACAATTCGAGGTCAATATTGGATCCATAATTCTCAACTTGAATTTCCACCTAAGTCTAATGGGTCTTTTATGTAACCAGATTAAGCCAATAAACTGCAAAATTGCCACCTCCCCCCAACCTAGCACTGACATGGCCTTAAGTTGTTGAACAACCCTAGATAGCAGGCTAGTTTACACTTTTTCTTTCTTTTATTCATCTACATCGTAGGTGCAAATGCTTTAAACTGACTTCACTAAAGTCCGTGGTAACGGGGTCCACCGACGACCCCCAACCACTCGTTTGGGTGTGGCATCGTCAAAAGGATCAATGGACCACTAACTCTAAAGGCTTCTCACCCCGACCCGACGACTCGGAAAATTAAGCACCCACAAGTCATTAAACTTCACCTATCCACCCATGTAACGAACACAAAATCGATGACTCCCAGCCACTAAGGCTTATGGTATCGGTTTCAGTTGCTTTCGCCATACACCCTGAACGGCTCTAGTTTCAAAGCAAGATTTCACGACTCTTATTTTTCTTTCTTTCTTTTTTTTTTTTTTTTTTCTTTTTGCTTTTTCTTTCTTTCCTTGGAAGACATCATTGGTCTTCAACTGTAAGTAACACAAACCTATCCTAGGTCGCAACATACTTAAGGCCTACTATAAAGTGAAGATACATAATTTCACAACCTATTGGAACAACTGGAGCGCAGCGGTGTGAATTAGCATAAGGGAGAAATTTCAAGTCGAAAGCATGCGTGGAACCTACCGACCAAAATTGTCTCAAGCATGGAATTCATTCTAGCATATAAGTGACAAATAGTGATTCAATTTCTCACTATGGAAGCAATTCAATTGTCCAATTGTAGCAATTCAATTGTTCAACTGAAAAGAAACACATTTAAAACCCAGCGGAGGCACAAAACATGATATGTACAAAAAGTCAGACATATATAAACCGAATAGTTTTTGATATAGCCAAATGGCTAATACTTGAATACAAAGTTAAACACAAAACTACACCGCCTACTATGGCTAATAATACATAAATCCTAAACGAAATTAGTAGCTGATAAAGCCGGCAACAAACAAAATCGTAAGAAACCTAACCACCTCACCGTGGTGGTGGTGGTGGTGGGCCCGGAATCGCCGCAGCCTGCAAAGAAGAACATCCAATGAAGCCGCATCGAAGGCGTGGCTCCTCTCACGACCAGAACATGGAGGCGACCCAGCGGGTCATAACTGAAACATAGAACGCACCGCCAACCTCCGATCCTCCGGGCACTCGTAGCCGCAGTGAGCAGATGGCATCCATCACACCAGCTATCTCCCTCGAGCTGGCATGGATGTACTCCGGTGAATGATGTGCCGACGCGGCTGCCCCTGAGTATCCGCCGCACCGGGCCGATGTAGTATGTGGAGGAGATGTAGGTGAACGACTGAATAGAGTCCCGCACTGGCTCGTGGACAGCATATCATCCGCATGGCGGCCCCGCCTCCCGACCCGGCATCCTCCCGTCCCGTGGTCGTGATGTGGAATGAGATCGGGCATCATAACCCGGTCTATCGACACTACATGAAGGCATCTAGCTCTCATCTCTACTCGGGCTCCTTCGGGAACCCATCCGGCCGAGACTGATAGCGCAGGAGTCTCTGCGACGCAGCTGGATGCCTCCGCCGGCCGCCCTTTCGAAGGATCTCCTCAAATGCAAAAGGGAGGCCATCACCAGCTCAGAGGGGCTGAACCAAAACCCCCCCGAGATCCGGTAAAGTGCCTCCAGATTTGAGTACCTCCTCTCGCATTACTAATGCCGGCAGGAACAACCGGCACGCAGCAGAGCGTCGATGAGCAAGACTGAGGCTAAGCCGCCTCCGTAGAACACCGGACCGGGGCCAGCGGATGTCTTCGCCGCGTTCCTGACCATCTCCCTGTGAGGCGGGTGGGCCCAAGCTCTATAACCCTCTGAATTGCACGCCGATATGCGCAATCCCAATGCTGCTGAAATATCGGCCGCCCGAAAGTACACCGTGTAGCTGGCCATCTATACCGAACTCGAATCTCTAGTGGACCGTCTCTGTCTCCCTCGGGATGTCATAGAGTGGTAAAACTCCGCCGTACCACCTCGCAATAAACCTCCGTCGCGGGAGTCATGAAGGGTAGGAGGGAATACCCTCGATCAATCTCAAAGACTCCCGATATCTGGTGGTCGCCTCACGCGAGATGTCATAAAATGACTCCCGATGAAACTCGCGGTGGAGTCGCACATTCCCGAATGGGGTTCCCACAAATAGTGGCCTCCCGATCCTCGACCGCGACACCGTGATGAAGCCGCTCCGCACGGAGTAACCCGGAGATGGCGGGGGCCCGGTGGAAGATGACTCCGCCCCTGCCCGACGTAGCCCGCCCGAGGGCCGGCCCTAACTCTCTTCCGGTACAGCGATGGGGCCCTGGGTCCCATCCGAGTCTGATAACGCCTAAACCCCCTCGAGGCTCCTGAGATCAGCCTGACCCGTGATGGTACAAGAGCCGGACCCGAGTCGGGCCACTCTCTCAAAGGCAGCCGGACCACCCGAGGTCGAAGACGGACCCACCCCAGTACGGGCAACCATATCCGATATCGCAAAATAATTAAAAAGGGCTCGACCACCAAAATATAACCGCCGCGACCGTAGCATCGAACCGCAGCCTCCCGAGGCTACCGAACCCCCGGGCTGGGCAACCGAACCGTGGCTCACCGACCGTAGCTGGAATGGCCCCTCGAACTAACCAAACAAGGCTCGAAATGACTAGATGCCGAGGCAGCACCAACAGATCGAACCGGGGCACAACAAGAATGGCTCGGGGCCGGGATGCTGAACAATCGTGGCTCAGGCGCTACGCGCTAAGCTCAATAAGGCTCTACGTGGCCGGTGCGTGCGTGACCGGTGATGGCTATACTAGAAACCTCGCCGACAAAGCCCGGGTGTAGGGGCCGGCGGCTCGCCCAGCTGCACACGAACCCGGCAGCGGAACTCGCACGCGGTCGGCGGCGCAGACAAATCGCGACCAAGCAGATCGACTCGTGGCTTCGCGGGAGCCTGTGGCACTACCGAGGGGGAGAATGTGAAGTGGCATTCTAAACCAACCCTCCAGTTTATATATAAGCATCCGCCGTAGCCGGCGGTCTTTCGCTAATTTTGCTATTTTTAGCGAATTTAGCTCTCACCCAAGACACCACACCCAATTCAAATTTTTAGATTAAAATGAAAATTATCATATTACTAAAAGTAAAAATTAAAATTAAAATTAGAAATAGAATATATCTACGAATTTAATATAAGATAATATAAAATACTTACTAACTTGGTAAAATGAAGCCAAGTAAATTAGAAACATACTAAAATAGCTAAAATGGAATCGACTAAAATAATAAAAAAAAAAACAAAAATTGTTGAACTCCGCAATTTGTTTTTGAGAACACCAAACCAGCTTCAAATACTAAAATTACTCAAGGAGGGTCAAGGAGGATGATCTCCTCAACTCCATGCAATGTTCGCTTAATTCCATGGTTTCGCGCCCAAGTTTTGTAATCGGTTCCTCGATGGCTATCAATTCGAGCAATTGGCTTGCCGTTGGTGTTGCTGGCAAGACCAATTCTTCTTCATCTCCATGGGTAATTACTCCTTGCATTTCCCCGGTCACCGTGTTTTCCTCGCACACTCCATCAATTGAAAACAACCTCATCGTAAATTTGATTTTCGGGCCAAGAACTCATGTTTGTTGCTCAAATGAAAGATATTCAACTCCATAGTCATGTTACCAAAAGTTAATTGCATGACTCATTCTGAATTTATTATTGCATTGGCAAAGGCTTAAATGGTCCTCCTTAAGATGACGTACATGATTGGGTTCACTAGCAATCGGGTTCAAATACAAGTACCACAAAATCTACCGGGCAGTAGAATTTGTCTATCTTTCACTAAGACATCCTCAACTATCCCCTTAGGATTTTCAATGACGACGGCCAATGAGAGTGTGATGCTGGTAGGTTTAGTTCACCTAGACCTAATCGCTTGTATACGAATACTGCATTAGGGTTCACACTGCCCTAAATCAAGCAAGGATTTTTCTATGCAATTCCCACCAATATTGACTGAAATTGTGGGAGATCCTAGATCTTTGTATTTGACAGGGTATTTGCTTTGAATTATGGCACTGATATGTTCAGTGAGAAATGCTTTCTTCTCAATGCCTAATCCCTTTTTAATCAGGCAAAGATCTTTCTGTACCAAGCAAGTAGGACTTGTTTGATTAGGGTCCAAAGAAAGGCATATTAACCTTCACTTGCCTTAAAACCTCAAGAATGCCTCGCTGTTGAGCTTCGCCTTCTTCTTCCCTCTCTATGCTTGTGGAAATGGAGGTGGTATGCGGTATTTCATGGAATCCTCCTCTAGGAGAATATACAGTTGCAATTCTTCTCCTCGCCTAGGTTCAACAACGTGCTCTCGCATAGTCGATCAACCTCTTTCCACTCGTGGTGATTATGGCCTTAACCTCATCCATTCCCGAATTGTCGGGATGGATCCTACCTCATGAATTCCTTTAGGATTTGAACTCAAGTAGGATGGAAACTCCCTCTGCACTTCAAGAACTTGTTAATCTCGGGTGATTGAATACTCTAGGGTTATCAATTTTCCCCGTCGAGATTGCTCAAGCTCCATCTATTCTTTATTCAATGTACTTTCTACGCATCAATCCTTTGTGCCGCTTGCATTAATTCCTTTGCTCCTCAACAAAGTCGCCTACCACCTTACTCAAATTCAATACGGGCTTGCTCTACCGGAGAAGAGCATGGTGGTCAGTTGCGGATCAGGAGGGGAAACCAAACCGAGGTTCGCACTGGGGTACATAAACAGGGGGCTGGGTCTCCATGCAAGATTAAGGTGATTCCTCCAATCGAATTGTAGGTATTACCATATGGAGCATCGGGATTGTTGCGGGCTTGTATCGTCTCTACAAAGGTTTCAGACATTCGACATCAAATCCTTCACCGCAGGCCATAGGACACCGTTTCGCTGGGTGTGGATTGAAATCGTGCAAGGATTAGACTGCAGGCAGGATTTTCTGGGCCACGCATGCACCTGAGCTGTTTGCCTTCAAGCCTCCACTCTTCCTCAGCTGGGGTGGTCAAATCCTAGCTCTCATCTCTATTTCTTCAAAGTGCTGCATACATCCCACCCCTTTCGTCGACCTGGTTTCATCCTATCCGTTTCTGTGGTTAAGCTCATCCCAACCCTTAGAAGTTTCAGCCTTAATGCATTTAAGAAATCCATGGCTTCATCAGGATGTTTGCTTAAAAAGTCTCCACCACACATGGTTTCTAAGAGTTGCCTCATGGCAGGAGACATGCCACCATAAAAGTGGTTCACCAACATCCATGTGTCAAACCCATGGTGTGGACATGCACTGATGGTTTCCATAAATCTCTCCCAACACTGGTAAAATCTCTCACCATCATGAGCTGCAAAAGTGTAGATTTGTCTTTTCAAATTATTGGTCTTGTGAGCACTGAAGAACTTTTTCAAGAATTCACCGCAGCCACCCCCAATTTCTAATAGTCTAGGCCTCAATGAGTCGGGGGAGCCATATTCCCTCGCCTTGTCCTGAGAGTCAATGAAATGCCTTTAGCTTCAAAGAAATCCATGTCCATCATACCTTCCAAAGGTAGTGCAAACCTCCTAAAATCCCTAATATGGAGCTTATGGATTTTCATTTTCTCCATACCATGAGGTGGGGAGTAGGGCATTAAATACGGCCTCACCGCTACATCTCAAGCAGGGAGGAATGATACAGATGGGGCACTAACCTAGGAGGGTGGATGTGATCCCCATGGTTCTATAGGCATTCGATTCACGGGGGTTCCGGTCGGGCTCTCATTGCTCCCGTGCATGATCCATGGCACGCTGGCACACTAACCCACTAGCTAGGTCAAGCCGTACTTATCCTATGCATTCCACCGATGTGTCTCTATCCCACTGCTGTGATACACACTGCATAAAAATTTAGAGACAACAAAGAGCAACAAACAACTTGGTAAAAGATTAAAATTAACTAACAACAATAAAACTGATCGAATGAAAATCGAAATCGACCAAATCAAATAAAGTGCGCTATCGCGAATTAAGCAAAATCGGCGCCTCGCACCGAGTTGCAAAAAGAGGTAAAAGGTTACCTTCACTTGTGATGTGGATCACAAGTACTCTTCAACTTACCACTGAGTTCGCACCATCCCGCAATCCGCGCCATTTGGATTCGTGTCACAAAGAGGGCCGAGCTAAAATCAACAAAATTTACATACACGGTCACTAACGCCGTAGTCAAGCTTACCGCAAAGATGGTCTAGATCGAACACGGGATGGGTTTTCATCCTAAAAATGGCTCGGGACAATGGTTAAAAGTGCTTTCTATTTGACTCTCGGATTCGGGGTTTCAAACAAAGGGAATGGTTTGAAAATCGAAATTGTAAAAACCGAAAGCTTAAAGTGTGAAAAGTTAACTTTGAAGAATTAGGTCACTAACTTGGCAAGTTAAAACAAGTGTCCTAAGTTTATCCTCGCGTTATGACATGCAACATATACCATGGCATAACCGGATCTATATTTAACTAGCAAACTCACCCATGAAACATCTCCTATTTGAGTCAAAAACAGTAAAGATGCGCTATGGCCCCTTTTAGTTTAAAAACCCTAACATTAAATTATCATTTCGTAGGCTCGTAAAGACCAGTTTAAAGAAACAGCTCAAGATCTCTCACCCGAGCACCGCATCCTAAAGCATGGAGAGTATTTGGGCCAAAATAATAATGAATGTTATTTAACCCTAATTTGAAGAACCCTAACATGTAAATATTATCTCAGAGGCTCGTAAAAACCATCTAAAGAACAACAATCCTAAAGCATGGAGAGTATTGGCCAAATCAATAACATCCCATGTTATGCAACTAAGTTTTGAGAATAAGAGTCATAAATACACTACCCGTAGCTTTTAATACAAGAGGACAACATGCACATGCCCCACCACTGCCACTTCCTCCTCTTCAGCTGGGAGGCTTAGCCAAGCATCTCTCGAGTCATGCCATTCTCAAGAGGGGTGTCTGGCAAAATGTGAGAAAGTGGAGAGAAAGAAGAGAGAAGAGAGAAAAGAAATAAAAGCAAACCTAAAATAAAAGTGACTTTATTTACAAAAATAAAAACTTACAAAAATATCCTCTCCCAAATTGTTCACCCAATTCTTCACCAAATCTTCTTTTTGGTTACAAAACAAGAGGGGCTTATATAGGCCTCCTCAAGGTATGAAAATACCAAAAAACCTATGAAATTGGCTAAGTTATAGGACAATTAAGTAATACACCAAGTTTGGAGGCGGTTTGACATTAATTACAAAGCATGACGCAGGCATAATTTTCGCTGGTAGGCGAATTTCGCAACAGCTAAATCAATGTGTCGAATAAAATAAGAAATTCCCCGCTATGGGTGGTACTGCTGTTAGCGAAATTTCTCGCTGCCAGCCAAATTCCTTTAAAGAGAAGCTTAACCCATTATTTAATTAAGAAATGCTGAATAAATTTGAGCCGAAGCGAATTTTTTGTGTTACTAGGTTATAAATTTTCGCTTAAGGTTGCGAAATTTGCAATCTCTCAATGAAAATTTTCGCAAGCTTAGCGAAAATTCGCAAATTTTTGTTGATCCTTCACTGCATTGCCTCCTGTCTTCAACTGCATCACATTTTCTTCTATCTTCGCTTGGTTTTCTTGATTCTCGGGGCCGAATGATGGCCGAGACTTGAGTTCAAACTTCATGATTCATCATTCATCTCGACATTGAACTCCAAAGTGCGCAAAAGCCCGCAAACAAATAAAAATACTTAAATGGCATAAGTACTACTAAGAAGACTAGAACACTTCAATTGGTATATATGACATGATTAATGTGCAAAGCACTCAAAACCTATCTAATATAGGTTCAAAATTGCACTTTCGGGGCATTAATCAATGTTACCAGGTCGACTCAAATAGGAGTTGATTTCAAGGGTGAGGTTTGCTAGTTAAACATAGATCCGGTTATGCCTTGACTATAGGTTGCATGTCATAACGCGGTGGATAAACCCGAGGACACTCGCTTGCCCTAACTTACCAAGGTAGTGACCTAAATCTTCAAAGTTAACTTTCACACTTTATTTCGCTTACACTTCTCGCTTCAACCTACTTCCAATCGTTTTTTGAAAACAAACTAAAAGAGTCCAAAGAAAGCCTTACCTTTCGTGCACTTATGCAAATCATTTTTAGGATGAAAACCCATCCCGTGTTCGACCTGCACTACACCATATCACAAAGAGTCATCACGCAAATAGTAGGAACTTAGTGTATATAAATTTTGTTGATTTTAGCTCACAAATTCTCTACCGTGGCACGAATCAAGCCTAAGGTAGAATTGAAGTCGCAACAGAAAATCAAAGTCGCGACAAGAAGCTTAGTTTGCCACAGCTTCAAGTCACGATAACACCAAAATCAACTTCGAGGAAGAAACGAAGACCTTAACAAGTTGAAGTCGTGATCACAGGTTATAAGGTTGCGACCAAGATGACCAAGGCAACAAAAGAAAGAGGTTGCGACAAAGGAAATATGGTCGAGACTAAAGGAAATAATCAAAAGAAGGATCTTCATGTCGCAACATCACTCTGATGTCGCGACGCCAATAGAATATGACTGAGGTCGTGACACCACTCTGAGGTCGCGACAAGGATCCGAATGAAACCAAAAGAGAGGTCTTTGCAAGTAAATGAAGTTGCAATTAGTTTTTAAATGAAAGGCTCCATTTCATGTCGCGACACCACTCTGATGTCGCGACATAAAACATGATGATTTAAGTTGCAACCAAAAATAAGTGAAAAGCAGGTCGCAACCCGCTTTCAAACCAAGTCCCTGACAAGAATTGAAGTCATGACCATTTACAAATCAAGGATCGTAAACGATGTCGCGACCACTCGCTTAGGCCGCGACCAAGAAGAGCCGAAAGCGTAATAAATCAAGGTCGCAACTACTTTTGAGCACCGACTACATACAAATTAAAAGAACAACATGAGGTCGCGACATCACCTCGAGGTCGCGACCTGGACTAAAGGTGGGAAGGAGGAAATTGGTTGCAACAAAGAACAAAGGTTGCGACCAGAAGAAAAGAAATGGGCAGCAAAAGAGGTCGCGACATAAAATTGAAACCTGTGAAGGCGTAAGCATCACTCAACACAATCGCTAATTCAAGAAATCAGTCACAACATGAAATCATCATACAACAAATGTGGTCGTGAACCCAAATCACAAGGTAAAATGGTCGGAAGAAGAGAAAGACAACGATGTCGCCGATACATGAAACCGCGGGTCGCTGGCACAACTCGAGAAACACCGAGCAAACAAGGTCGCGACCACAGCATGTCGCGACCATCGATCAAAGCAAGCAAGAAAACTAGTTGCAATGTAAACAAAGAGGTCGCAACCGATCACGAGCAATCAGAATCCATGTCGCGACATCAACTGAGGTCGCACACAGACGCTGAGTCGGGCTTTTCTTTTCGGGAATTCCACTGAGCTTGGGATTCTACCAATTTCTTTTCGGATGTGATAAATAGACAGCTTTAGAATAGTAAAGTAAGTTTCCGTCTTCACTACCCAGAAAAAGGAAAGCGGGGAGTAGTGAACTCAAAGGTATAGTTTAGAGTAGATTTTTATTTCTTTTCTTTATTTTTTTAGTTTATTTCTTTTCTAGATTTGAATCGTGAACTGCAGACGAGTGCAGAAAGCTTTCGGATTTTTATTGTCGTTATTTTTCATAGAATTACGCCTCGAAAATTTATGAAATCTAGACAAATTTTTGGAATTCATTTCTTCTCACTTTATTGCAATTACAAAGGTTATGCGTGATCTAGACTCCATTTCCTAATTCGCACGCAAAGACCAGCAGCCGCCGATTTAATTTACATTTAGCGCGCTTCCTACATAAATTGGGAGAACCACCTTGCCTGGGTTTTACTTATTCGTGTCGTTTTGAACTGGGATAAGTTCCCAATAGTAGCAATCGAATAATTAGCCGAGGGAATGTATCTTGCTCCTCGATATCCACGATGCCCTCTCGCGACGCAGACTCCGAGATTCTGAACTCGAGAGCATTCTTTCTCGGGTATGCTCCTACTATCATTGATGAACTCACGAGCTCGAGAGTTCATTCTTGATAAATCCCCATTCGCTCATAATTGAAGCTTGGAGGGGTGTATTTAACAATATAAATAATCGAGAGTTCGCCTTTAATCTAAAGGTAAAGTTCCTAACCCCGTGTTAGCCGAGATCTAATCAAGTGAGCTGTGGGCAAACCCATGACGGCGCTGAGCCACTAATTAAGGGTGACACTTAAGTAAACTGAGAAGGAAATGCAAAAGGTTCAAGTGTCAATGTGAAACGGGTGAAGTATTTAGAGAGAAAAATACCTGCATCTGTAAGAGAATTTGAATACGTAGCCGGGTTCGATTCGTCTTCGAGAAGCAAGGGTATCCAACCGCGAATATGGAGAAATCCACCCAACAATTAGGAAATTCGACAAACCGATTCTACTACGCAACGTAGGCAATGGTTTGCTGGCCGGAATCGACTGCTTATCAGATTTCACCGGGAGTAGTTTTCGCTTCTCATGTAGAAACCGATTCAATCCATTCTTATAGTTACAATTTATTTTTATTCATTTACTTTTGTTTTAGCTTAGTTTGATAATATTCAATAGTCTAAGATCTTTAATTTTTGTTGTTTAGATAAAACTTTCACTAAGAGTTCTTAAATTCAAATAAGTATGGAATTTTTTAGTAGTCAGGGTAGCTTGACCACCATTGCTAATCTGTGGGAATGATAATTGGACTTTTACATTCAGATTTTTACTACTTGTATGACCTCGGCACTTGCAGTTGTCATAGACTTAACCCTTATTTTTAAATCATGAACATTAAGAAAAGTTATTTTATCGGCATTTTATCTAGTGACATGGATGCAAGAGAAGTGTAAAATCTTGTAGCTATGTTAATTTGAGGTTTTAGTCTATGAAAGAATGAAGCACACGCCTGTTTCTTTGTGTTGACCACTTTTTTACTGTTTTTTGTGGTTTTATACCAAATTGCCCTCATTGTATTTTTGTTGTTTCATATATTTGTGTAATTTCCTTGACTATGAGCAGTATATAAGCCTCAGTCAAGCTCTGTAAAATCAATCAATCCATCGATCAATAAAATTGGCGCCAAAGCTTTCAGCTTCACCTCGGGTGTGATTTTCTCTCATCTTTCTCTCCCTTTCTTGCACTTTCTCACCAGCCAAACACCCCTTGAGGATGACAACTCAAGGGATGCTCGGCTAAACCCCTCTTATCCTTGAAGAGGGGAGAGATCCTTTGGGTGGAAGTTTTGAGGAGTGAAACATTGTCCTCTTATTACTAACACGGGCATTTATTCTCATTTATGTTTACGCATCTCACGCGTTGGGTTTAATCCTGTGATGTACCACAGTGGCTAGTACTTGCAGCAAGCAGGCTCGGGGGGATACTTATTGCTAGATCGATCTTTAACCTAGTTGCCATTTATTTTGCTGGGTTAGATCCAGATCGGTTCTTGCTTGAAACATTAATGGTGAATAAATGCCGTATAGAGAGAAAAACTTTTAGGGTTTTAGTTTTGTTTAAACATAGATCCCGGTTCGGGAAATGCTATGGTCATCCTCCCAGCGAGAAGGACCAGGGACATTATACTTGCCTTAGAACTATAAGCCCAGTGGCCCGAAACTTCAAGGATTTCTTTTCCACTTTATTTTTCAATAGTTACGGTTTTTCAAGCCATCAACTTCACTGTTTTTACAAGAAACCCCGAATCTAAAGTGGAAACACTATTTTCAGTCAACTGTGACTTACTTCGCATGAAGAAAACCTATCCCTGAGTTCGACCCTAGACCACTATACTGCAATAGCTTTACTACGACAGTAGGAACTCTAGGATATAAATTTTGTTGATTTAGAGGTGCACCTCTGCGTAGCGCAGATCAAGTACCATAAGCTTGACAACGATGTGGTCGCTTTGGGAGTGCGACGTAGGGCGGAGTGCGGCATCGGCTAGCGAGTAGGCAGAGCCAAAGTCTGGCCTTTGGTAATTGCGGACGTGGGCGAGTGCGGCATTAGAGTATAAAGCGGACTTAGAGCCACGGTCGGCTAGGGGGTGCCAGACTGACGAGCCAAAGTCGGCATTAGAAAAGTCTGCCAGCGTAGGCCTGATTTGGCCTTTAGAAATTTCCAGATGGCGTAGAGCCAGAAGTCTAGCATTAGGAAAGTAGTAGGAGGCTTAGAGCCATAGTTTAGTCTTTTGCAATTGCAAGACGACATAGAGCAAGAAGTCTGGCATTAAGAAACTTCCAACAAGCTTAGAGCCACAGTCTGGCCTTTAGAAATTGCTAAACAGCATAGACCTAGATGTCTGGAATTAAAAAAGTGCCATCAAACTTAGAGCCACAGTCTCACCTTTAGAAATTGCCAGACGACGTAAAGCCAGAAGTCTGACATTATGAAAGTGCCTACAGGCGTAGAGCCACACTATGGCCTTTAGAAATTGCCATACGGCATAGAGCTAGAAGTCTGGCATTAAGAAAGTGCCAGTAGGCTTAGAGCCATAGTTTAGCCTTTAGAAAATGCTAGACGACGTAGAACCAGAAGTCTTCCATTAGGAAAGTCCCATTAGGCTTTGAGCCATAGTCTGGTCTTTTGAAATTTCCAGACAGCGTAGAGCCAGAAGTTTGGCATTAAGCGCTGCAGGCTTAGAGCCACGATCGAACTTTTAGAAGTGCAGCGACGTAGAGCGAAATCTGGAATTAAAAAAGTCTGCAGCAGTCTTAGAGCCACTTGAATCGACCGCTAGGGGGTGTCAAGCGACGTGAAATTTAGAAGTGCGCATTAGAGAACAATGAGCGTGAGCCACAATTTGGGTTTTAGAAATTGCCAAACGGTATAGAGCAAGAAGTCTGGCATTAAGAAAGTTAGAGTGAGCTTAGAGCCACGGTCGGCCTTTAGGGGTGCCAGACGACGTGAGACGGATATCGGCATTGAAAGTACTGTGACGGGCTTAGAGCCACGATCGATCTTTTGGAAATTGCTAGATGTTGTGGGAGCACAGGAAGTGCGGCGTTAAAGAGTGCCAGTGAGCAGAGGCGAGCTCGGCCTTTAGAAGTCTCAAGGCAGACGTAGAGCCGAGTCTAGAATTTAAAGAAAGTGTCGGGAGGCTTAGAGCCACGATCGACCTTTGGAAATTCTAGATGGCGTAGAGCGGATGCGGCATTAGAGAAAGTGCCCGGGCGTAGGAAAGAAAGCCTGATCTGCTATTTAGAATTGCAGGGCGGTGTGGAAATTTGCGTATGTCATTAAGTAATCGACGGGACGTAGAACCATGTCGGTATTTGAAATTATCGGGCCGGCGTAGAGAGTGAAATTACGGCATTAGGGAAAGTACCAACTGGATTAGAGCCACCGTCTAGCCTTTAGAAATTGCCAAATGGCTTAGAGCCAGAAGTCTGGCATTAAAAAAGTTCCAGAAGGCGTAGGGCCATAGACTAGCCTTTAGAAATTGCCAGATGGCATAGAGTTAGAAGTCTGGCAATAGGAAATTCCTACCAGGCGTAGAGCCACAGTCTTGCCTTTAGAAATTGCCAAACGACGTAGAGCCAGAAGTCTTGAAATTAAGAAAGTGCCTGCAGGCTTAGAGCCCATAGAGTGGTCTTCAGTAGTGCAGATGAAAACCAGGAACGGGCGTGCGGTATTAAGAAAGTGCCGATGGCGTGAGCCACGATCTTGCATTTAGAAAATGCTAGGCAGTCGAGCAATCAACATTAAGAAAGTGCTAGCAGGATTAGAGTCATAGTTTGGCCTTTAGAAATTGCTAGACGGCGTAGAGCTAGAAGTTTGGCATTAAGAAAGTGCCAGCATGTGTAGAGCTACAGTCTGGCCATTAGAAATTGCCAGACGGCGTAATGACAGAACTCTGGCAATAAGAAAGTGCAAGCAAGATTAAATCCATAGTCTGGCATTTAGAAATTGCACGAACCTGCTATCGGTGAAGTGCAGGATTAAGAATGCCAACGACGGAGAGGAAACGATCGACCTTTAGAAATTTCCAGACAGCTTTGAGATAGAAATCAGGCATTAAGAAACTGCCAGCATGCGTAGAGTCACAGTCTAGCCTTTAGAAATTTCCAGACGACGTAGAGCCAGAAGTTTGGCATTAAGAAAGTGTCAGGAGGCTTAGAGCCATAGTTTGGCTTTTATCAATTGCCATATGGCATATGGCCAGAAGTCTTGCATTAAGAAAGTGCCGATTCTTAGTACAGTAGTAGTGCGGCCCTTAGAAATTGCCCGGGACCCGGCATAGAGCTGATGCGAAAGTATTAATAAAGTGCCCGGTGGGCTTAGAGCCCTTGGTCCCCCGAACTTTATAAATTGCAAACGGCGTAGGGCGAGTGCGGCATTAAGAAAGTGCTAGTAGACGTAGAGCCACAGTATGTCCTTTAGAAATTGCAGTGGCGTGGGAGCCGGATGTACGGCATTAAGAATGTTGGGGCGGTATAGCGCTAGTGCAGCCTTTAGAAGTGCGGATGGCATGAAGCTAGATGTCTGGCATTAAGAAAGTGTTAGCACGCGTATAGCCACAGTCTGGCCTTTAGAAATTGCCAGATGGCATAGAGCCAGAAGTCTGGCATTAAGAAAGTGCCAACAGGCTTAGAGCCACAGTCTGGCCTTTAGAAAATGTTAGACGGCGTAGAACCAGAAGTCTGGCATTAAGATATTCCCAGCAGGCTTAGAGCCACGGTCTAGTCTTTTGAAATTGCCAGACGGCGTAGAGCCAGAAGTTTGGCATTAAGAAACTGCCAGTAGGCATAGAGGAACAGTCTGGCATTTATAAATTACAAGACAGCGTAGAGCGAAAAGTCTAGAATTAAAAAGTGCCGTGATTAGAGTCACAATGGTACTTTAGAAATTGCCAAGCGGCGTGAGGCAGTCGGCATTAGAAAGTGCTAGTTGGCTGTGAGAGGCCACAATATGGGTTTACAGAAATTGCAGGCGACCTTAGAACGGAAGTGCGGCATTAAGAGAGGAGTCTCAAGAAGACTTAGAGCCACAGTCGGCCTTTAGAAATTGCAGTAGAGTGGAAATACGGCATTGGAAAGTACGTGGGCATAAAAATTGAAATGCGGTCCTTTGGAGATTGCCCGAGACAATTGTAAGCAGTCGGCATTAAAGCATGGGGGGTTAAGAATAAAGCTGACCTTTAGAAATTGCCAGACGAGGCGTGAGGCTGAAGTCGAGCATTGAGATGTGCCAATGGGTGTGAGCCTACAATCGGCGTTTAGGGAGATTTCAAGCGACATGGGAGCGGAAGTTTGGCATTAAGAAAGTGAATGCGGGGCTTAGAGACAGTGCGGCCATTAGAAGTGCAGGATGGGAAGAGCCAAAGTGCGGCGTTTAGAAAGTGCCGGTAAGTGAGCTAGAGAAGTATGACATTAGGAGAGAAGTCAGCGAGTTAGACCACAGTGTTGTTTTGGGGAGTGTCGGAGACTGACGTGGAGCCAGTCGGCATTAAGAAGTGTTCATCGGAGCTCGAGCCAAAGTAGGCCCTTTAGAAATTGCAGGACGACGTTGGTGAATCACGGCATTAGGAAGAAAGTGCCAATAGATTATAGAGCTGTCGGCCTTTAAAAATTGCAGAGACGACGTAAGAACTGAAGTTTGGCATTAAGAAAGTGAAACAAGGCTTAGAGCCATGAGTGGGTGCTTTTGAAATTTCCGGAAGGCGTGAGCTCAAAGTGGCATTAAGGCGCCGGGCTTAGAGCCACGATCGGCATTTAGAAATTGCTTGACGGCGTGATAGAGTGAGAGATGCGGAATTAAAAAGTGCCGACGAGTTAAGAGGACCGGTCGACCTTTTGGGAATTTCCGGATGGCGTAGAGCGGAGTTTGGCATTAAAGAAGAGTGAAGAGTATGTGGCCTTTAATGAGGTCATTGAGCTTCTGTGGCTGAACCACTGTGAATCTGGGTGAACTTGACATTTTCAAAAAGCCAGACGGGAAGTCTCCTTTGTCACGGGGAGCTCTACCCGATTCTGAGAACCTAAGTAAACCTGTCAAGCAGTCCAATATAACGATTTATGATTTAAAACGACCATAGGCCCATAAACAATACCAATATACATGCCAACTATGAATCAACTATATACCCAATAGTTACAAGAGTTAATATCTTTTATTCTTATACAATACATACATTAAAACTTACAAAAGTTCTAATATGTGTACATAAAGCCCCTGACTTAGGCTTTCTTCTAATCCCTCGGTCTCACAGGACGAGCGGTCCCTCATACGCTCCACCATGCACAGCAAAATGTATCTCTCGACGGGAGTGAGCTAATGCTCATTAGTGGAATCGCCTAAGTGGGCTACTCACCACCTAAGTGCGGTGCAATGTTCGATGAAACACACGTTGAAACGAAATGTGATCTGCTTGAATATGCATGACCAACTCAGATCCAGGAGTCTCAGGCTCCATCACACTCGCTAAGCCTCGTATAGAAAATTATTATTTGTTTGTTTAGCTGGACAACCTCCGATGTGCTGTATATATATCGAATAGACCGCTCCGACGATTGATATATTATTTGTTGTTTAATGGACTACCCTCCGATGAATATCAATTGGGCCGCTCCGACGATTGATATTTTTAATTTGTTTGTGGACTACCCTCCGATGATTATCAATTGGGCCGCTCCGACGATTGATATTTTTTAATTTGGACTACCCTCCGATAAGTAATATTTTTTTAGACAACCCTCCGAACCGTTTTCTCTAGACTCATCTCATCATCCTCTATAGTCTGAGGTGTTCAGTGCATATGGAATACATGTATGCCAATTCCAATACAGTCCTAGTCTGCAGAGGTAAATATATAAACATGCATATATTTACAAAAATTTTAATTCACACAATCATGTCATGTAAATTAATTAATTCATACATCAAAAAATTAGCTCACTTGGAGTTTAATGATCAAACATGAAGCAATTCTACTTGAATTACTAGACCAACATATATTTTCAAAAAATATATTTTTAAGAACTTCATTTAGGAATGAGTGAAACCCTCGGTTACTATTCCCGAAAAATCTAAATCATGTGAGTTCCCTTAGTGAACAGGTTTCTGACCATTTCCGGCCTCGATCAAATCAATACAACGCATCAACACACAGATGCATAATTTTCACCAAAATCGTAGTGGGCAGCCACGAGGTTGCTCCATTGGTTCAAGAATTATAATCAATTCGATCCCAAGTTTTTAGGGACACGTCCAGAACAGAACCCCCTCACTACCTCATTCAACTCAAACATTAAGTAAGCTTAAAATGGGAATAAAACTCAAGTATGGAGAAACTACTCTGGGATTTCAGCTGAAAACTCACAAATCCCGGTGTCCACGCCTCTAGCGTAAACCAGTTCTCCTTCTTATCGAAGGCTGGCAGACGGTCGGATGCTTTGTATTTCTAGAGAGAAGTTCTCTCTCTCTCTAAACTCTCTCAATCACACTACTCACTGCATCCTTCGATTTTCACTTTTTGTCCTCATTTAAGTGGAGAAGGCCATTATGTTCCATGTCCTTTAATCCGTTTAATGTTAATTGATTAATTCTCTTCTTTGGTTGACATTGACACTATCTCGGCCGTCCATTTCCATCATTTTCTCTCTCATACCACTTATGGTACATGAGTACTTATTATATATGTGATTTTAGATCGTATCGAAAATCGTTTCTAACACCGAAGCATGATGCCCTCGCGTGCCAGCTTCCGTATCTCGAATATTACAAATTTTCACGTGCTAACTAGATTTTTGAGGCGATTCCGCGGTGAAATCCCGTTTAAATCATCGAGATCTAGAAGAATAAATTATGATTTTAGCCCAAAATGTAATTTTATACTTGAAATTATGATTTTGCCCTTTTCCAAAATTTGGAGATTTCTGGGTCTTCAAATAGGAAAGCAGAGCCATGATTTAGTTTAAGAAATTTCAGACGACGTAGAGCGGAAATGCGGCATTAAGCGCTGCGGAGCTTAGAGCCATGAAACCTTGACAATTTAGAAATTAGCTACAGACGGCGTAGAGCGAGTGCGGAATTAAAAAAGTGCGGCAAGATTAGAGCCACGATCGACCTTTAGAAATTGCGGACGGCGTAAGTGGTTGGCATTCACGAGGATGCCGGTGAGCATGAGCACGGTCTAGGTTTTACAAATTTCAGGTGATGCAGAGCCAGTATGGAGTTAGAAAGTGCCAACATGCCCAGAACCACGATCGGCCTTTGAAAATTGCAAGCGATTGTAGAGCCATAAATCGGCGTGAAGCATCTTCAGCGGGCTCGAGCCGCGATGCGGGTTTTTGAAGTACCCAGACGGCGTAAAGCAGATGTTTGGCATTAGGAGAGTCGAGCGGGGCTTAGAGCCGTAGTTTGGTTTTGAGTGCTGGAAACGTGAGAGACGGAGTTTAGCATTAAGAGAGTGTCGGCTGAGGCGTGGAGCCTCGTGGTGTTAGAGTGCAAGACGACACAGAGCTAGAAGTGACGTCAAAGTTCCATTGATGATGGGGCTAAAGTCTTGCCTTTAGAAATTGCAAAACGGAGTAGAGCCAGAAGATTGACAATAAGAAAGTGCCAGTAGGCTAAGAGCAAGAAATTAGCCTTTAGAAATTGCCCGGGAGCCGGCGTGGGCAGAGGTTTGTTAGGAATTCCTAGCATGTGGGGGCCAAGAAGTATTTACCTTCAAAAAATTGCGAGCGTATTAGAGCGGTTTGACAATAAGAAAGTGCTAGAAGGCTAAGAGCAACAAATTAGCCTTTAGAAATTGCCAGACGACGTAGAGCGGAGAGTGGCGTAGAAAGAATGCCGATGGGAGGAGGCCATAGTCTTGCCTTCCGAAAAATGCCAGGCGGTCGGTAGAAGTCGGCAGTGAGTGCCGGCGGGCTTTGAGCCATGATCGGTTTTTGAAATTGCTAGGTGGCATAGAGCTAGAAGTTTGGAATTCAGAAAGTGCCAGCAGGCGTAGAGCCACAATCTGGCCATTAGAAATTACCAGACGCCGTAAAGACAGACGTTTGGCATTAAGAAAGTTAAAAAAGGCTTAAATCCACAGTTTGGTATTTAGAAATTGCTAGACGACGTATAGCCAGAAGTCTGGCATTAAGAATGTGCCCGGTGGGTGTGAAATGACGGTCACGGCTGATGCGGGGAAGTTTGCGTTGGGCAGTTTGACATTAAAACTTCCGATGAACTTAGAGCCACAATCGGCCTTTAGAAATTGCGGTGACGTGAGCGGAAGTTTGGAATTAAGAAAGTGCCGGAAGCGAACCTGATCTGGTCTTTATAAATTTCCATACGGCGTAGAGCCAGAAGTCTGGCATTAAGAAAGTGCAAGATGGCGTACATCCATAGTCTGGCCTTTAGAAATTGCAGGACCGGCGTGAGGCGGAGATGCGGTGATAATAATGTTTCGGCGGGCTTAGAGCCACGGTCGAGACTTGCAAAGTGCCGTGGAATGAGTCATAAATGCGGCATTGAAATGCCCTGAGCGTGGAGGCATGTCGTCGCTAGAAATTGCGGGCGGCGTGGGAGGAATTAAGAAAGTGTTAGAAGGCGTATAGCCACAGTCCGGCTTCAGAAATTGCTAGACGGCATAGAGCTAGAAGTCTGGTATTAAGAAAGTGCCAACAGCTTGGGAGCAACAAGCCGCCTTTAAATGCTAGACGGCGTGGAATCCGTGGGAGTCCAGATTAGAAAGTCCCAAATAAAGCTTAGAGAGCCACTGGTCTTTTTGAAATTGCCGATAAATAGAGCCAAAAAGTCTCAGACAGAAACTGCAAAGAAGCGATTCAAAGTCTCGTATGAAACGCGCATTTCGCTGCAGCGACAAGTCGTAATTGAAATGCCAGCGCTTAGAGCCAAAGTTTGCCTTTAGAAATTTCCAACCTGTGAGATCCAAGATTTGCATTAAGAAAGTGCCGCAGCGAGCAACAACCGGGTTTTGGAAATCGCGCATCAAGATAGAACCATGTCCGTACGAAGAAAGTGCCAAAGAAAGCTTGCAGCCCACGCCCAGCCTTTTGTGGAAATCGCGCATCTACAGAAATAAGTTCTACATTAGGAAAGTACCATCAAACTTAGAGCCACAATCCTGGTCTTTGAATCAAGACTGAGGTATTTCTGTTTGGCATTAAGAAACTTTCAGATGGCTTAGAGCCACCGTATGACCTTGAAATCGGGCAGAAGACTGGCCATGAGCCGTGTTCAAATTAAAAAGTTCTGGGGAGGCTTGTGACCCACGCCTCCGACCTTTAGAAATTGTTGGGACAAGATAAAGCCAAAATGTCTCGTGCATTAAGAAAGTGTCGCCACGCAGCCTAAACTGGTATTTAGAAATTATCGGGGACGGGCGAGGAGCCGTAAGTCCGCATTAAGAAATTTCCATCAGCGAGCCAAAGTCTTGCTCTTTAGAAAACGCCAAACGATCGAGCCGAAAGTTTGATAATAAGAAAGTGCTAGTAATCTAAGAGCAACAAATTAGCCTTTAGAAATTGCCAGATGACGTAGAGCCAGACGTTTGGCATTAAGAAAGTGCAAAGTCTTGCTTTTAGAAACGACTGGGTCGAGCCAAGATGGCATTGGGCAGTGCGCAGGTTCAGCCATAGTCCTACTTTAGAAAGGCCGCATGGCATAGAGCCGGGTTTGAATTAAGAGTGCCAAGAAGGAGCCACGCCTGCCATTAGAAATTACCAAACGGTGTAAAGACAGAAATATGGCATTAAGAAAGTTCAAACATGCTTAAATCCACAGTCTTGCATTTTGAAATTGCAAGACGTCGTACTGCTAGAAGTTTGGCATTAAGAATGTGCCAGCAGGCGTAGAGCGACAGTCTGACCTTTAGAAATTGCCAGACTACGTTGAGCCAGAAGTTTGGCATTAAAAAACTGCTAGCAGTCTTAAAGCCATAATATGGCCTTTAGAAATTGCTAGACGACGTAGAGCCAGAAGTTTGGCAATAAGAAAGTGCCAAGGCTGTGAGCCACATCCTGCCTTTATAAAATCTCCACGGGCTGAGCTAGAAGTCCGCATTAAGGTGCGTCGCTTGGCGCGACATTAACAACCGTTTTAAATTTCCTGCACGGCGAGCTAAGTCTGGTATTAATAAAGTTTCAGCAAGCTTAGAGCCAAAGTCTGAACTTTAGAAATTGCCAAACGGAGTAGAGCCATAAGTCTGGCATTAAGAAAGTGCCTATAGACGTAGAGCCGCAGTCTGTCCTTTAGAAATTGCCAGACGGCGTAGAGCCAGATGTCTAGCATTAAGAAAGTGTTAGAAGGCATATAGCCACAGTCTGGTTTTAGAAATTTCAAGATGACATGTAGCCAAAGCCCCGTACAAGAAACCGCAAATAGGCTTAGAGCAACAAATTCCGCTTTTAGAAAATGCTAGACGACGTGTAACCGTGGTCCGCATTAGGAAAAGTTCTAACAGGCTTAGAGCCGTTAGCCTCCGCTCTAGAAACGCCACTGCGATGAGCCACAAGTCTAGCATTAAAAAACTGCCATAAGTCTTAGAGCCACAATTTGGCCTTTAGAAATTACCAGACGACGTAGAGCCAGAAGTTTGGCATTAAGAAAGTCAAGGCCTGTAGCCACAGCAGGGCTTCGAGTAATTTCATCAGAGAGCTAAAAACCCGCATTAAGAAAGTGTCACATGCATACCATGATGTCCAAAGTTCTTTATAAATCGTCGGGACATGCCGAAATGTGGTTCGACATGAAGAAAGTGCCGCAGCTTAAAGCTACGTCCGGGCTTTAGAAATCGCTAGACGGGGTGAGCTAAGTTCATTGGGAAAGTACCAGCGAGCCGCCGGGCCTGTCCTTGAAATTTCCGCACTGTGAGCCGGGAGTTTGGCATTAAGAAACCGCAGCGAGCCAAAGTCTTCGTTCTTTTGAAATCGCTGTGACAAAGATGAGCCATAAGTCGGGCATTAAGAAATCGCTGCCAGGCAGATCCAGCTCGCTCAGAATTGCCGACGGCGTAGAGCCGTGTTCAGCATTAGAAAGTGCCAATGTGTAGATCCACACCGGGTTTTTAGAAATTAACACACGCGTATAGCTTAAGTCCGCATTAGAAAGTACAAACAGTTTAGGAGTCACTGGGCTTAGGCTTGAAATTACCCGACGATGTGAGCCGGTCGCATTAAGAACCGCCACCGCACTTGTGAGCCACAACCGGGTCTTTGAAATTTCAAATGGCGTAGAGCGAAGTCTCGCACTAAAAGTGCCGCCAGGCTGCAGCAAAAGTCGACCTTTAGAAATCAAGGCCGACGCAGCCGTGTTCAGATAAGAAAAGGCTGGGCCAAGCATGGCGCAATGGGCCCTGGTTTTAGAAATCGCGTATCCATATAGAGTCGTGGCGTCCGGGCATGAAGAGTGCCAACAGCTGTGAGCCACACACCCCAGCCTTTTGTGAAATCGCTGCACGCAGTAGAGTCTAAGTCTTACATTAGAAAAGTACCAGCAGGCTTAGAGCCAAAGTCTGGTCCTTTGAAATTGCCAAACGGCGTAGAGCCAGAAATATGGCATTAAGAAACCGGCCACAGCTTAGATCCAAAGCTCGCCTGTAATTGCTGACAGCCGTAGAGCCGTAAGTCTGCATTAGAAGCGAAAGCGGTGATTGGGAGCCATACCGCTTTTAGAACATGTATGGCGGCGACGTAAGCCTCGACATTAGAAAAGTACGCGATGCGGCGCTACGTACCGCCTTTATAAATTTCTAGACAACAGAGAGCCGGTTCCGGAATTAGGAAAGTACCGTAAGGCGAGCCACGCTGGTTTTGGAATTGCCACGTGGGCGTAGAGCCGTAAGTCCTGGGCATTAAGAAACTTTCAAATAGCAGGCCAGCCCCACTTTAGAAATTGCCAAACGGCGTAGAGCCACAAGTCTGGAATTAAAAAGTGCCGCGAGTTAGAGCCACGGGCCGACCTTTAGAAATTGGCTGACAACGCAGAGCCAGGTCGCGCGCTATGAAAGCCAGGAGCCACAGCCTAGCCTTTAGAAATTGCCGCATTTACAGAGCGTAAGTCTTGCATTAAGAATGTGCTAACAGTTTAGAGCGACGGGCCTCCTGGCCTTTTAGAAAATGCCAGGGACGGCGAGAATCGAAGCCTGCATTGTGAAAGTCCCGTGCAGCTTAGACCTACGCCTGTCTTTGAAATTGCCAGAGCAGTGGCGCGCCGTAAGCCGCATGAAGAAACGCCACCAAAGCGGAATACGGGCCTGAGACTTAAAATTTCAGACTACAGAGCGAAGTCCGAATTAAAAGTGCCGCAGGCTAGAGTCGTAACTGGTTTTAGAAATTGGCAAACGACATGGGACTCAGAAAAACCATTTAAGAAAGTGTCGCAGACTGGGAGCTTCACAAATTATGTCTTTTGAAATTTCCAACTGCAGGCCGTGGTCCGTTTTAAGAAACTCGGCCAAAGAAGCTTTAGATTAAGGCCCGACATTTAGAAATTGCCAGACGATGTAGAGTGAGAAGTCTAGAATTAAAAAAGTGCTAGCAGGCTTAGAGCCAAAGTTAGACCTTTAGAAATTGCCAACCGGCGTAGAGCAAGAAGTCTTACATTAAGAAAGTGCTAGTAAGCGTAGACCAACATTCTGGGTTTTAGAAATTGGCAAACGACATAGAGCAAGAAGTCCATGATGAATAAAGTGTCAATAGGCTTAGAGCCACACCCGGTCTTTGAAATCGCAGACACGGAGAGCCCGTAAGTCCGGCATCAAGAAACTTCCGCCAGCTTGAGCCACGATCCGCATTTAAAAATCGCTGCATCGCATGCAGCGAGGAGAGTCTACAATTAAAAAGTGGCGCCAGGCTTAGCAAAAAGTTAGACCTTTAGAAATTGCCAGTCGGCGTAGAGCCAGAAGTCTTCTATTAAGAAAGGGCTAGTAGGCATGTGAGCAATAGTCCTGGTTTCTAGAAATCGGGGTCGACTAAGACAGAGCCGTAAGTCCCGGGTACGAAGAAAGTGCCAACAAGCTTAGGAGCCACGCCTAGCCTTTAGAAATCGCGCACAAAGTAGAGCCGTGTCTCACACAGGAAAGTACCAAACAGTGACAGAGCCACAGCCCAAGTCTCCTTGAAATTCGCTTTGACCCGTGAGCAGAGCCTGGGGTCCGGCACAAGAAACCGCCAGCCAGGGCCAGAGCCAAAGTCCGGTCCTTGAAATGCCTGCATCTGGCAGAGCCTCCGCACAAGAAACCGCTAACAGATTCTAGATCCAAAAGTCCCACTGAGAATGGCTGCACCCGGGCTGTGAGAGCCGTATGTCTAGGATTAGGAAAGTGCCAACAGGTGTAGAGCCAAAGTCTGGCCATTAGAAATTAACACACGGCATAGAGCCAGAAGTCTGGCATTAAGAAAGTGAAAGCAGGCTTAGAGCCATAGTCTGGCTTTTAGAAATTGCCAGATGGCGAAGAGCCAAGTTCCATTAGAAAAGTAATACAGGAGGCACAAATTCGCCTTTATAAATTTCAGACAATATAGAGCAAGAAGTCTCGAATTAGAAAGTACCTTAAGGCTTAGTTACGCCATTTGAATTAAGCATACTGCTGTGAGCCGGTCCGCATTAAGAAACTTCGAAGAAGCTAGAGCCAAGGCCTCGTTTTGAAATTAAGCAACGTCGAGCTGGGAAAGTTCGAATTAAAAAGTGCGGCAAGCAGAGCCGCGTCGACCTTTAGAAATCGCGACGACGTAGTCGAAGTCAGCGCGCTATGAAAGTGCAATGTGTGTAGCCATAGCCACTTTTAGAAATTGCTCTGGACGACGAAGCCATAAGTCCGCATTAAGAAAGTGCCAATGTGCTTAGGAGCTTACGGGTCCGGCCTTAGAAAATGCCAGACAACAGAGAATTAAGCCTGCACAGAAAGTCCCAGGCCGTTTAGAGCTACGTCGGGGTCTTTTGAAATTGACACCCGTGGCAGAGCCGTAAGTCCCGTATGAAGAAACGGCACCAAGCATAGAGCCACGCGCCTAATTTAAAATTTCCAACCGGCGAGGCACGAAGTCCTGAATTAAAAAGTGCCAGTGTGCTAGAGCCAAAGTCGACCTGAATTGCCACCGGCAGAGCCGAAGTCTTGCATTAAGAAAGTGCCAGTAGGCGTAGAGCAACAATCTGGGTTTTAGAAATTGGCAAACGACATAGAGCCAAAAGTCTAGCATGAAGAAAGTGTCGCAGCTTAAGGCCATGGGCCGGTCTTTGAAATTGCTATACTTGGGCCAGAGCCAAAGTCCGGGAATAGAAACCGCCAAGAAGCTAGGAAACAGCCACGCCCGGCACATTTAGAAATTTATTTCGGGCAGGTGGCGAAGTCCTGGAATTAAAAGTGCCGTGGAGGCGCGAGCTACGTCGGGCTCCTTAGAAATCGCTACCGGGGCGTAGAGCTGTCTCGTTTTAACAAAGTGCTGAGAAAGGCAGAGCAATAGTTCGATTTTAGAAACAAGTGTATGACATATTTGGTGTCCGCATGGAATAGTGTATGCGAAGAAGCTTAGAGCCAAGAGTTTCTAGCCTTTAGAAATTGCCGATAAGGTAGCCAAAGTCTTACATTAGGGAAAGTACCATCGCCGAGAGCCAGCTGTCTCTTGAATCGCCGACGGCTGTAGAAGCCATGCCCCCACACAGAAACCGCCAAGCAGTTTAGAGCCAAAGTTCAGGTCCTATGAAATTGCAAGAAGGCGTAGAGCTAGAAGTCTGGCATTAAGAACTGCCAAACAGATTATATCCAAAGTTCCGGTTTTGATAATCGCATCAGATAGAGTTTAAGCTCGACATTTAAGAAAGTGAAAGGTGCTTAGAGCCACGCTCGATCTTTTAGAAATTGCCAAACCAAGTGAAGAGCCGTATGTTTGGCACAGGAAAAGTGCCAAACAGGTGTGTAGAGGCATAGTCCGACCTTTTAAAATATCTAGATTCGAAGGTGAGAGCCGGGAAGTTTGCTATGAAGAAACTTTCAAGCAGGGGCTAGAGCCACGCTGGGCCTTTAGAGAAATTGTCGGAACGGCGCAGAGCAAGGAATCTGAATTAAAAGTGCTGCCAGCTTAGAGGCACACTCAACATTTAGAAATCAAAGACGATCGTAGAAATAAGTCATGCACTATGAAAGTGCCGGGCCAGTGTGCAGCCACGCCTAGCCTTAGAAATCTTAAGGAGTGTGGTTTTAAGTCTGGCATTAAGAAAGTGTCAATAGGCTTAGAGCCACAATTTGGCCTTTAGAAATCGCTTTTGCCGACGTAGAACAAGAAAATCGACACGAAAAGTACCAAAGAAGCGCAGAGCTACGCTCCTGGTTCAAATTATCAGATCGCATTTAGCCAGAAGTCGCATCAAGAAACTTCATAGACTTAGCCACGTCTTCCTTAGAAATCGCTAAACCAAGAGATAGAGTCATAAGTCTAGAATTAAAAAAGTGCTAGTAGGTTTAGACGCCACGCCGACCAGAAATTGGTCTACCCGCTGCAGCCGTAAATCTAGCATCAAGTACCACGCTTGTATTGGCGTCGTCTGAAATTTCGAGACTACAGAGCTAAGTCCGCTTAGTTGAAAATGCCGCAGTGCTTAGAGACACGCTTCAGCCTTTAGAAATTTCAGATCGACATGTAGCCGAAGTCCGAATTAGAAAAGTACCGTGAGGCTGAGCCATGCCTAGACGCTTAGAAATCGCTGACCTACAGAGTTAGAAGTTTCGACATTAAGAAAGAGCCACATCGGTCGTGAGAGCCACGCTTGGTATTTGAAATCGCAGATCACGTAGAGCGAAAAGTCGGCATTAAGAGCGCCGTTGCATCGAGCCAATCCGTATTTAGAAATCTCCGTGACTAAGGCAGAGTCAAGCTCACATTATTAGGTTACCAACAGGCTTAGAGCCATAGTCTAGCCTTTAGAAACTGCCGATCGCTTAGAGCCAAACCACATTAAAAGCCGTATGAGTAGGCCACGTGACTGTCTTTAGAAATCGCCGATGGCAGCGCCAGAAGTCCGAAATAAGAATTCTCAAATGCGCTGCGTGAGCCACCTCACTTTCCGAAATCGTCAACCATCGAGAGCCAAGTCTTGTAATAAGAACTAACAGACGGTGCCACAAATTGACATTTAGCACCGCCGCTTGGCATTAAGAAAGCGCATCGTAGAGCCACGCTCACATTAGAAAATGCTGACGGACGAGCCGTAAGTCCGGGCATTAAGAAAGCAAGAAGAAGCTTAGAGCCAGCTGGGCTGGGCCTTTAGAATGCCACGCTAGAATGCGGTCCGCATTAAGAAAGTGCCGCCAGTGTAGAGCCACGTCCGTCCATTAGAAATTGCTAGATTCGCTGCAAAGACAAGTTTAGTCCGCATTACAAAAGCAAAGAGATTAAATCTAAAGTCCGGCATTTGTGAAATAAGCGATGGCATGTTCTAGTTCGATATTAAGAACAAAGCCAAAGAGCTGAGAGTTACAATCACGAAACTGCCGCACAAATGCCGAAACAAGTTCACATTAAGAAATCACAAAGATGCCAGAGCCGTTTAATCTAGTCTTTAGAAAACGCTGACTGGGCTATGGTTTCAAACAAGCCCGTAATACAAATTGCCAAGAGGCAGAGTCACAAATGTCTTTAGAAAATCGCAGACGATGAGCAAGAAGTTTGGCATTAAGAAAGTGTCACAGAGGCTAGAGCCACTGACCTTTATAAATCACAAACGACGAAGCAGCCCTGGCACTAAGAAAGTGCCGCGAAGTACGTACCAAAGTGTGGCCTTTGTAAATTCCGTAAGGTTATTAAGTCTCATTAATAAAAGTGTTGTGAGTCTGGGAGCTGACAAACGAATTCTGATACCGCTAAACGGCGATAGCTAGAAGTCCGGCACAAGAAAGTGCCAGAGGCTTAAAGCCACAATCCGGCTTTAGAAATTGGGTCAGACGACATAGAGCCGTAAGTCCACATTAAGAAAGTTCCGTGAGGCTAGAGCCACAACTGCCTTTAGAAATTACCGTGACGGTGTAGCGAGAAGTCCGGCATTACAGAGCGCAAGTAGCGTAGAGCCAGGCCTTGGTTTTAAAATCGCAGACAAAGATAGAGCCGCATTCGCAGCCAGAAAAGTACGCGTGCTTGTGAGCTATAGTCCGGGGCCTCTGAAGATCGCTGCACAAGGCAGAGCCATGAGCTCTGCATTATAAAGTACCAAACAGTTTAGAGCAACAAATCAACCTTCTGAATTTGTTAGATGCTTAGAGCTGAGAGGTTCCATTGAAACCCACCATCGCTTAGAGCCAAAGTCCCATGCTGAATTACTGACTAGACAGAGCCGTAAGTCCTGGCTTAAGTGCCACAGGTAGTCACTAAATCTTTAGAAATTTCCAGACGACAGTAAGAATTCAAGATTAAGAAAGTGAAAGGTGCTTCGAAAATAATACCTGTCTTTGGTGAAATTGCCGAGGGCGAAGGTTTAATTTTGAAGATTAGAAAAGTGCCACGTTTAAAAATAATCCTGGGCCTTGAGAAATTGATGGCGAGGTTTCAAAGTCCCGGGTATCAGGAAAGTACCAAGAGACTTAAATCCAAAAGTTCGGGTCTTTTGAAATCACGGGACGGAGGTGAGCCAAAGGTCCGCATTAAGAAACTCGCAAGGTAGCTTAGATCCACGCCGACCTTTAGAATTACAAACAAATGCAGAGCTAGAAGTCCGAATTGGTGCGCCAACAAGACATATCACACAAATCGACCTTTAGAAATGGTCAGACTACGTAGAGCCAGAAGTCTAGTATTAATAAAGAGCCAGAAGGCTTAGAGCCATAGTCTAAACTTTAGAAATTGTCAAATGGCGTAGAGCCAACCGTAATAATAAGTGCTAGTAGACGAGAGCCACAATTTGTCTTTAGAAATTCTGCATTCGCCAGAAAGCCGATGTTTGGTGTTAAGAAAGCGCAGGCGTGAGAGCCGCATGGCCTTTAGAAATTTCCGCACGCCGTAAAGCCGTGTTTGGTATTAAGAAAGTACACAAGAGCTAGAGTACCGCCTTTAGAAAATGCTGACGGCGAGAACCATAAGTCCTGCATTAGAAAATCCAAGGTGCTTAGAGCCACAAATTGTCTTTAAATTGCCATACCTGGGCTGCAGGCAAGTCCAGACAGAACAAATCTGGGTGAGCTGAGGAACTAAAGTTTGGAATTTAGAAATTTCCAAACGGCGTAGAGCAAGAAGTCTGGCATTAAGAAAATGCCAAGAGACGAGAGCCACAAATCAATATTTAGAATTCCACTCACTGGCAGAGCAAAAGTCCGGGGTTTTTACAGTGCCATGTCGGGCGTAGTCCGCCTTTTGAAATCGCAAGACCTGCCAGAAATAAGTCTAGCATTAAGAAACTGCCATAAGGCATAGAGCCAAACCGCCTTTAGAACAAAAAGACGTGTGGTGATTCAAGTTTCCGGCATTAGGAAACTCGCCAACAGCGTAGCCAAGTCCGCCTTAGAAATCACAGTATCATGTGAGAGAGTTGAAGTTCGATTAAGATATCGATAAATTTCAGATAGAGCCGCGATGGTCTTTTAGAAATTGCCGCATACGTGAGAGCCACAATTTGCATTAGAAAAGTGCTCACAGACGAGCCACGGGCCTGAACTTTAGAAATCGCTAAACGGCGGAGCCGTGGTCCTGCACAAGAAAGTGCTAGTCAGCGTGAGAGCTACGCCAGCTCAAATTCCCAAACGGCAGAGCCAGATGTCAAGATTAGTGTCTCACCGACGATACACAAAGCCTCGCCTTGTAAATTGCCAGACATCGTATATCAAAAGTCTCGACATTAACAAAGTGGCCGAAGGCTTGGGGACACATTCTGGCCTTTGAACTGCAAGACGGCATGCCCGTGTCCGCATTGTGAAAGTACCACAGCTTAGGAGCCACAATTTTGACTTTTGAAATTGCCGCATCATGAGCCAAAAGTTTTGTGACATAATTAGTTTCATGAGCCACAAGCCTGTCTTTTGAAATTCCCGATCGCGAAGAGTCTAAAGTTTTGGTATTAAGAAACTTCCGTTAGGTGGGTCGAGCCACCGCATTTAATCTTTTAGAAATTGAAAGACGACGTAGAGCCAGAAGTCTGGAATTAAAAAAGTTCCATGAGGCTTAGAGCCACAATCTGACCTTTAGAAATTCTTATTACGAGCCGGTCCGCATTAAGAAAGTGTCAACAGACGTGAGAGCCAAACAGCACGAAATTTCCGCATGGCGAGAGCCAAAAGTCCGCATTGAATAATTCCTAAGCAGCGAGACCCAACGCCCTACCTTAGAATGCCAAACGACGAGAGCCGTGTCAGAAAAATAAGAAAGTGCCAAGAGGCTGGAAGAGCAACAAATGCGTTTCAAGAAATCGCTGGGACGACGTAGAGCCAGACGCGTCTGGGCATTAAGAAAGAAAGAAAGAGCCACAGCCTTGCCTTTTTTTTTTTTTTAGAAACATGCATGTGGTCGAGCTAGAAGTTTGGCATTAAGAAACTGTCAACATGCTGGTTTGCTGGCTCAGAAATGCTATGTATGGCATAGAGCCACAAGTTTGGAATTAAGAAAGTGCCAACAGGCGTAGAGCCGCTGGCCCGCTATTAAACATTAGACAACAGAAAGACATAAGCTGGGCAATAAGAGTCTAAACAAGCTTAAACTACGTCCTGAATTTAGAAATTGCCGCACGGCGTGACAACCGTAAGTCCGGGCATTAAGAACGTGTCAAAGAAGCGCAGAGCGGTCAGTCGTTTTTAAATTTCCATCAAGGCTGCTACCGAAGTCTCGCATTAAAATCGCAGCAGTTGAGCCGCAATCGCCTTTTGAAAATGCCATGACGGTATTTCTAAGTTTGGCATTAAGAAAGTGTCGGCGCTTAGACAGCGGTCAGCTTTATAAACGCACGAGCATACCGTAGTCTCGCATTAAGAAAGATCCAGTCGCTGCGACAACCAAAGTCCGCCTTTAGAAATCGCGACCGCAGGTCGTCCGTATTAATAAAGCTTCAGCAAGCTTTATTTCGCCAGCCAAGCCAGAATTGCCAAACGGAAGTAAAGCCGTAAGTCTAGAATTGCAAGTGCCAACGTTTAGAGTCATTAATCCGACCTTTGGGAACGCCAGACGACGTAGAGCCGTGGTTGTCCCGGCATTAAGAAACTCCAAAAGAGGGCTTAGAGCCACGGGCCCCGACCTTAGAAATTACTAAACGACATGTAGCCAGAAGTCCGGAATTAAAAAGTCCCAAGAAGCTTGTGAGCCACAAATTCGACCTTTGAAATTGCCGCATCGAATAAAGAGCCGGCCATGCACTATGAAAGTGCCAGCAGTTGTTGAGCCACAATCTAGCCTTTAGAAATTGCCAGACAGCGCAAAGCCAGAAGTCTGGCATTAAGAAAGTGCCAATAGGCTTAGAGCAAATGGGGCCTAGCCTCTAAAATGCTAGATCGCAGAACCGTAAGTCCGGGCATTAGAAAGTCTAAACAGCTTAGACCATACCGGTCTTTTTGAAATTGTCAGACGGCGCAGCCGTGAGCCCATGGGCCAAGAAACCTCCAAGAAGCTAGAGCTACACCGGGCATTTAGAAATTGCCATACTCTGGGCAAAGAGCCGTAAGTCTGGCATTAGAAATTGGCCACAGCTTAGAGCCACAGCTGACGAATTCACAGACGGCGTAGAGCGGTCTGCAGAATAGAAAGCACTAGCCTACTTAGAGCCACGCCGGGGCTTTTGAAATCAAGCAGACGACGAGAGCCGTAAGTCCTGGTCATTAAGAAACCCAAGAGGTTAGAGCCACCGTATGGTTTTAGAAACTGTGAAGACGCAGAGCCAAGTCCGAAATAAAAAAGTTTCATGAGGCTTAGAGCCACATCTGACCTTTAGAAATTGCTAGATGGCGTAGAGTCCGAAATTTGGCATTAAGAAAGTGTCAGCAGACGTAGAGCCTCAGTCTGGTATTTAGAAATTCCCATACGGCATAGAGCCAAAAGTCTGGCATTAAGAATTTCCCAGCAGGCGTAGACCCAACGTCTTGCTTTAGAAATTGCCAAACGACGTAGAGCCAGAAGTTTGACAATAAGAAAGTGCCAGCAAGCTAAGAGCAACAAATTATCCTTTAGAAATTGCCAGACAACGTAGTGCCAAACGTCTGGCATTAAGAAAGTGCCAGCAGGCGGAGAGCCGCGCCTTGGCCTTTAGAAAATGATACGACAAAAACAGCCAGAAGTTCGCATTAAGAAAGTGCCAGCAGTTGAGTCATAGTCCGCCTTAAATTCTCTCGCATGGCATTAGTGAGCCGTAAGTTTGAATTAAGAAAGTGTCAAAGAGGGCAGAGCCAAAGTCCTACACAGAGTCATCAGACGCCACAGCACGTAAGCTGCATTAAGAAAGTTCAACAGCAATCCACATCTTCAGACAGAAAATCACAGACGGGCGCACAGCCAAAAGTCCACATTAAGAATGTGCCAGCAGGCATAGAGAAACAATCTGACCTTTAGAAATTGCCAGAGTGCGTTGAGCCAAAAGTCTGGCATTAAAAAACTGCCAACAGGCTTAGAGCCACAATCTGGCCTTTTGAAATTGCCAGACGACGTAGAGCCAGAAGTTTGGCATTAAGAAAGTGCCAGAAGGCTTAGAGCCACAGTCTGGCCTTTATAAATTTCCAGATAGCGTAGAGCTAGAAGTCTGGTATTAATAAAGTTTCAACAGGCTTAGAGACACAGTCTGAACTTTAGAAATTGCCAAACGACATAGAGCCAGAAATCTGGAATTAAAAAAGTGCCAACAGGCTTAAAGCCACAGTCTGACCTTTAGAAATTGTCAGACGACGTAGATCCAGAAGTCTCGCATTAAGAAACTTCCAATAGGCTTAGAGCCAGAGTTTGGCCTTTAGAAATTACCAAACGGCGTAGAGCCAGAAGTTTGGAATTAAAAAAGTCCCACCAGGCTTAGAGCCACAGTCTGACCTTTAGAAATTGCCATATGACGTAGAGCCAGAAGTCATGCACTATGAAAGTGCCAGCAGGTGTAGAGCCACAGTCTAGCCTTTAGAAATTTCCAGACGGCGTAGAGCATGAAGTCTGGCATTAAGAAAGTGCCAAAAGGCTTAGAGCAACAGTCTGGCCTTAAGAAAATGCCAGACAGGGTAGAGCCTGAAGTTTGGCAATAAGAATGTGCTAGAAGGCTTAGAGCCACAGTCTAGCCTTTATAAATTTCCAGACGGCGTAAAGCCAGAAGTCTAGCATTAAGAAAGTGCCAGGTTGCGTACAGCCAAAGTCTGGCCATTAGAAATTGCCAGACGGCGTAGAGCCGTGTCCGTAATAAAGCTCTCAACAAAGCTTAGAACCACGGGGGCCTAACTCAGAATTGCAAACGGCATAGAGCCAGAAGTTTAGAATTAAAAAAGTGCTAGTAGGTTTAGAGCCACAATCTGACCTTTAGAAATTGCCAGACGACGTAGGGCTAAAGTCTGGCATTAAGAAACTTCCAGTAGGCTTAGAGCCATAGTCTGGCCTTTAGAAATTACTAAACTGTGAGAGCTAAAGTCCGAATTAAAAGTCCTAGCGTGCTTAAAGCCACAACTAACCTTAGAAATTTCAGACGACGAGAGCCGTAAGTCATGCACTATGACAAGTTCTAGCACCAGAGAGCCACAGTCTAGTTTTAGAAATCGCTGTATTTACAAGTAGAGCTGTTCCGCTATTAAGAAAGTGCCAATAGTATGAAAGCAAATCGTTTAGCCTTTTAGAAAATGCTGTTAGACGGCAGAACCAAAAGTTCAGCATTAGAAAGTCCAAATGTGCGAGATTCCTGTCTTTGAAATTGCCGCACGATGTAGATCTAGAAGTCCGCATTAAGAAACTTTCGCAGCTTGCAGCCACAACTGCATTGTGAAATCGCAAGGCGAAGCGAGAGCCGTAAGTCTAGCATTAGAGTACCAGCCAGCTTAGAGCCATGTTCGACTTTTGAAATTGCCAGATTTTAGAGCTAGAAGTCTTGCATTAGAAAGTACAGCCATTGAGATTACAAATCATCTTTTTGAAATTTCACATGGCAGGAGCCGTAAGTCCGCTATTAAGAAAATCTCTAGCAGTGTTGAAGTCACCGGTGATATCCCAGGAATTGGCAAGACGGCGAGAGCCGTAAGTCTTGAATTAAAAAGCTCCATGAGGCCAGAGCCACGCCCCACTTTATAAATCAAGCATACGGCTGAGCCGTAAATTCCGGCATTAAGAGCTGCCAGACGAGCCTCGCCTTGGTATTTAGAAATCATGCACGCTGAGGTTTCTCAAAATTCGCTTTAAGAAATTCCCAAACAGGTAGACCCAATCGTTCGTTTTTAGAATTGGTCACGACAACCGTGTTTGATTAATAAGAAATGAAGCAAATTTCAATATTAAATAATTATCTAGAATTGCCGCATTTAATTATACTAGACGCCTGGCATTAAGAAAGTGCCAAGATATGGGATATAATGGGCCTTGCCTTTTAGAAAATGCAAGATAAAGTGGTTTAACTAGTTTGGCATTAAGAAAGTGCCAAAGAAAGTTTCAACCATAGTCCGCCTTTAAATTGCTAGATGGCATGTAGAACAAGCTCGGGGAATTAAGAGTGTCACGCGTAGAGCCATAGTCTACCCATTAGAAATTAATAGACGGCGTAAAGACAGAAGTTTGGCATTAAGAAAGTTCAAACAGGCTTAAATCCATAGCCTGGCATTATGAAATTTCCAGACGGTGTACAACCAGAAGTTTGGCATTAAGAATGTGCCAACAGACGTGAGAGCCAACCGCCTTTAGAAACGCCAGATCGCTATTGAGCTAAAAAGTCTCGGCATTAAAAAATCACAAGAGGTTTATGAACCACAATCTGGCCTTTGAAACTGCCGTGACAACGTGAGAGCCGTAAGTTCGCACAAGAGCGTCATAAGGCTAGAGCCACAAGATGGCCTTTATAACGACAAGATAGAGCCGTGTCCGGCATTACAGGCGCCAAGCGCACAACCACAAATTGCCTTTAAGAAATCGCACCATCGAGCCAGAAGTCCGGGCATTAATAAAGCTCAACAGCTAGAGTCACAAATCGAACTTTAGAAATTTCCAACCAAGATGGGAGTCGTGAAGTCCGGAATCAAAAGTGCCGCAAAGCCAGAGCCAAGTCTCGACCTTAGAAATCAAGCCAGACGACGCAGTTTAAGTCCGGGCATTAAGAAACTCCCAGCAGGCTTAGAGCCACAGTCCGGCCTTTAGAAATTACCAAACTACTGCAACTGTTCGGAATTAAAAGTCCTGAAGAAGCTTAGAGTCACTCCACCATAAGAAATCGCTTATATGACGAGACGTAAGCTCACTATGAAAAGTTCCAAAGATGTGTATAGCCATAGTCTAGCCTTTAGGAATTGCCAGACGGCATAGAGCTAGAAGTCTAACATTAAGAAAGTGCCAAAATGATTAGAGCAACATTCTGACCTTTAGAAAATGCTAGACGACGTGAACTTAAGTCTGTAGCACAGAAAGTCCTAAAAGGCCAGAGCCACGCTTGGTATTTTGAAATTGTCGACGAGTAGAAACAACGGCAAACGGCGCATGCCTAGGAAGTCTCGCATTAAGAATGCGCAAAGAAGTGAGCGCCAATCCGGCCTTTAACACTAAGCAGATTATGCTAGTTTGTTCTAAAGATTAATAAATCGCCACAGCTTAGAGCCACAATATGGTATTTTGAAATTTCCAGATGACGTAGAGCTAGAAGTTTGGCATTAAGAAAGTACTAAGGCTTAGAGCCACAAGCCTGCCTTATAAATTCCCAAGACTGCAGACCTTAAGTCTGCATTAAGAAAGTGCCAGGTTGCGTAAAACCACAGTCTGGTCTTTAGAATTTGTCATACGGTGTAGAGCCAGTAGTCTAGTATTAATAAAGTTTCAACAGGCTTAGAACCACAGTTTGAACTTTAGAAATTGCCAAACGGCATAAGGCCAAGTCCGAATTAAAGTGCCAGGCTTGTGAGCCAAAGTTCGACCCAAATCGTCGTACCACGAGCCGTCCGGGCATTAAGAAACTTCCAGTAGGCTTAGAGCTAGAGTCTGGCCTTTAGAAATTACCAAACTGTAGAATCGTAAGTCCGAATTAAAAGTCCCGAAGAGTTTAGAGCCACAGCCTCGACCTTTAGAAATCGCTTGAATGATCGCAGAGCCGGTCATGCATCATGAAAGTTCCAAACAGGAAACATAATCTGAAGCCTTTAGAAATCGCAGACGACGGTGAGCCGTAAACCGCATTAAGAACGTGCCAAAAGGCTTAGAGCAACAGCCTGATTTTAGAAAATGGGTTGGATGTGTTGTGGAACCGTGGTTCAGCACAGGAAACCCTAAAAGGCTTAGACCACAACCGGGTTCGTCGATATTGTCGACTGGAGCGGGAGATGGTCCGCATTAAGAAAGTTTAAACAGCATAAATTCACAAGCCGCATTTAGAAATTGCCGCATGCTGTGATAGCCGTAATTCTAGCATTAAGAATGTGCTAGCGGGCGAGAGAGATTAATCCGCCTTTAGAAACACAAAAATGCGTTGCGCCAAAAGTCTCTGCATTAAAATCGCTGGAAGAAGAGCTACTAATCTGGCCTTTAGAAATTGCCAGACGACGTAGAACCAGAAGTTTGGCATTAAGAAAGTGCCATAAGGCTTAGAGCCACAGTCTGGCCTTTATAAATTTCCAAACAGCAGAGCCGTAAGTCCGGGTATTAACAAGTTTTAAAATAGCCAGCCACGCCTAAACTTTAGAATGCTAAAAGGCATAGAGCCGGCTTGAATTAAAAAGTGTCGCGAGTTAGAGCCAATAATCCGACCTTAGAAATCGCCAGACGATGCAGAGCCGTAAGTTCCGCATTAAGAAACTCCAACAGGCTTAGAGCCGCAGTCTGCCTTTAGGAAATTACCAAACTGCAGAGCCGTGGTGTCCGGAATTAAAAAGTCCTAGTAGGGCTTAGAGCTACGCCTCACCTTAGAAATTTGCGCCGACGTAGAGCCGAAGTCATGCACTAGAAAGTTCCAACAGTGTAGAGCCACGCCCAGCCTTAGTTCTCGCAAGACGGCGTAGAGCCAGAAGTCAGGCATTAAGAAAGTGCAAAAAGGCTCAGAGCAATAGTCTGATCTTAAGAAAATGCCAGACGGGGTAGAGTCTGAAGTTTGGCATTAAGAATGTGCCAGAAGGCTTAGAGCCACAGTCTAGCCTTTATAAATTTCCAGACGGCGTAGAGCTAGAAGTCTAGCATAAAGAAAGTGCCAGGGTTGCAAGAGCTGAAACTGAAGTCTGCCTTTAGAAATTGCCGACGAATGAGATTCGGGAAAGTCCGATATTAATAAAGCTCTTTCAAGAGCTTAGAGTCACGGGCCCCGAACTTTAGAAATTGCCAAATCCAAGTGTAGAGCCGTAAGTCTCGAATTAAAAGTGCCATCGTTTAGAGCTGGGCAGACTTTTGGGGAATCGGCTGCACGACGCAGACAAGTCTGGCATTAAGAAACCCAAGAGGCTTAGAGCTACGCCCGTCTTTAGAAATTACTAAACGGCATAGAGCTGTGAAGTCCTGAATTAAAAGTTCCCAAAGAAGTTTAGTGTAACACCCCCGTCTCCGAGAGAGTGTACAAGCATATGATACTGGTAGGTGTATAAGAGTACCAAGTGTCACATTGTAGTATTTTTTGAGATGAAATTGTAAAATTATAAAATTTTGGAACCCGAATTTGGGTACTTAAAACAAGGGTACAATTGTCATTTAGAAAAAAAAAAAGGATATGTAAGGCATAATTAAGAGACGCCATAGTAGGAATTTCAAAAGTCAGACGGTAATATTTAAATGCTTGGAGGACAAATTTACAATTAAGGAAAGTTGAGGGGTGAAAGCATAATACGGAAGTTTAAATAGTAAATTAATAATAATAATTACCGTGACAATTCAGTAAGCTCGAAAATTCTCTGCAGATCTCGATGACGAAACGGACTGCGCCAAGGTTCGCCTCGCGAACCCAGTGACCTTAAAAGTTTCTCGTTTAATTTCAGAGACGGAATATTTTACGAATTTTTAGGCGACGAAGTTTGGGAGTGAACTCGAAAACTGGATTTTAGAAAATTCAAAATGGAAAATACTTAAAGAATATCTAATTAGGACAAAGGAAATCAAACCTGACAAAATAAATCGCTTTTACCAAACTGACCAAGAAATAAGAAAAGGGACATGTGAGTCCCACATAAAGAATTAAAAAAAAAAAAAAAAGATGAAAAGCAAACTTAAAGGAGAAAGACGGACAGAGAGAATGGCGTGAGATGTAGAGAGATTTTTTTAATTTTTTTCTCTTTAATTTATTTCTTAGATCTACAAAAATCGGACCGTCGGATTTCGTCGGGATAAACATGAAAAGTGCTTTACGCGATGAGGGTTACGTGTGGGTACCAAAAACACGGGATTTCACCGAGAATTCAGGTAAATATGCGAAAAACCCAAATTTTTAGTTTTTCTCAGATCTACGCCATTCTAGTGGTCCGCACTTTTCGACCAAGAGGTAGTTACTCTACGCGATGAGCTACGCGACATCGTAAATCTGGCCACAACTCGAAGAGGTAGGAAATTTTCCTACCAGGTTATTTCGAGCCTAAAGACTATATAACGGTCAATATTCTGAAAGCCATAAATTCCATCCCAAAATTTTTAGACTGAGTTTAGGAATTTGTGAAATTTTGGGGACTATTTTCTGACACTCCGGCTGAATTCTGGACTCATGTGCGCTTTTGGTTAAAATTTCAGATTTTATTCAGACAGTTTAGATGTAATTTTAAATGTTTTCGGGTGTTTTTGGGACTATATGAAAACTTAGTCTAGAATCTAGTCATATGCCCGTGAATGACATTTGGGCCCATATTTTCGAAAAATTTTAATCAGAGCACCAAGTGTGCAAATTGCTTGGTCAGGTCACTGCAAGGTGATTTTAATACATCGAAACACAGAGGCTAAAAAGCAAAGGCTGAAAGTTGTGGAATCAGGCTCAAGTTTAGCAAGCAAAGAGGTGAGTGTTTCAAAACTCATTTTCCAAATACTGTATTATTATTATTATTATAAATCGCTTTAATCGTATTTCATGGTTTTGAGTTCAAACCATTTTCGCTAGCAAGCAATAAATTAGAAATCAAGAAATGGTTTCGAAGTTAAAACCATAATCAAAGCAAGCATTGGTTTTAAATTGTAAAACCATTTTCAAGCAAGGCAAATGGTTTTGAATAATTAAATCGTTGGTTAAAGGCAAATGGTTTTAAATTGTAAAACCATTTTCAAAGAGCAAGGCAAGCAAGGAACAAAGAATGTTTGTGAAAAACAGCCTTCCTGGCCTCTAAGCAAGCAAACCTGGCCGAGGTATTCCGCACGCGGCACCTGCAAATAGGATCTCATACATGCATCAGAGTTTTGCCCGGCCTGAACCAGGGACATACATCGCATTTAAAGGAGACCGTGGCACGTACAGGAGTATATAAGGTTATGAGTCTCACCAAACAGGTGATGGCGACCTGTGTCAATTCCACCATATTCACCTAAAGGTGATGCGACCTGTGTCCCACCAAGACGGCCGCCCGTGCTTCCGTTCACTGTGTGGTACAAAAGAAGCAAAAAAATAGGCCTCCAAAGGGTTGATGTTTTATAAGATAATATGCGCTTTTGAAAAATCAACTATTGGTTCCCTGGCCGCCTGTGCTTCCTGAGAGTTTTAAAGCAAACTACGAGCTAAGCTCCCATTTAGATTTCAAACGACATCGGTTTCAAGCCCCGATTTTTAAAGCAAACGGCCGAGCCCGTGCTCCCGCTTTATTTTCAAAGTACGCGCATTGAGCCAAGATCCCGCTTTTTCTTTTTATGAAAAAAGTTTTGAGAAACTTTTAAAGCAAAAGGTTTGTGAAAGGTTTTAAGAAACTTTTCAAGCAAGATAAAGTAAAAGCTAGCAAGAGAAGTTTTGGTAAGCTTATAAACTTCGTTAGCAAAGAAATGAGAGTTTTATAAGCTTTTAAAGAAAAGCAAAGCAAGCAAGCAAGTAAAGAAAAGTGTTAGAAACTTGAAAAGCAAAGAAAAGCTTATGGAAAATAATTGTAAAAGAGAGTTTTACATTTTTGAGATGTTTTCCGGAAAAGCAAAACGTTTTATAAAAGCATACACTCACCGAGCTCATTTAGCCCATTATTTTCCATTCTAAAACTATTTTCCGTGCATAGACACGCAAGACGCGGAGCATAATAAAGGTTTTGTCCCGACATTGTGCCAAGTGTTGTTGTGAAAATATTATGTAAGAAAATACTAATATGTATAATGGAACATATGTATGTACATAGAGTAGTTTGTGAGAATGTGTTGGTGGCGTCAAGCTGCCATATTTCGATATGTTAAATCGATGTATACGTGGATTCGGGACATGTCCCATATGCACCGCCATGTCGTCGGTTTTTCCTACGCTAAGATTTTACCAAATCCTAAGTTATAAATAAAAGAAAAATTTTATAGAGGTTTTAGCAAGCAATACGGCCGCTTCACAGGAGTTTCTAAATGTTAGAGGTAACTACCGGGATTTTCGCGGATGGCCTAGCACGCCCGCCACCGGGAAGCGGGGCTGGTGTGTCACTTAGAGCCACAGTCTGACCTTTAGAAATTGCCAAACGACGTAGAGCCAGAAGTCATGCACTATGAAAGTGCCAACAGATGTAGAGCCACAATCTAGCCTTTAGAAATTGCCAGACGGCGCAGAGCCAGAAGTTTGGCATTAAGAAAGTGCCAACAGGCTTAGAGAAATAGTCTAGCTTTTAGAAAATGCTAGACGACGTAGAACTGTGGTCCGTACAGAAAGTCCAAAAGGTGCCACGACAACCGTCTCAAATCGCGCATGGCGTAGTCGAAGTCCGCATTAAGAAACCTCCAAAGAAGCTTGAGTCATTAACTGCATTTAGAAATCGCTCATAGGAGTGTGAGCCTAAGTCCGGCACTAGGAAAGTACCAGCAGCTCTTAGAGCCACAAGCTGACTTTGAAATCGCTGTACTACAAGGAGCTAGAAGTCTTGCATTGTGAAAGTACTAGCCTAGCCAGAGCCACGCCTCGTTTTGAAATTCCGCACTCAGGCCAAGTAGAGATAGATGTCTGGCATTAAGAAACTTCCAGCAGGGTTAGAGCCACCGTATGGCCTTTAGAAATTGCAAGACCCGGCCGCAGAGCCGTTTTTCTTGGAATTAAAAAGTTCCATGAGGCTTGTGAGCTACACCGACCTTAGAAATTGCTGTGACGGCCAGAAAGCCATAATTATGGCATTAAGAAAGTGTCAGCAAACGTAGAGCCTCAGTTTGGTATTTAGAAATTGCCAGACGACGTAGAGCCAAAAGTATGGCATTAAGAAATTCCCAGCGTGGGCGTAGGGACCAACATCTTGCTTCCTTAGAATCATTAAACGACGTAGAGTCGTGCTGACAATAAGAAAGTACAAAGTTAAGAGCAACAAATTTATCCTTTTAGAAATTTTCGTATCGGCAGAGCGACGTCCGCATTAAGAAAGTGCCAAATAGGTGAGAGTCACAGCCTTGCCTTTAGAAAATACGCGGGACAGTGGTCACAAAGTTTGCATTAAGAAAGTGCCATCAAGCTGGTGGCCATACCGCCTTTAGAATTACAAACCGTGTTGGAGCCGGCCTGAATTAACAAAGTGCCAATAAAGGAGCCACGGGCCGCCATTAGAATTACTGTGATGAATGAAGACGTAAGTTTGGCATTGCAAAGTTCAAACAGTTAAATCCATGGGCCTGGCATTATGAAATTACCAAACTGGCAGATGTTGAAGTCCGCATTAAGAATGTGCCGCCAGGCGAGCGCCAATCTAGCCTTTAGAAATCGCTGCATCATACTGAGCTAGAAGTCCGACATTAAAACTTCCAAAGAAGCTTAGAGCCAATAACCGGGCCTTGAAAAATTGCCGCACGACGAGCCGTAAGTTTGGCGATAAGAAAGTGCTAGAAGGCTTGTGAGCCACGCCTAGCATTTATAAAATTTCAGACGGGCAGAGCCAAAGTCCGCATTAAGAGTGCAGTTATACAACCACGCCTAGCCTTTAGAAATTGCCAGATCACAGAAATAAGTCTAGTATTAATAAAGTTTCAACAGACTTAGAGCAATAGTCTGAACTTTAGAAATTGCCAAAGGGCATAGAGCCAGAAGTCTGGAATTAAAAAAGTGTCAGCAGGCTTAGAGCCAAAGTCTGAACTTTAGAAATTTCCAGATGACGTAGAGCCAAAAGTCTGGCATTAAGAAACTTCCAGTAGGCTTAGAGCCAGAGTCTGGCCTTTAGAAATTACCAAACGGCGTAGAACCATAAGTTTGGAATTAAAAAAGTCCCAGTAGGCTTAGAGCCACAGTCTGACCTTTAGAAATTGCCGTACGACGTAGAGCTAGAAGTCATGCACTATGAAAGTGCCAGCAGGTGTAGAGCCACAATCTAGCCTTTAGAAATTGCCATACGGTGTAGAGCCAGAAATCTGGCATTAAGAAAGTGCCAAAAGGCTTAGAGTAACAGTCTGACCTTTAGAAAATGCTAGGAACCAGAAGTCTAGGATTAGGAAAGTCCTAAAAGGCTTAGAGCCATAGTCTGGTCTTGTGAAATTGTCAGACGGAGTAGAGACAGAAGTCTGGCATTAAGAAAGTTTAAACAAGCTTAAATCCACAATCCGACATTTAGAAATTGCCAAACGTTGTACAACTAGAAGTTTGGCATTAAGAATGCTACCAGGCGCTGAGCTACACCGTTTTTAGAAATTGCCGTGATCGCTAGAGCTGTGAAGTCTGCATTAAAAATCGCCAATGCTTAGAGCCACAACTGCCTTTAGAAATCACATACGACGTAGAGCCGTAAGTTTGGCATTAAGAAAGTAGCGAAGGTCTTAGAGCCACATTCCCAAATTTTTATAAATTTCCGTGACGACGTAGAGGCCAGAAGTCCGCATTAAGAAATTGGCTGGGCTGGCGTGATACCAATAATCCGTACGAAATTGCCTACCAGAGCCGTGGTCCGGTATTACCAAAGTCGCCAGTTTAGAGCCACAATCGAACTTTAGAAATCAAGCAAACGGCAGCCATAAGTCCGCATTAAGAAAGTGCCTGCAAAGAGAACCGCAGCCGCCCTTAGAAATTTCCAGACGGGCGAGCCGATGTCCGCACAGAAAGGTTTGATGGCGATATCACGCGAGATGGCTCGAAATCGCCGACGGCGTGAGATCCGTGTCCGCATTAAGAAAGTGCCAACAGGCTTAGAGCAACAGTCTGGCCTTTAGAAAATACTTTAGACCTGGCCAGAGAACCATATCCGGCATTAAGAAAGTCCCAATAGCTTAGAGCGCAAAGTCCGAATCTTTGAAATCGCTCGACGGCCAGGTTTTAAGTCGGGCACAAGAAACCGCCACCATGCTTGAAGGCCACAACCGGCATTTAGGAAATTGCCACGATGTAGAGCGAGAACTGAATGTGTGGCGCTACAGGCTGGAGCCAAAAGTCGACCTTTAGAAATTTCCGCATTCGCGCAGCCGTAAGTCTTGCATTAAGAAAGTGCCGTAGGCGAGCAACAAATCGGGTTTTTTGTGAAATTGGCAACCACATATAAATTAAGTCTAAAGATGGAAGAAAGTGTGTAAAGGGTGCTTAGAGCTGCCAATCTTGTCTTTTGAAATTGCCAGACGGCGTAGTGCTAGAAGTCTAGCATTAAGAAACTGCCAGCAAGCTTAAAGCCAAAGTCTGGCATTTAGAAATTGCCAGACAGCGTAGAGCGAGAAGTCTGGAATTAAAAAAGTGTCAGCAAGTTTAGAGCCAAAGTCAGACCTTTAGAAATTGTCAGCAGGCGTAGAGCCAGAAGTCTTGCATTAAGAAGGTGCTAGTAACAGAGAGCAATATGATTGGTTTTTAAAATTGATCAAGATAGAGCCAGGTTCCATGAGAAAGTGCTAGGGTTTAGAAATAAAGTCTAGCCTTTTAGAAATTGCCGACGGCAAGAGCTAAAGTCTTATATTAAGAATGTACCAAGAAAGCTAGAGCCACAGCCTCGTCCTTGAAATTGCTAGTTACGTAGTTAGAAGTATGGCATTAAGAAATCGCCACCGTGCTTGGGGATTCAAAGTTCGGGCTGTAATTTCCAGATCAGATTAGAGCCTAAGTCTGGGCATTTGAAAGTGCCAAACAGTGTATGATTCATGACACAAAGAGGGGTGATCCGTAATCAACAATATTGGTGAGAGTCCCACTTAATGTCAGAAAGCAAAGCTATCGCGAAGAGAAGGTCGAAATGAACTCAGTGACGGGTTTTCTTCGCACAAACATTTATAAACGGATGCCAAACGGTGAATTCAATGGATTTTGGGGTTTTGTAAAACAAAGGGGGTTTTGAGGGTTTAAACTCGAAAATAAAATAAGGAAAATGTAAAATAGAACTCCTGAAGTGTTGGGACACTGGGTTGATTTCTAGGGCAACCGAGGGTTTCAAGGTCGTTTCTCACACGGAGGATGACTTATAGTCATCTCCCGAGCCTGGATCTTCATTTAACTATAAAACTAACCTCATTAAATCTCATCAAAATGGCATCTACGACATTAAAGCTCTATCTGTTAGTAAACACAAGTCACCTTGACTCACCTTACAATGGCTCATAAATGATAACTAACAAACATCAATGATTCAACATTGCATCCAATGAGCCCAAAAAGCTACCAAGTAATAACCATCCAAGGTGAGTCAAAGGGATCAAACCTAAAGTCTGGGTAAAGGAAAACAAAGAACGACATTGATAACTACGTGAAAAACATGGAGCCCTCAAGATGCCTCTTCAAGATCTCCGCAGAACTGGGTGAAATTTCTCCCACTTCAAGGAGGAAAGGGTTTTAGCTTCACCATCTCCAAGTCATTATCCTTGGAGGGTGTTTGGCTACTCAGAAAACAAGAGAAATGAGAGAAATGAAGCAGAGAAAAAGAGGCTGAGAGCCAAAGCTTCAAAAGAAATTTTATTAATATGAGACGCTTTACAAGAGCCAGCCCTGTGGCTTTTATAGCCAACCCTCATACAAAATACCAAAAAAAACCAAAAGAAAATACTATTACAATGGGGCAAATTAGGAAGAAAGCTAAAAAGATGACCAACATAAGTCAAAAAGTCAACATAAACATGAACAGTGCACATGAAAGGCAATTTCACACCAGTGTGAAATTCTCAGCTCTTTCTCCGTCTCGCTCCTTTCCTTCCGATTCGATCTATAATGCTTCGAGTTCGACTCGAATTTTCAGGTTGGACCGACTGACAATCTTGGCCTTAATATCTGCAAAACTACAAAATTAGCCATAAAATGCGATCAAGAGAATAACCTAACCTTAATGTGCAATCGGGAAGATCTTATTACTTAGTACACAAAAAAGCCTCAAACCTACACAATGTGGCTCAAAATAGCACTCTTTGACACTAATCACTCCCCCTTAACCGGGCTACTGCTAGTCCCTTAGCGATGAAAGAAAGAAAGAAAGAGCAAACAAAATAATAACAAAATTATGTTCTCAAAAAATGGAATTTCAAAAAGTATGTGGATGAGTAATGCCTAACCCTCAATGAGAATCACCGAAACCCTTGCCCAATAACCATCACGAGAGAATGGATGCCATACAAAATTTAGTATCAAAAGAGTTTCCTTCTCTAGAGAATCAACCTAGAATTTCCACCAAAACCTAAGTGTTTGTTTGATCAGTTCTCAACAATAAACTGTTAAACTGCACTCTTCCTCCAACCAAGCTACTACCTCCACCTAGGACATTAACCAACCTAAATAGATTAGGACCCACTCTTATTCCACAACTCTTTTTGCGTTGTAGGGGTGTAATGCTGAGGAATCGACTTCACCAAAGTCCATGTAACGGGGATCCACCGATGACTCCCAATTAATTAAGGCTTAGGGCATAAAGTCATAAGGGTCTTTTGACCACTAACTCTTCAGGTTTCACCCCGGACTCCGAATGATTTCGAAACTCCAGCACCTACAACTCGCTAAACCTCACCCATCCACCTATGTAGTGAGCACTAAGTCTGCGGACTCCCAACCGGGCCGGCTTACTTAATTGTGCTTTAAAGACTTTCGCTTATATACCCTCGAACCGTGCTCTGTTTCAAGGCAAAGCGTTGCAATTTTTCTTCTTTTCTTTTTCTTTCTTTTCAACTTCTTTTTATTTCGAAGACACACTGCCTTCTTTTCTAATGGGGTCCTTAACCTATTAAAGGTAGTCAAACTAAACTAGGTAGGTTTTGCAAAGTTGAGGAGGTTAGGTAGTTCTTCTACTTATTGTTGAAACCCACAAAACTGTGTGTTAGCTAGAGGTGGAAGAAAAAGGTTCGAAAAGCAACAAGAGTTCAATCGATCATTCATCAACCGTGCATGGAACCAATCTAACATCAATAGAATTCGGGATGTTGTTTCAAATTTTCAAACCGCAGGCTAGGCAAAACACAAAAAAAAATGGGCAAGTTTTGAAAAATCGCGGCGTGTCAGAAAGTGTGTGTATTAAAAAAGAAATGACTATATTTTAGTTTTTCAAAAACAAAACTAATGTGCTTTCACAAAACAAAACAAACAACTATACAAAAGGAAACTAAATAGAAAGTCATTAAACTTGAAAAAATAGGCTTGCTCAAAATGGAAACAAAACACAATATAAATGTTACTTCCTTCACTAACTCTCCCCCCAACTAATTGTCTCATTGTCCATAATGGGGCTTGGATTGAAAGTTAGAGAAGGAAGTGTTACCTCCTTGATGATATGTACCCATTGTTGGATAGAAGACTTCACAAGATTTTCACTGACACCTTATTCACTCCGTTTGGGCTTCAAATGAACAAGTTAGGAGAAGAAAAGAGATGAAAAAAGTGACCAATTGGAGAATTTTTAAAATTACACCTTCATAATAATTTCAAAAGTGTTCTTTATGGATATAATAGGATTTTACACTCTCTAAGCTTTCCAACGATACCAAAATTACCCAAAACGGAGTTCAGATGAGAAAGTTATGGGTGAAACAAAATGGGTCAGTTGCGCAGGCGAAAATTTCGTGACGTAGGTGCGGTAAATTGAGACCCTTCGCAAAACTCGACCTTCACCTTTTTCTCGTCTTATATCATGCATCATGTCCTTCAAAAATTTGACAAAAACTGCAAAAATAACACAGGAAAAATAAAAATACAAAAAAAAATGAAAAATAAACTAGAAACAAAGATTAACTTAAAATTAGAGAAAATCTAAAAAGAAAAACTAAATAAATTGAAATAAAATAAAATAAAACAGGAAAATCAAACAAAAGGAAATCGAGACTCTAAAACCGCAGTTGTCTCGAAGCCTTCGAGGTCATGAACCGGTGGAGGATTGCAGAGATGCTGAGGTTCGTGTCGCAAATATGAATCCAAAGACTAACCATCCACGCGCTATGCAATATGAGCGCAATACAATGTTTGGTGATGTACGCACTAAGGTTCAAATAATGGCTACTAAATTTTTCGAGGTTTTCAGGCGTGTACGTAGACGGATGGCCTTTACGCAGAAAAGCCCGTGGGCGTTGAACGCGGCTGCGTGAAGTCGATATACACCGTGAAGGACAAGGCGCGGCTATCGGGTGGCTGGCAAAGGCCAGGGCTCTTCCCATTCTTTCATTACCTTCCCACCCAAAAGTAAGGATTTCTTCTTATTTTCCATGGCCCAGTTGTAACACACATAATTATGGGGCATCCTACGCCAGAGTCTCGCCGGTTCCTTCAATTCTTCCCGAAGTCGCAGCTTGAGCCTGCTCACCCCAACATAGTGTCAATCGTGCACCCTCCGGATTTCCTTCCTTAATGAACATGTTGTCGACCGGGCAGCTTTGAAATCGATTATAGGATGTCAAATTTCTGATCAATTTCTCTTTGAAATCCATCAATTCTCTTATCTAGAGAGCTCTCCACTGTGTCAATTTTGCTCTCCATTCTGTCAATTTTTTGATTGTCCTGGACATTCACTACTTTCCGCTCCTCTATAAAAGTATCCACCAATTTGCCTGTCAGTATTGCCTTCAACCGAAGAGGATAAATCGTGTGGTCACGTGGCGCCGGTGAGTTTAAGCATGGCTACGGAGGAGCAGGAGGTGTATACTATGGAGGTCTTGATTCCCATGAGGAATTTGTGTGGTTCCCCCAACTAGTGTTGTAAGCATTTTCATATGGTGCACTTCGGGGAAACTATGAAAGTGCACTCATCCATGGAGGGTACTCTATAGTCCCCTCATGCACCTAGATGAGTTCGGGGATTTCTCTCACGTTGCCGATTCTGCCATGGAAGGTGTTTGTAATCCCTCATGGACATATATGCACCATGGTTTCTTCCACTGAGTGTACCACTGCATTGCTCTCCCTCTTCCATTTGGTCAGATTCAAATTAAATTCAGTTCATGGAATATCGACTTTGATCAATCTACCCTCGTAATTCTTACCCATTGGAACATGCAATTCTGCCAATAAAACAGGCAAACACCCAACGACCAAGAAGCAATCCACCAAAGGTTGTGGTTACCTAAAAAATAAAATAAATGTGAACCGAAACTAAGATTAACAAAGAAATGTATAAAGGTGAGAGAGGCTCCACCAAGACTTGTGATATGATCAAGGCGTTCACCGTCATCATTTGCACTTAGCACCATCCTCGACAACGGCGCCATTTGATTCGTGGACACGCAAGAGGGGTGATCCTAATCAACAATATTTATATCCTAAATTCATACTCAAGATAAAGAAGCCATCGCAAAGAGATAGGTTCTAGGGTCGAACTCAAGGATGGGTTTTCTTCACACAAATGATTTACAGTGAAGGCTAAAATGGTGAATTCAATTTGAATTTTGGGGTTTTGTAAAAACAGTGGGGTTTTGAGGGTTTAAAACTAAAAATAAGTTAAAATGTAAAATACAACTCCTTTAAGTGTTAGATTACTGGGGTTGGATTCCTAGGGCAACTGAGGCTCTCTGCATGCCGCTATTGGGAGGATGACCTATAGTCATCTCCCGAGCCTGACTTTCATTTAACTATAAAAACTAACCCTCATTAAATCTCTTTTGAAAAATGGCATCCACGACGCATTAAAGCTCATTCGTTAAAACACAGGTCACCTCGACTCACCTTACAATGGGCTCATAAATGATAACTAACAAACATCAATGGATCTAAGACAAAGGCTAATTCAATGAGCCCAAAAAGCTTACCAAGTAATAATCCATCCAAGGTGAATCAAAAGGATCAAACCTAAAGTTCAAAAGGGAAAACAAGAATTCAAGTAAAGGGATACCTACGTGAAAACATTTTGAGCCCCGAAGATGCCCCTTCAAGATTCCACTCCGTAGCCTCCCACTTGCTGAGGAGTGGTTTTGTGCCGCCATCCTCCGTTGTCATCCTCGAGGGTAAGCCTGGGCTACCTAGAAAACGAGAGAAAATGAGAGAAAATGAAGCAGGAGAAAAAGAGGCGGGAGAGCTGAAAGCTTCCCCCAAAAAGAAATTTTATTAATGAAGGAGATACCTTACAGTGCTTGGCTTGGGGGCTTTTATAGCCAACCCCTCATACAAAATACCAAAAAAAACCAAAAGAAAATACTTTTAATGGGCAATTAGAAGAAAGCCAAAAGATGACTAATCTAAGTCAAAAAGTCAACATAAACATGAATAAGCAGACAGAAAGGTACTTCGCACTACGAAATTTTTCGCACTACAGTGAAATTTTCGCAGACTGTGGTGCTTAAATTCTACTTCTCTCTTTCTCCGTCTCTACTCCTTTCCTTCGACTGACCGCAATGTTGAGTTCAACTCGAATCCTTCGTGCTTGGATCGACTAGACAATCTTGGCTTTAATAGCTTGCAAAAACTAAGAAATTAGCCACAAAATGAGATCAGTAGAATAACCGGAACCTTAATGTGCAAATCGGGTTAATTCGATTGATTAGTACACAAAAAGCGCTCACAACCTATAATAAATAGGGCTCAAAATAAGACTAATTAATCGCTATAGAGCCACGGGGCCCGCATTTAGAAATTAACACACGGCGTAGAGCCAGAAGTCTGGCATTAAGAAAGTGAAAGCAGACTTAGAGCCACAGTCTGGCCTTTAGAAATTGCCAGACGGCGAAGGGCCAGAAGTCTTGCATTAGAAAAGTGCCACCAGACGTAGAGGCACAATTTGGCCTTTATAAATTTCCAGACGGCGTAGCGCCAAAAGTCTGGCATTAGGAAAGTACCAATAGGCTTAGAGCCACAGTTTGGTCTTTTGGAATTGCCAGATGGTGTAGAGCCAGAAGTTTGGCATTATGAAACTTCCAGCAGGCTTAAATCCACAATCTGGCCTTTAGAAATTTCCAAACGGCGTAAAGCCAGAAGTCTGGAATTAAAAAAGTGCTAGCAGGCTTAGAGCCACAGTATGACCTTTAGAAATGGCTAGACGACGTAGAGCCAGAAGTCATGCACTATGAAAGTTCCAAAGCAGAGCCACGCCTCACTTTTAGAACAGACAAGATAGAGCCGTAAGTCCGGCATTAAGAAAGTGCCAACAGCTTAGAGCAACAAATACTAGGCCTTTAGAAAAGCACTGACAGAGAACCAAAAGTCCTGCATTAGGAAAGTCCTAATTGTGCTTAGAGGCCACATCTGTCTTTTGAAATTGCTAGACTGAGTAGAGCCATAAGTCCGCATTAAGAAATCGTGCCACTGTGCTTGAGCCAAAGTCCGGCATTAGAACAGCCATCTACAGAGAGCGAGAAGTCCTGGAATTAAAAGTGCCAAGAGGGCTTAGAGCTAATGTTAGACTGCCACCGGCCAGAGCCGTAAGTCTTGCATTAAGAAAGTACCAAGAGGTAGAGCAACAAATCTGGGTTTTAGAAATCGCAAATCCAAGATGTGAGCCGTAAGTCCGCATGAAGAAAGTGCCAACAGCTTAGAGCCACAAATCGGGTCTTTGAAATCACAGACGGCGTGAGAGCCGTAAGTCTAGCATTAAGAAATTACCAAAGAGCTTAGAGCCACACCTGCATTTAAATTACTCAGACAAATAGAGAGCGACAACTGGAATTAAAAGTGCCAACAGGCTTGTGAGCCAAAGTCGACGCGAAATCGGGCAACCCGCGTAGTGCCAAAAGTCTTGCATTAGGAAAGTACTAGCAGGCTTAGAGCCACAGTTTGGACTTTTGAAATTTCCAGAAGACGTAGAGCTAGAAGTCTTGCATTAGGAAAGTGTCAGCAGGCGTATAGCCACAGTCTGGCCTTTAGAAATTGCCAGATCGTGTAGAGTCAAAAGTCTGGCATTAAGCAAGTGCCAGCAGGCTTAGAGCCACATTCTGGCCTTTAGAAATTGCCAGACAGCGTAGAGCCAGAAGTCTGGCATGAGGAAAGAACCAATAGGCTTAGAGCCATAGTTTGGACTTTTGAAATTGCCAAACAGTGTAGAGCCAGAAGTCTGGCATTAAGAAATTGCCAACAGGCTTAGAGCCACAATCTAGCCTTTAGAAATTGCAAAACGACGTAGAGCCAGAAGTGTTGAATTAAAAAAGTTCCAAATGTGCTTAGCTACAAAGGTAGACCTTTTAGAAATTGCGATGGCGAGAAATCAACTGGGTATTAAGAAAGTGTCGCAGAGTGAAGAAATTTCACAAGCCTGCCTTTTAAAATCGCAGCAGCATAGAGCCAAAAGTCTAGCACTAAGAAAGTGCCAGTAGGCTTATAGCCACAGTATGGCCTTTAGAAATTGCCAGACGGCAGTGTGAGCCGTAAATCCGCATTAGGAAGTGCTAGCGTGCTTGGGACATACCGGGTCCTTTCAAATCTCCAAACGACGTACGTAAGTCCGCATTAAGAAACTTCCAGCTTAGAGCCACCGTATGGCCTTTAGAAATTGCAAGATGGCGGTAGAGCCGGTCCTGAATTAAAGTTCCAGAGGCTTGTGAGCCACGCCGACCTTTAGAAATTTCTAGACTCACAGAGACAAGTTCTGCATTAAGAGTTTCACAGACATAGAGCCCTCTCGCTCCGGGTATTTAGAAACTGTCTGACATGAGCTAGAAGGGGGTCGGCATTAAGAAATTCCCAGCAGGCGTAGAGCCAAAGTATTGCCTTTAGAAATTTCTAAATGACGTAGAGCCAAAAGTTTGACAATAAGAAAGTGCCAACAGGCTAAGAGCAACAAATTAGCCTTTAGAAATTGCCAAATGACGTAGAGCCAGACGTCTTGCATTAAAAAAATGCCAGCAGGCGGAGAGCCACAGTCTTGCCTTTAGAAAATGCCAGACGGGGTAGAGATAGAAGTCTTGCATTAAGAAAGTGCTAGCGTGCTTGGGAGCCATACCGCCTTTTAGAATTGCCATATGGCATGTGAGCGAATTTTGGAATTACAGTGCCAAAGCAGACGAGCTGGGGCCCAAGCATTAGAAATTACCAGATGGCGTAAAGACAGAAGTCTGGTATTAAGAAAGTTCAAACAGGCTTAAATCCCTAGTATGGTATTTAGAAATTGCCAGACGGCGTACAGCCAGAAGTATGGCATTAAGAATGTGCCAGCAGGCGTAGAGCAACAGTCTGTCTGGCCTTTAGAAATTGCTAGACGGCGAAGAGCCAGAAGTCTGGGACTACAAAAGTGTTAGAAGGTGTAGAGGCACAGTATGGCCTTTATAAATTTCCAGACGGCGTAGAGCCAAAAGTGTGGCATTAGGAAAGTACCAACAGTTTAGGAGCCACTGAAGGTTATTCGAATCGCTAAACAAAGATAGAGCCGTGTCCCGCATTATGAAACTTCCAGCAGGCTTAGAGCCACAGTCTAGCCTTTAGAAATTTCCAGACGGCATAGAGCTAGAAGTTTGGAATTAAAAAAGTGCCAGCAGGCTTAGAGGCATAGTCTGACCTTTAGAAATTGCCAGAAGTCATGCACTATGAAAGTGCCAACAGGTGTAGAGCCACAGTCTAGCCTTTAGAACTTGCCAAATGGCATAGAGCAGAAGTCTCGCATTAAGAAAGTGTCAGCAAGCTTAAAGCCACAGTCTGGCCTTTAGAAATTTCCAAATGGCGAGAGCCAAGTCCGCACAGTAAAGTACCGTAAGGCGAGCCACGCACGTGTCTTTCAAATCGTCAGACGGCAGAGAGCAAGAAGTCTCAGACAGAAACTCCGTAGCAGCTCGTGAGCTACAATTCCGGGCCTTTAGAATGGCCGGGATCCACAGATAGCCGTAAGTCCGGCATTAGGAAAGTGCCAAATAAGTGTAGAGGTATAGTCCGCCTTAGAAATTGCTGTATCTGGGCAGAGCTAGAACTGCATTTGAAAGTACCCGCAGCTTAGAGCCACAAATTCCTGCCTGCTGGAAATTTCAGACTCAAGATGAGCCGTAAGTTTACGTTAAGAAATGCCAATGTGCTTAGGAGCCACGCTTGGCCTTTAGAAATTTCCAGGCAGCATAGATCAAGAAGTCTTGAATTAAAAAAGTACTAGGAGGCGAGACACGCCCGACCTTAGAAATTTCCGCATCGAGTCGGTTTGACATTAAGAAAGTGCCAAGAACGTAGAGGCAATGTACCGGGTATTTAGAAATTGCCGACGGGCGTAGGATCAAAAGCCCGCATTAAGAAAGTGCTAGCAGACTTAGAGCCACAATCTTGTATTTTGAAATTACGAGATTCGGGCGGTGAGCGTAAGTCCGCATTAGGAAGTTACCAACAGCTAGAGCTACGCCTACTTTAGAAATTGCTAGACTCCGCCAAATGTGGTCCGACATTAAAAGTGCCGGCGAGTAGGGCCACAGACTGGCCTTTAGAAATTGCCAGATGGCATAGAGCTAGAAGTCTGGAAATAGTAAATTCCCATCATACGTTGAGCCACAGTCTTGCCTTTTGAAATTGCCAAACGACGTAGAGCCAGAAGTCTTGCAATAAGAAAGTGTTAGCAGACTTAGAGCCACAAATTGGACTTTAGCAATTGCTGAGACGCCACATTAAGAAAATGCCGCCAGGGAGCAAAGCCACAATTTGCCTTTAGAAAATGCTAGATTCGGCCAGCCTAAGTCCGGCATTAAGAAAGTGCTAGCGTTTAGCAGCCATACCGGTTTTGAAATTGCCAGACGCAAGATAGAGCGAAGTCTGGCATTAAGAAAGTGCCGCAAAGGAGCCATAGTCTCGCCAATAGAAATTGCGACGGGCAGAAAGACAGGTCCGCATTAAGAAAGGCAGATTAAATCCACAGCCGGGCATTTGGGAAATCGGCCGACGGCATACAACCGTGTCCGCATTAAGAATGTGCCAAGAAGTGAGAGTGAATCGCCCGCCTTTAGAAATCGCAGACACGAGAGCCGTAAATCCGCATTAAGAAACTCAAGCAAGAAGCTTAGAGACACAACCGCCTTTTAGAAATCGCTGCACGGCCAGAGGCTAAAGTCTGCAGACAGAAATCGCACAGTATGTATCACATTGGCTTTTAGAAATTTCCAGACGACGTAGAGCTAGAAGTTTGTCATTAAGAAAGTGTCAGAGGCTTGTTTACAAATCGTACATTTATAAATTTTCAGGGACGACGAGCCGTAAGTCCGCACTATGAAAGCGTCGCTTTGAGTACAACCAAAGCTCGTCTTTGAAATCGCTGAAGGCGAGCCGTGGTCCGGTATTAAAGTGTTGCCAGCCTTAGAGCCACGGTATGAACTTTATAAATTGCCAAACGGCATATAACTAGAAGTCTGGCATTAAGAAAGTGCCAGATCGAGAGCCACAACTGCCTTTGAAATCGGGCAGATGGGCAGCGATGCCCGCATGAAAGTATTAGCAGGCGTATAGCCACATTCTGGTTTTAGAAATTTCCAGATGTCGTAGAGCCAGATGTCTGGCATTAAGAAAGTGCCAGCAGGCATCGAGCCAAAGTCTGGCCTTTAGAAAATACTAAACGACGCTGGAACTGTAAGTCCGGCATTGTGAAAGTCCCAAGAGGCTTAGAGCCAACTGCCTTTTGAAATTCTGCACGGCTGCAGCGTAAGTCTGCATTAAGAAACCGGTCAGAGGTTATAGAGCCACACCTGAATTTGAAATTTTCCAGACGACGTAGAGTGAGAAGTCTGGCATTAAAAAAGTGCCAGCTGGCTTAGAGCCACAGTCTGAACTTTAGAAAGTGCCAGAATTATGGCATAAAGAAAGTGCCGTGAGGCGTACAACACAATTGGGTTTTAGAAATCAAGCCGACTGCAGATAAGAGAGAGATGTCCGTATTAAGAAAAGTTCCAGAGGCTTAGAGCCACAGCCTGCCTTTAGAAATTACCGACTGCAGCCGTAAGTTTGGCATTAGAAAGCACAAAGAAGTTTAGAGCCGTAGTCCCGGTCCTTTAAATTGCTGCACCGCTGCAGCCCGAAGTCTACGATTAAGAAACTTCCAATAGGCTTAGAGCCAAAGTCTGGCCTTTAGAAATTGTCAGACGGCCTAGGGCTAGAAGTCTGGCATTAGGAAAGTGCCAACATGTGTAAAGCCACAATCTGGCCTTTAGAAATTTCCAGACGGCGTAGAACCAGAAGTCTGGCATTAAGGAAGTGAAAGCAGGCTTAAAGCCACATTCTGGCCTTTAGAAATTGCCAGATGGTGAAGAGCCAGAAGTCTGGCATTAGAAAAGTGCTAGAAGGCGTAGAGCCATAGTTTGGCCTTTAGAAATTTCCAGACGGCGTAGAGCCCAAAGTCTAGTATTAGGAAAGTCCTAGCAGGCTTAGAGCCACGATCCTAGTCTTTGTCACTAGGCCAGCGTAAAAACCAAAAAATCGCTTGTCAAGAAACTACCCCGAAGGCTTAGTGCCACATTCTAGCATTTAGAAATTACCGGGCGGCGTAAAGGCAAGTGGTTGGAATTAAAATGTACTGGGGTTTTAGAGCCATGGTCTGACCTTTAGAAATTGCCGGGACGGCGTGAGCCCCAGTCGGCATTAAGAAAGTTCCAGTAGGCGTAGAGCCACAGTCTTGGTTTTAGAAATTGCCAGACGGCATAGAGCTAGTAGTTTGGCATTATGAAAGTACGTGCAGGCTTAGAGCCACAGTCTGGCCTTTAGTAATTGCTAAATGGTGTGAAATTTAGAAGTGCGGAATTTAAAAGTGCGGGGAGTATATTGCCACGGTCGACCTTTAGAAGTGTCGGGACGGCGTGAAGACGAGTGCAGTGAGTAATAAAATTTCCACCATCGGGCTTAGAGCCACGATCTGAACTTTAGAAAATGCCAAGCGTGAGGCGAGTGCGATAAGAAAGTGTCAGTAGACGTAGAGCCAGATGTCTGGCATTAAGAAAGTGTTAGCAGGCGTATAGCCATAGTATGGTCTTTAGAAATTACGAGACGTCTTAGAGCTAGAAGTTTGGCCTTAAGAAAGTGCCAACAGGCTTAGAGTAACAGTCTGGCCTTTAGAAAAAGCTAGACGGCGTAGAACCAGAAGTCTGGCATTAGGAAATTCCAAGCAGGCTTAGAGCCACTGATGCGGTCTTCGGGGAATTGCGGGACGTTGTAGGCGAAGCGGCATTAGAGAAGCGCTGGCGTGGAAGCATGGCCAAAGTCTGGCATTTAGAAATTTCCAAACGGCATAGAGCGAGAATTCTAGCATTCGGAAAGTGCCAGTAGGCGTACAACCACAGTCTGGGTTTTAGAAATTGCAAGACGGCATAGAGCCAGAAGTTTGGCATTAAGAAAGTGCCAGTAGGCTTAGAGCCACAGTCAGGCTTTTAGAAATTGCCAGGCGGCGTTGATTAGTGCCCAGGGTACTATTTTGGAGTCTATTTAAGATAGGTTTGAGTCTTTTGCGCCTTGATCATATCAGTCGCCCGATTGATGTGTGCGGTCCACTTAGTACCACTTGATTCCATTTAAGTTTGTTTTTGGCGGTAAGTTTACGGGTTTGCGTGCCTCGTAATTAGTTCAAGTTTGATGTCAAGATATGTGCTGAATGCTGGGGATTTACAATTTTTTCATCATTAGTGAAGAATTGTGAAGTGGATTTGAAGGGAGGATGCGGTAGCGAATAGGGAGCGAGGGCAAACCAGGAGTTTTCGCTATGATTCAAAAATTTAATTTGGGATTATTAATTGTAATCATGTGGCATTGCAATCTAAGCGAAGCCACTAAACTATGTGAAATTTCGTAGGCTAGCGAGAATTTTGCTAACTACCAAAATTTCTTACATTCTAACGAAATTTCTCAATTTTATTTATCTCATAAAAATTTAAGCTAGGCTAGCAATTTTAATATATAGCGAAATTTCTTTGCATAACGAAAATAGTATATTTGTGTTTTTGATATTTTTGATTCCAAACGACCACGTTTTGATCAATTACCATTTTGTCCTTAATGTAATCTCTTATTTTAGGTAATTTTTTCATTTCACACCTCTTGTATGGCTATATAAGCCCCCTCAACTTTGTAACCCTAAGTAACTTTTTCCATTATCCTGATTTCCCATGACTTTTCATTTTAGGTTTACTTTGCTCTCTTCCTCTCTGGCTGCTTTCTCTCATTTTCTCATTTTGCGAACACCCCAGGGATGACAACTACGAGGATCTTGGCTAGCCTCATGGCACTGAAGAGGAGGGTTGCTAACTTGGTTTTGGGTGCATTGAGGTTGTCCTCATGCTTTGAATATTCTGAGGCACCAAAGCATTTATAGGGTTCCTGACTTTCCGTCTGGGTTTAATGCCATTTAATGTCTTTCTTTTGGTCAATACTTGTCCTTTAGGGTTCGTGCATTCTTAATGGTGATCTGCCCGATATCATACTAGATGTCATTTACGAGCCATTAAAAGAGGTTAAAATGCTAGGGTTTTCAAGCCCGAATGGGACTTTTGAATGCCTAGTATTTGGTTTGACTCAAATAGAGATGGTTCTAGGGTTGGAGTTTTATAGCAAAACAAAGATCGGTTTGGCTTTGACTATATGTCATTTTCCACTGTGCGAGGAAATAACCCGAGGACATTTTAATAGCCCCCATGTTATCAAGCTAGTGACCCAAGCCTTCAAAGAGTTACCTTTCGCACTTCACATTAAGCCATTCACAGTTTAGTCGGTGAACAAACAACCTCAGTTGTTTTTAACGAAATCCACAAATCCCGAACAAAAACCTCACCATTTTGAACAACGTGCAAATCATTTGTGGGATGGCTTATCCGTGTTCGACCTGAACCGCTATCTTGCGGTAGCTTGACTCTACTGTGATGGGGCTATAGGAAACAAATATTGTTGATTAGATCCACCCCTACAGTAGCACGAATCAAATCGCGCCGTTGCGAGATGGTGCCAACTACGTATGATGAGTTGATGTGTACTTGTAATCACATTACAAGTGTTGGTGACCTTTAGTCCTTTTGAATTAAGTGTGCGGGAGCGCAAGTTTTCTTCACTTGGCGATTCTTGCCCACGAGTTTTATTTTGATCGGTTTTTGTTCTAGCTAACAACGACCTTTCTTTGTCAAGCTTTGTTTGTGTTCTTTGTTTGTTTCATTTTTGTGTAGCAGTGTTTATGCAGCAACGGGATAGGAATATCAAGGTAGATTGCAAGAGTGAGTGCACCGAGTTGAACTAGGTTGTGAATGCGGTGTGCCACCGGTGACTAAAATGGATCCCTCTACGAGGAACGACAAAGTCAACCAAGCACCCATATGAATCAAGCGGTATACAGGCCGATGAGAGGACACATACACCCTCCCTAAGTGAGTGCACTCCTTCATCCTTACCTCTGCAGGATGTGTGATGAACCCTACCTAGTGCCTGCTTCCCACATTTTCATGGTATAGAATGAAAATCCATATTCACACACATGGGATTTTGAGGAGGTGCTGCGACTTTCAAGGGTATAACCGATAGGCTTGTGAAGTTGAAGGCATTCCCTTTAACCCTCAAGGACAAAACCAAAATATGGCTCAATTCAATGAGGCCGAGCGATTAGAAATTGGGCGATCTTGAAAGCTGAATTTTGAGAAAATTCTTCGGTCTGACAAGACCCTTGATTTGAAAAGGCAGTCTTGTAGCGTAGCCCCAAAATACCCTAGAGTTTTATAATAAAGTATTATATATTCAGGGTATAATTGGAATAACTTAGGTATTATTATTATTAATTTTTTTTTTTTAGATTTTTAGATGAATAAACCAGTTAAATGATTTTTTGAATCCGGAGATAAACCAGTGAAAGAAAATATGGAAATTGTAAATGGGGACCCTAGGGTCAATTGTAAATAAGTTTAGATGTCTAAGTGAATTTTGAGAAATAAATAAGTAGGGAAAATAATAGGGACTTAAATGAAGAATAATAAATGGAGGACCTAAGTACAAAAAATGAAATAAGGAAAAAATCAAAATGACATGTGGCATGTAGAAAAGAGGGAGGAAGCTTCCTCCTTTTAAAAAATACGATTAAGAGTGATCATAAGAAAAAGAAAAATAGAGACAAGGGAAAGTTAGAGAGAGGCTCCACCTTCTCTCTAGATTTTCCGACGATCCCGAACCATAGGTCTCCGTGGCTCTGAAGGAAGTCCTTCTACTGTAGGAAACTCAGTAGAATAGAGAGCTAGGGACTTCGAGGCTCCATGAGGTAGGTCTTCTCCTACTTGGTCTTCTTCTACCTAAGGATTATTTAATTATCTGTATCTGGGAAAGTTTGGTTGCATTTAAACCATGGGAAATTTGCCACATTGTGGTAGTCTTGTGACTAATAGAACCTTAGAGATGATTTTTGGAGTCACGAAGTGAAGGGGATTTGGTAGTGTGTCCTTAGTAAGAAATTGTAGCCACATCAATTAACTTGATGTTAGGCTTTAATTTATCAGTTTGGACCTACGTAGACTAAGTTATAGTCCTTTGCGAGGTCGGCCCAACTAAATCTGGTCGAATTAGGTTTGTCGGTTCGAGATTGACCGTACCTTAGAACTAGTTTTTGGATCAGAAATAAAAGAGAATTTGGCCGATAAGTCCTTACATGAAATTGTAGCCACATCAATGAACTTGATGTTAGGCTTTTAATTTCTTAATTCGGACCTCTGTAGCCCAAGTTATGGTCTTTTTACTCCGAACAGTCAAATGGGTCAGTGGTCGTCAAACCCGAGGTCGTCCAAGCGGTGGTGGAGGTCAAGCGATTGTCGTCAAGCGTTGGGGTAGATCGGCGGTGGTGGGTCAACGGTGGTCGATCAAGCGATTGTCGTCAAGCGGTGAGGTATTCGTCAAGCGGTGAGTGCGTCAACGGTGGTCATCAAGCGGTGGTTGTCCAACGGTGGTCGATCAGCGGTGGTCATCAAGCGATTGCTTTCGTCCAAATGGTGCTTTCGTCAAGCGATTGCTTCGTCAAGCATTGGTCGTCCAGCGGTGGTGCGTCCAGCCGGTGGTAAAATCAGCGGTGCTCGTGAATAGTGCTCGTCCGAAGCGGTGCTCGTCGGTTCAGAGTATTTCGTCAAAGTTGACTATGTATGACCTCCAACCGGAGTCATATCTCCTTCGTTTGAACTCCGATTTGGGTGTTCTTAGTTCTATGGAAAGCCATGGAGTCAAGAATACATTCATATGACTGAGAGGATGTTAGATGTCAGGCCGAGGTGTTTGAATGAGCTCGTCACTTCGGTGCGGCTCGTCGATTCGGTGACTCGTCGGGGTTGACTACGCATGACCTCCAACCCCAGGTCATATCTCGCCGTTTGAACTCCGATTTGGGTGTTCTTGGACTCTATGGAAAGCCCATTAAGTCGAAATCCATCCATACCTGAGGATGATATTAGATGTCAGACCGAGGTAGATCGAGCTCATCCATGTCAGGTCAAGCTCGTCGATTCGAGATTTGACTTCACGTATGACCTCCAACTTAGTCTGCTCTTTCGTCGAACTACAGTTAGATGTTCTTGGACTCTATGGAAAGCCCATTGAGTCAAGAATCCATCTATATATAGCTTGTTGAATTTAGAAATCATATTAATCTCCGAAAATCAATCCTAACCAAAACTACTAGTACGCATGAATAATATTATTATTTAATGGTTTTGGAATAGGGACTGAAGAGGAGGAAAAGACAAACTGTGATTGAGATTCCAAGGATTGGAATCAAAGTGCAAATATTTTTGGGTTTGTTCTACCTTTTCTTATTCCTCGTTTCAAGTTTTCTTTGCATGTTTGTTCTTCTAAATCCTATTCTCATTTCAAGTTTGAAATGTTTGTTCAACTGAATCCTATTCTTGATTCAAGTTTTTGCATGTTTGTTCTCTGACTCTATTCTTATGTTAAGTATTTTTGGTAGTTTACCAAGCATATGAAATGAGTGCATGAATAGTATATAAATGAGTATGTGAATGTGTATATGAAATGAGTACATAGATTGGTATATCCTTGAAAAGAATCACGGTGAATATGGAATTGAGCTTGTGATATCGAAAACCGAATGAATGGGATTGTCATCCGGAAATGTAAATGAATCGGACAATTCCTGACATCTTGAATTGCATCGATATACGAGATAACCGCTGAAGCGGGATACCAATCGGCATCGAGATCGCGAAGGCACCGAGTGTCAATGTCCCACTTGGTGGGATGCACCAATTGGCATCCGTCATGATGGCGTATGGCATTGAAGAAATGTCCCACTTGGCGGGATGCACCAATCGGCATCCGTCATGATGGCGTATGGCATTTAAGTGATACCACATGTCGGGGTGCACCAAACGACATCCGTCATGATGGGAGACCGAATTGTTAAATGTGTAAGCACATTAGAATAAAAATAAGAGTGAGTTCATCAAACGAATCCGTCGGAAGTGTAAATTGAATAGTCAAGTGAAATAACCAACATTGTGAGTGTAAATGAAGATTTTATGTATGCCAAATCTCATAAATTAAATTGTGAAATGAATTGTTGCGTTGAAATTGCATGTGATGTGATTTGGTAAATTATTTAGAAATTGAAAGCATGTGAAAATAAAATAGCATGAGTATTTGTTGAATTAATAGGCATGGTTTAATGTTAAATTCATCTTGAATTCACATTGAATATTGAATAGAATTGTATAGAACCACTAAGCATGAAAATGCTTAGCGTATAGTGTTATATATGCCTTGAGGTTTAATTAGACGGAAGGAAGACAAAGATCGTCTGTGTGAAGTCATAAGGCAGTCTGGCGTATAAGTATATACTCCGTCATTTGCATATCATCTCTTTGGAACAATTGGTATTTATTTTTTAAAAAACAAAAGGGTTAAACCCCGAACCTTGATTTTGTATATCATTTTGAAAAGGCATGAATGCCTTCTTTGTAAATGTATTTTGTAAATGTTTAAGGGCCTACCGAATTGCTTGAAATTGTAAATGATTGTGGGCTTGCCCAAAACTGAAACCGTTTCCGCAACTAAACAAATTAATTAAACGTTTTAATAAGATAAATAAACGTCAGATAGCCGGGCTCAGTTGGTTCGCCGTTCGGGTCTGGCTGGGTCGGTGTGACACTTTTGAAAAAAAAAATAATAAATAAAACTTAATAAAATGTAAAATGAAAGAATTAAACGGGCGTCCCTGGGGTTTCGGTTCGGACTCGCCTTTCGGGTCGGGCCGGGCTCGGGGGTTGTTACAGATCTACACTTACTCGGCCTATGACAATGAGAAATTCTATCAGTGTTGGGAGAGGTTCATAGAGACCATCAATGCATGTCCACACCATGGTTTTGATACATGGATGTTAGTGAATCATTTTTATGATGGTATGTCTCCAGCAATGAAACAACTATTGGAAACCATGTGTGGAGGTGACTTTTTGAGCAAAAACCCAGATGAAGCCATGGACTTTTTGAACTATGTGGCCGAAACCTCAAAGGCATGGGATGGTAGAATCCAAAGGCACGAAAGATCAAGGACTTGAACCACGGAGGGCATTTATGCACTTTCGAAGACATGAGGAGATGAAAGCAAAACTGACCACTTTATTTCGAAGGTTGGAAGAAATTTGGAAATGAAAAGCCCGACCACGAGATGCAAGCGATAACGAGTTACGCATCTCATCCATCTTGTTTTATTTGTCCAGGACAAATAGTCATCCTTTACAGGGAACCTTGTCAAGAGCATGCCCATATCTGAATCAAAGCCACCACAAGTATCCTTTATAGCCTTACTATAACCACAGTTTGGAGAAATCATCAAACACAATCATGGAAGCCAAAACCCCCACATATATTCCTGCGAGAACACCGCGGCCGGTTGGCTCCACTTCAACCTGTGACGACCGCCCGCTCCACCTTCTTCTCTCGTTGAGCAGTAATCTCGAATTTAAGTAAAGTGGTAGGCACTTTTGTAGAAGAACAGAAGGTGTTGAATGTACAGACTAATCAGAAAATTGAAGCAGTCGAAAGCTCACTCAACAGGAAACTGGACAATGTGCACTCTGAAATTTCGAGGTTGTGCAACCAGCAGCAAGGTTCTGAAAAGGAGAAATTTCCTTCCCAGTCACAGCAACATCAGAAGGGAATGCATGAAATAGGCTCAACCAATGATCCAAATGTAAGAATTGATGAAGTCAAGGCAAGCAGACATTAAGAAGTGGTAAAGAACCGAGACCAAAGCAGCCCCCACTCTCTATCAAGTCGCCCCCACAGTAGCTAACCCGCCACAAGAAGAACAGTCAACAAATAGGGAAGAGGTGAAGACCAGTGTACCCCCTCCATTCCCACAGGCTCTCCGAAAAAAGAAAAATTATGTTAACCAAATAGAAATGCTAGAGGTTTTACGGCAAGTGAAAGTTAACATTCCTCTCCTTGACATGATCAAACAAGTCCCCACCTATGCAAAATTTTGAAGGACTTATGCACGGTAAAAAGAGGTCTCAATGTAAATAAAAAGGCCTTTTTGACTGAGCAAGTGAGTGCTATCATTGAGTACAAGACTCCAGTGAAATATAAAGACCCGGGATGTCCTACAATCTCGGTTAATATTGGAGGCATTAGTGTAGAGAAAGCACTATTAGACTTGGGAGCTAGTGTGAACCTTTTGTCGTATTCCATGTACAAGCAACTTGGTTTGGGTGAACTGAAACCCACGTCCATCACACTGTCACTAGCCGATAGGTCTATTAAAATACCGAAGGGGACCATTGAGATGTTTTAACAAGGGATAGGGATTTTACTATCCAAAGATTTCATTGCATTCTGACACAGTAGCCTAAGCAAAGAGGAGCCAATCATGCATGCCTATCATATTGGGAGGCCATTCTGGCTACTAATGCTATAATAAATCAATGAATGGGGTTATGCAACTCACATTTGGGAATATGACCTTAGAACTCAATATCTTTCATTTGAGTAAAAGGCATATGCACTCAGAGGAAGATGACTGTATAATAGATGCAATTCTTGAAGAACAGGCTAATGAGCAGCAGGTGCAAGATGTATTAACCCCAGAGTTATCTGAATGCCTCGGAGAGCAAGAAGAACCTCAATGCATGAGCTTAGGGCAGGGGTACTGGAGGAGAAAAATAGAAGTTCTACCTCTATTGACTAGTTGATTTAACCAAAGGAACCCCAACAGTTAGAGCTCAAAACCCTCCCAGTTGAGTTAAAGTATGCATTCCTGAAGAGAATGGGGTAATGCCCAAGCCAGATTTCATCACTGTTGACCACTTCACAAGAGCACAACCTGCTGCACCTTCTCAAAAGGAACAAGCAAGCATTGGGGTGGAAAATTTCTGATTTAAAAGGCATAAACCCATCAATCTGCACCCATCACATTTACCTAGAAGAGGAGTCTAAGGCTGTTAGGCAGCCACAGCGGAGGTTGAACCCTCACTTGCAGGAAGTAGTTCGCATTGAAGTCCTAAAATTGCTCCAAGCCGGTGATCATTTAATTCCCATTTATGATAAAGACTCGGGTGTTTCTCCAACCTGTGGAGCCCCAAGAAGTCGAGTGACAATTAGAAAATGAAAAGGGTGAAGAATTGTCTACCCGACTTACTACCGGGTGGAGAGTGTGCATAGATTATAGGAGACTCCAATGAGGTAACTAAAAGATCACTTCCTCACATTCATCGATCACCCGAGAGTTTCTGGACACCCATTCTATTGCTTTTTGGATGGTTATTCAGGATACTTTCAGATTGTAACACCCCGAAATATACCCTAGCAGTTTTCGGACTTGTTTAGGGTATATTATGTTACCATGAATTTCGAAAAATAAAATTCAGACCAAACGAAAAATTGCAGACAAGGGTAGTGGTCATTACCACTTCGAGGGCCTAGTGGTCATAAAAGTGAAAGATTAGGGTTATATATGAAATGTTTAAAATGAAATGTAAATAGAAAAAGTTTTGGGATGCAAGGCAATTAGAGAAAAGTTGGAATAGAAATTGGAATGAATGGAAGGGTTTTATGCAAACAAGGAAACTTAAACAAAAATGGGTTTTCTGTCTCGCCAAACATGGCCTTAACATATGGGATTAAAAGACCAAAATTGGTCTCATTTTTTGGAAGGAGAGAAAACCGTAGAGGAGAGGGAGGAAGAGAAGGAGAGAAGAAGTAGCAGAAGAAGAGAAGAAAGTGGCAAAAGCCAAGTTCCAAAAAAGGTACTGAATCCATTTCTGAGTATGGATTCTCAGAGGGGATCACATGGAATTTAAGGGCTTGATATGGTTAATCTCTCTTTGTCTCTAAATCTAGGGTTTTGATAGACTTGTATCCAAACCTTTGGATTCTGAAAATAGGTTGGTAAAACCCCATATGGTACAAGATAATCATAGAATCCTCTCTTTGGGTTGGATTCATGGTTACCTGAGCAATTGAGTTAGGGTTTAGAATAACCCCAACTAATCATCATGGTTGGTTTGAAGATGGGTCATAACCCATGTTGGAAATGAATTTTGGGGATAAATTCATGAAAGGTTTTAAAAGAAGATAAGAAATGAAAGAGGAATTGAGCAGAAAAGAGATTCCATGAATTTGGAATCGCTTGGATGTGTGTTTGAAGTGTAGAAGTGATTGGGGATCAAAAGTATGGAAAAATGTGAGAAAACACACATTCTGGGCATTCCCGAGAGACTTCTACCGGTACAACTTGAGTTTCTACCAGTAGAACTTCGGTTCTGGTCATTTTTGGCCAAGTTCTACCGGTAGAACTTAGGGTTCTACCGGTATTAACCGCTAATTGCCCCGCCACCAGTTTTGGTATTTTAGCCATAACTTGCTCATTTCTTATCCGATTTGAGTGATTCAAGTGGCTACATAAACTAGACTTCAAAGGGAACAAAACTCAAAGAATAGGCATCGCAAAATTCTGATCCTAAGTTGCCTAAAAATTCACTCAAAGTGGGACCATGTGCAAGCCAAATTCTGGTTCCAGCTTTGAACATAGAGTAGTCCGGGTTGTTTCGGACGTAACTTGAGTTTCGGTGTCCGAATTGGGTGATTCCAATTGAATAGGAACCTCAGCACCTAGCTTTAAAATGAGTACAAAGACCTTTGTCAAATATATAGTTAGAACCCTGGAAAATTAGTAATACTAACTGTTTCTAGTGTAATCCGGGTGAACCGACTAGTTTGGCATGAAAATGCCATAACTTTATTTTGGATGATCCGATTGGATTGATTCCAATTCCTAAGTAAAGTAGATTCAAAGAGGAATAAGAATATATGAATGAGTGTATGAATGAGTATACGTGAATAAGTATACGTAATTGAATTTATGAATGAGTATACATGAATGAATATGTGAATGAGTGTATGAATGAGTATACGTGAATAAGTATACGTAATTGAATTTATGAATGAGTATACATGAATGAGTATACATGAATGAATATGTGAATGAGTGTATGAATGAGTATACGTGGAATAAGTATACGACTGAATTTATGAATGAGTATACATGAATGAGTATACATGAATGAATATGTGAATGAGTGTTGAATGAGTATACGTGAATAAGTATACGTAATTGAATTTATGAATGTGAGTATACATGAATGAGTATACATGAATGAATATGTGAATGAGCGAGGAATGAGTATACGGAATAAGTATATGAATGAGTATACGTGAAACGAAAGATAAGAATGAGTATATATAAATGATCACATGAATGAGTATGTGATTGAGTATATCTTTGAAAAGATAATACGAGAGTGAATATGAAATCGAAATGTGATATTCGAAAACTGAATGAACGTGAATAATAATAAAGACGGGATTCATTAAACGGAACCCGGCCGTGAAATGTGAATTGGAATGATATGAAGAATTTACCGCTCGACGGATGCACCAACGGCATCCGTCACGGCGCACCTCCGGTAAATTATCCAATGTCCCACTCGCGATGCACCAACGCTGCATCCCGCCATGATGGCTGTATGACATTGGAAGAAATGTCCCACTCGCGGATTCACCAACCGGATCCGCCATGATGGCGTAGATGACATTTAATTGATACCACGCGGTCGATGCACCAAACGGCATCCGCATGACGGAGACCGAATAATTGATACTTCACGTGCCGATGCACCAAACGCATCCGCATGACGGGAGATCGAATAATTGATACCACGTGCTCGGATGCACCAAACGGCATCCTAGCATACGCAAGAGACCGACAATTAATACTACATGCCTGTGCACCAAACAAAGATCCGCCATGATGGGACCGAATTGAAAATGTAGGCATCGCTATCGAATGATAAGGCGGGATTCACAACGGAATCCGCCGTAAATGCGAATTAATTAGTCAAAAATGAAATAACCAACAATGACGAGCGTAAATGGATTTTTATGTGTATGCTTAAATCTCATAGATTGAATTGTGAATTGATTATTGCATTGAAAAATGCATGTTGTGATATTATAAATGATGTGTAAAAAATGAAAGCATGCGAAAATTGATAGCATGAGTTTTATGTGGGATAAATGGCATTATTTAGCAAATGCATGTTATTAAGTGTGAATGTTACGGGTCTTTTGAATTTGTAAATGGTCATGGGATTGCCCGAAAGAAGTGTTGACAATTAAAAGGTCTTAAATAGAATAACATAAACAAATGTTTTGGAAAGATAATTGAAAATGTCGGAGTAAACCGGGCTCCAGCTTGGATCCGCCAACCGGGTCAAGTCGGGGATTCGGGTCGCGACACTTTTGAAAAGAAAAATTTAATAAGACGAAATAAATGTTTTGATTGAAAACGTCGGAGTAAACCGGGCTCCAGCTTGGATCCGCCAATCGGGTCAAGTAGGGGATTCGGGTCGCGACACTTTTGAAAATGAAAAATTAATAAAACGAAAACAAAAAGGATTTAACAGTATCTCAGATCACGAAATAATTTCTAAAGGGAGTTGATTAATGGCTTTTGCCGATAGTGATAAAGAGTCTAATATGTATTGGTATTAGTCCGATTTGAACCCGTATGAAATTGATATGACTTGATTTGTTCGACCAGTAGTATACGTATAAGTTTACTTTGAATTATGATTTGATCTCGACATACATGTAGTGGGATATAGTTAAGCAACCTATAAAAGACATGACACAGGGAAGTAATATGCACAAGATAATGATAAGGAATCTTAACAGAATAAAATCTACATGTATATCATGAGATGAGTTAGAAGTCACATAAGAATAGACTTCGTTATATGAATAAGTAAAAGTAAATGTAAAAGAGACATGATGATCGATTATTTATTATCGTTATTATTCATATGTCTCACTAAGCTGCAAAGCTAGTTATATCGGTGTTCAATCCAGAGAAATCGAAGAGGAGATAAAGATATTGTGGACATTCCACAATTAGCAAAGACGGCCATCTCGTAGATAGGTGCTCACCTGTTAATCAAGCTCCAGATCTCTCCGATATTTGTATTAGATATGTATATATATGTGTATTTTACAAGAAATGGACTTAGTAAATGTGTATAATTTTTTAATGATACCAATTTGGTAGTTCATTTTTAAATGTAAATGATTGTTGGTTTATAAAAATAAAAATAAAAATACTGAGAGTCCTATATATGAGCCAAAGACTCAAAACCGGTTCGGATTCTCACTATTCGGTCGGACTACAGATCAAGGTGACATGATAGAGATTGGGTAATCAGAGGATCAAGAAAGATTCACCTTACTTGTCCATTTGGCACCTATGCGCATTAGAGGATGCCTTGGCCCAGGTGTAACGCTCCAGCCTACTTTTCTAGATGTATGCTTAGCATACCAGCGATATGGCGAGCCGAGTAATGAAGTGTACATGGGATGATATCACCGTGATATGGAGGCGATTTTGAAGAATATGTTTGACTAATTTGGAAGTCATCCTCAGAGAGGTGCATAGAGAAGAACTCGTGCTCAATCGAGAAGTGCTATTTTATGGTTAACTGGGCTGAATTGTGTTAGCACATTATATCCAGCAGGGGAATAGAAGTTGACAAGGCAAAAATTGAACTTATCTCCAAGCTGCCATCTCCAACAAATGTAAAAATAGTTAGGCAATTCCTTGGTCATGCAGGCTTCTACAGAAGATTCATCAGAGACTTCTCAAAGATTGCTAAACCCCTCTACAAGCTCATAGAGAAAGATGCTAAATTTGTTTGGGCAAAAGAATGCCAGGAGAGCTTTGAGGAGCTGAAATCCTATTTGACCACTGCACCAATTGTAACAGCATCTAACTGCGCTGCCTTTTGAGGTGATGTGTGATGCCGCGATCTTGCTATCGAGCAAAGGTTAATAAAGAGAAGATGGAAACTCCTGTAGTCTACTATGCAAGCAAACCTTGAATGAAGACAAAGGAACTATACTTACCACAGAAGGAATTATCAAGTAAGAGTTCACGACAGGACAAATTTCGAGCATACTTATCAGTCCGACATAGTCATTTTTACAGATCATTCCGCTTTGAAATATCTCCTGACCAAGACAAATGCCAAAGCGAGACTCATCCGATGGGTTCTTTTAAGCTCAAGAATTTAACTCCAAATTAAAGAAGACAAAAGGTAGAGAATGTGGTAGCAGACCATCTTTCTAGTTAACGATAGCCCATGACACTCATAGTCCACCCATCACCGATGAATTTCCCGAAGAGTCCCCATGCACTGAAAGCTCCAGTATGCTCACATTGCCAATTTCCTAACAGAGAAATCCTATCCGATTGAAAGAATAGAGAAGTATTTCTTTTGGTGAAAATCCATTCCTATTATTGGGAAGAGCCCTTCATAACATCGTGCGCATCGATAATTAGGAAGTAAAATGGCAACAAATAGGGACTCTGAAACACGCCACGAGTGCTCAAGGTGGTGGTCACTTGTTTTCTCGTAATATCAACAATGAAGGTGTTGCAATCTGGTTTCTACTGGCCTTCCTTGTTTAAAGAAGCACACCAAATGTGCCGTGAATGCGATAGATGCCAAAGACTCGAAGTTGTTCCCGCCACATATGGATGCCCTTTGAACCCAACTTAGTAGAAGTCAGTTTATTTGATGTCTGGGGCATCGATCATGGGACCTTCCCACATCTATGGTCATACATACATTTTGGTGGGAGGACTATGTGTCCAAGTGGGCTGAAGCACCCCCAAACCACGACCATGTGGCGGTGGTGCTTAAATTCTTGAAAGCCAAACATCTTTTCTAGGTTCAAAATTAAAAGCCATTATTAGCGATGGAGGTTCACATTTCTCGCAGAACAAACCTTTGAAAACCTCATGGCTAAATATGGTGTGAAACACAAAGTGGCCACCCCTTACCATCCTCAAACAAGTGGTTAAGTAGAACTTGCCAACAGGGAGATTAAGACCATTCTAATGAAGGTGGTAAACACCAACAGAAAAGACTGGTCCATCAAACTGCTTGATTCGCTGTGGGCCTACAAAACAGCTTTCAAGACAATCCTTGGGATGTCCCCTTATAGGTTAGTATATGGTAAGGCATGTCCCCTTCAAAGGGAGATCAATACAAGGCATGGTGGGCAATCAAGAACAACATGGATCTAAGGTGGCTTTAGAGTCAAGAGTAGATTCTTGATCTCAATGAGTCAGAAGAAATACGAATGATGCCTATTTGAATCTGAAGATTGCAAAGGAAAATCAAAAATTACATGATCAAATGATACATAATTGGTAAGAATTTCAACAGGGGGACCAAGTCCTCAGCATGACTCAAACTCCATCTATTTCCCAAGCTCAAGTCACATGATGGACTGGTCCATAGTTCACAGCATACCCCAATGTTCGTTGGACCTACTCAATCCAAATGATACAGGGTGATCAAAGTCAATGGACGTAGGATGGGCCTTTATGTTAGTAAACAGATCATGCCGTGGACGAAATTCTTCTTCTGACCCTCCTCGAATCCTACAGTCCACACGCCCCATGGTGTACGCCGCCGTCCTGTAATCCACTCGACCTCATTGTTTAGTTTTTTATTAAATTTCTTTGTTTAAAATCGTTGCAGTAAATCGAAGTTTGGCATTTGATTTCACTTTTTGTTGTCACCGCAAGAATCGCCAACAAACGGAATGCCCCTTTTTCACCACTACAGCATAGAGGCGAACGCTAACAAACTGAATGCCCTTTTTCACCACCATGTGCCAGAGGAGGTACAACATCCTTAGTTTTTGCATTCCCATGCTAAACCAGTTAGAAGTAATTTTCATATTTTTGGAATTTAGTTTTACTAGTTATACAAATCCTGTAGTGGCCAAATTCATTTTTCTTTAACTTTTTAATAGATTTTTGTGTTGTCATTTTGTGTTTCAGCTCTTGCATTTAGTTGAAAAATTGAAGCCCTGTATGTTACCTTAATGTTAGAACAATTCCATGCATGATTTAGTTTTTGGTCAATTGAGATTTCAGCTATTCAACCTTGAACATTCCCTTTTAGTTAATTCACACACGTACAACTTATTTGTACTTAATAGGTTGAGAAGCTTTTAATTCTTCCACTTGCAAAAGCCTACTTAAATTTGACGACCCATAATAGGTTTGTGTTATCTATGTATGAAGACCAATGGTTTCAAAATGAAAAGAAAAAAGAAAAAGAAAAAGAAAGAAAAGAAAAAAAAAGAGAAATAAAGTCATGGACGCTTGCCTTCCTTGAACCCTAACACCTGCTCACAGGTATATGGCTTAAAGCTCTTTAAATTAATATGCCCTAAACCTTAATTGGTTGGGAGTCATCGACTTAGTGGTCGCTACACGTGTGGATGGGTATTTGTGTTGTAGGTTGCCACTCAAGTCATTCAAGTCCTGGGTGAAGCCTACAGCTTGTGGTCATGATCCGCTTGATGCCCTAAACCTTAACGTCAGAGTCATCGGTGGACCCTCGCTACAACGGACTTTGGTGAAGTCGAAGTTTTTAGCATTGCACCCTACAATTTAATAAATAAAGAAATAAGAGTGTAGCTAGTCCTATTTAGGTTGGTCAAATGCTTTAAAGGCCATGGCAAAGAGCTAGGTTAGGTAGTGGGAATAACCTTGCAATTTATTAGCTCAAATCGGTTACATTATGAACAATTAGGAGCCTTGGTGGAAATTCAAAGTTGATTTCCTTGGATCCAATGTTGGCCTAAAACTTCATTTCCTTATGGTTTTTGTTCTCATGTCATTGCTCAGGTCTAAATTGTTCATACTAAAGGTAAAGCTTACTTGTACACACACTTTTTGAACCTTATGCACTTTTTGTAAAAGCACAGCATACATACCTTTATTGTTTTTAGCATTGCTAAGGGACTAGCAACGCGTTTGTCGGGGTGTGATTAGTGCCCAAAAAGTGCTATTTTGAGTCCTATTTAAGATAGGTTTTGAGTGCTACAAGTACTAATCATATCAATTAAGTCAATTGATGTGGTGCAGGTCCACTTAGTACCACCGATTCCATTTCAAGTTTGTTTTGGTAAGTTTGCGTGTTTGCCTCACGACTAGTTCAAGTTTGATGTCAAGATATGTGCGACCGCCGATTTACAAATTTTTCATCATTCAAAAATGAAGAATTGTGAAGTGGATTTGAAGAAAGGAGGATGCAGTAGCCAAATAGGGAAGCAGGAGCAAAACAGGGATTTTCGCTATGATTGCGAAAATTTCTGATTGCGAAAATTTCGCAATCATAACGAAATTTCAAGAATCCCAGCGAAATTTTCGGCTATAGAAAATTCTCGCTAGGTTAGCTAAATTCTCGCTAGCTAGACGTAAATTTCATCGTTCCTAGCGAAATCTCAATTCCCACAAAAATTTCGCTTAGGTTAAGTAAATTCGCCATACTAGCAAAATTTGTCGCATAAATAAAAACACCGCCTGTTTTGATATTTTTATTCCAAACGACCACGTTCTTGATCAATTACCATTTTGTCCTTACTGCAATCTCTTATTTTAGGTAATTTTGTCATTTCACACCTCTGTATGGCTATATAAGCTCCCTCAACTTTGTAACCCTAAGTAATCTCTTTTCCATTAATACAAGCTTCGCAAATTTTTCATTTTAGGTTTACTTCGTTTTCTTCTCTCTTCTTTCTCTCATTTTCTCGGCTGCTAAACACCCCCCTTGAGGATAACAACTCAAGGGATGCTTGGCTAAGCCTCATAGCTTTGAAGAGGAGGGTTACTAGCTTGGTTTTGGGGCTGTTGTAGGTTGTCCTCATGCTTTGAATGTTACAGGTACATCATTTATGGTTCCCAACTTTCCAAACTAGGGTTTAATGCCATTTAATGTCTTTCCTTTGGTCAATACTTGTCATACTTCTTAGGGTTCACATCTTAATGGTAGATGCACCGATATCCTTAGATGTCATTTACGAGCCATTAAAAAGAGGTTAAATGCTAGGGTTTCCAACCAACCGAATATGACTTTGAATGCCTAGTATTTATTTTGACTCAAATAGGAGTGGTTCAGGGTTAGGTTTTATAGCTAAACAAAGATCCGGTTTTGGCTTTGACTATATGTCATTTGCCCTAATGTGAGGAAATAACCCGAGGACATTTTAATAGCCCCATGTTGTCAAGCTAGTGACCCAAGCCTTCAAAGTTACCATTTCACACTTCACATTAAGCCATTACAGTTAGTCAGTGAACAAACAACCTCCACTGTTTTTAACCAAATCCACAAATCCAACAAAAGCCTCAACATTTTTCAAACACTGAGGAATCATTCGTGGATGAAACCCATCCCCGTAAGCCGACTTAGACCGCTTATACAGCAAGAGCTTTCAATTACAAGTAGTAGGGAGGAACATAGGAAACAAAATATTGTTGATTCCGATCACCCTACCGTGGCACGAATCAGGCGTAGAGTCATAAGTTTGGCATTAGGAAGTACCAAAGAAGTTTAGCTACGTCACTCTTAAAATTGTCGGATTGTCAGAGCCGGTCCGTACAGAAAATCATAAGGTGCTAGAGCCGGTCTGCATTAGGAAAGTGCCAACAGTGTGTAGCTACGCTCTTAGATGAAATTGCCAAATGGCATAGAGTTAGAAGTCTAGCATTAAGAAAGTATAAGCAGGCTTAGAGCCACAACCTAGCCTTTAGAAATTGCCAGACGGCGAAGAGCCAAAAGTCCGGCATTAGAAAAGTGCCAGCAAGCGTAGAGGCACTGTCTGGCCTTTACAAATTTCCAGATGGCGTAGAGCCAGAAGTCTGGCATTAGAAAAGTAGCAGGAGGCTGAGAGCCATAGTTTGGTCTTTTGCAATTGCCAAACGGTTTAGAGCCAGAAGTCTGGCAGTAAGAAACTTCCAATAGTCTTAGAGACACAGTCTGACCTTTAGAAATTGCCAAACGGCGTGGAGCTAGAAGTCTGGAATTAAAAAAGTTCCAGCAGACTTAGAGCCACAATATGACCTTTAGAAATTACCAGACGATGTACAGCCAGAAGTCTGGCATTATGAAAGTGTCTGCAGACGTAGAGCCACAGTATGGCCTTTAGAAATTGGCAGATGGCGTAGAGCTAGAAGTTTGGCATTAAGAAAGTTCCATTAGGCTTAGAGCCATAGTCTGGCCTTTAGAAAATGCTAGACGACGTAGAACCAGAAGTCTGGCATTAGGAAAGTCTAATAAGGCTTTGAGCCACATACTGGTCTTTTGAAATTTCCAGACGGCGTAGAGCCAGAAGTCTGGCATTAAGAAACTTCCAGCAGGCTTAGAGCCACAGTCTGGCCTTTAGAAATTGCCAAACGGCGTGGAGATAGAAGTCTGGAATTAAAAGTGCCAGCAGACTTAGAGAGCCACAAATCGACCTTTAGAAATTGCCGTATTTATCGCACAGCCGTAAGTCTCAAGACAGCAGAAAGTGGTCTACAGCGTAGAGCCACAAAGAGATGGCCTTTGTGAAACTGGTAGATGGCAGAGCCAGGAAGTCTGGCATTAAGAAAGTTCCAGTAAGCTTAGAGCCATAGTCTGGCCTTTAGAAAATGCTAGACGGCGTAGAACCATAAGTTTGGCATTTGGAAAGTCTAAGCAGGCTTTGAGACATAGTCTGGTCTTTTGAAATTTCCAAACGGCGTAGAGCCAAAAGTCTGGCATTAAGAAACTACCAACAAAAAGAGAGCCACAAAGCCCGTGATTTAAAACTGCTGCACGGCGTAGAGCGAGAATTCCGACTAAAAGGTCAGCAGCTTAAAGCCACAGTCTCACCATTAGAAATTGCCAGACGGCGTAGAGTTAGAAGTCTGGCATTAAGAAAGTGCCAGTAGGTGTAGAGCCACAATCTGGGTTTTAGAAAATGCCAGACGACATAGTGCCAAAAGTCTGGCATGAAGAAAGTGAGAGTAGGCTTAGAGCCACAGTCTGACCTTTAAAAATTGCCAGACGGCTTAGAGCCAAATATCTAGCATTAGAAAAGTACCAGCAGGCTTAGAGCCACAGTCTGGTCTTTGGAAATTTTTAGATGGTGTAGAGCAAGAAGTTTGGCATTAAGAAACCGCACGCCAGAGTCACGCCTCCGGCCTTTTAGAAATCCCCAGACCGTAGACAGTCTCCGAACAAAAGTGTCGGGAGGTTTAGACAAAGTCCGACCTTTGAAATTCTCTAAACGGCGTGACGGTCCGGCATTAAGAAAGTGCTAGCAGACGTAGTCACAACCGTGCACTGAAATTGCCGACGGCGAGAGCGGTGAAGTATGGCATTAAGAGAAAGTGCCACACGAGAAACCACAACCGTATTTAGAAATTGCCAGACGGCGAGCCGTGTTCCTGCATTAGAAAGTACCAATAGGCTTAGAGCCACCGTCTAGCCTTTAGAAATTGCCAGACGGCTTAGAGCTAGAATTCTTGCATTAAAAAAGTTCTATAAGGCGTAGGGCCACAGACTGGCCTATAGAAATTGCCAAATGGCGTAGATCTAGAAGTCTGGTAATAGGAAATTCCAGCAGGCATAGAGCCACAGTCTTGCCTTTAGAAATTAGCAAACGACGTAGAGCCAGAAGTCTTGCAATAAGAAAGTGCCAGCACGCTTAGAGCCAAAAATTGGTCTTTAGCAATTGCTAGACGGCTTAGAGCCAGATGTCTGACATTAAAAAACTGCCAGCAAGCATAGAGCCACAGTCTGGCATTTAGAAATTGCCCGAAGACGTAGAGCGAGATGTTTGGAATTAATGCATAGGAAACACACCGATCCGATCTCCGTATACCGACTGGGAGAACACTCCGTAAGCTGAGAAAACGAAAAGGGCGAAAACCTACCTATGGCGTATGAAAGGCAAGACCAGATCAAGGATTAAAGGAACAAAGCAGCCTTAAGGCCTTCACCACCGATACAATGGAGGACTTTTTTAAGACCTACATTTAGGATGAATACTGCACCGTAATAACCTACGCTGATGCGTAAATAACTTTGAACCGGAAGCCAAAGACTCATTACATAAATGGTTCAAAGAATAATTAACAAGCCATCGGCCATCCCACAGAATACTCCAAATGAGCACTGAAGGTTTCTCAGATGGCAAACACAGCTGAAGTTGAATGGGTGAGACCAGAGGTCATAAAATTCATTTTACCCCATTTTCTAAGAGATACAACAATACATGGTATGAATCTCACCATATGGCTTTGTTGATACTGGGAGGAGCTTGTAGAAGCCTACTTAGGTAGATTCTTCCCCCCATCACTCACCTCAGAGAGAAGGAGGGAGATAATTGTGTTCCAGCAAGGGGAAGATGAGAGCCTTTATGTAGCATGGGAGAGATTCAAAAGGTTGCTGAAAAGATGCCCGATGCATGGAATAGACTTGAAGACCCAGATGGACATAGTGTATCATGCCTTGAATGATACATCTAAGGGCATTATTGATGCTTCATGCTGTGGAGCATTCAAATGTAAGAGATTGAGGACTGTGAAATGCAATATGAAAGGTACACATCGAGTTTCAAGAGTAATTAGCGAGGAAGAGGAGTCATGAAATTTGAGCAAGATAATGACCATGAAGCGAAAGTTAAGATGCCATCAGCCGCATAGAATGGAGCCAAGCAAAGGAAGATGCACACTTTGCTCATGAAATAGGAAGCGGTCGAGAGGAACTATTGAGAGAAGTCTTGATGTACTTAGCGAAGAAGCTGTTTTATGATCTTTGAGGGTTAAGTACTTGGAGCCAAGAAATTATCACCAAACCGTCCCTAACTTTGCGGCCTGCTTATCATCAACAGCGAGGAACCATGAAAATTTTTTCATATGGTGGAGGGCCTCGCGAGGCCCAGGCATAGACAAGAATCCTCAGCCGGGGATATCGGCCAACCACGAGGTTCTGTGGCGGGAGGTGAAAATAGAAAGCAGTACGAGTCGGGAGGAGGCTCGACCATTTGAAGATCAAATCGCTGCGATTCATGGGAGACGACAAGAAGTACATTAAACTCATGACAAAATTTTTGCGGGAGTGGGAGGCCTCGGAAATACCAATTCTCAAGTTTTGAGAAGACCACTAATGCCTCCCTCGGAGCACGGAGACACAAATGAGACAGCTGGCCTAAACTGCAAAACGAGATGAAAGATGCAGCACCGGTGATCTGAAGAGAATCAGTGCTGGGCATGCGACTCATAGTGGGAAAGACTTGGTGAATAAAAGAGCCAGAGAAAAAGATGGGCGACAAGGGAAGGCGGGGCAATCTTGGCTCTTGGAGAAAGGAAGAAAGAAGGAACAAACTGTCGGGAGAAGAAGGAAGCAGAAGAAAACCCGGAGTCAATCACTGCAGTCCCATTTCCAGGAAATTGAATCGAAGATAGAGAACAGTTTGCAAGGTTTTGAAAACACTTTTGAAGTTAGAGATCGTATGCCTTTCTGAAGTGGTGACTCGGATGCCACTTTTATGCAAAATTGCAGAAAGACATGCGAGCAAAAGAGGAAGATTCTTTGAAGAAAGATTGTGAACTTGAGTGCAACTTGATCTTTAGTAGTCAAGAGAGACTTGCAGAAAAGATGAAGGATCAAGGGCTTCTGCATTCCCTACGCATTGGAGGTTTGAGGTTTAGAGCTCTGCGTGACTCAGTGCCAATATCAATTTAATGCTACTGATACATTTGCGAGAAGTTCCACGTTTGGGGGCTTACTCCCCTTCTTGTTACCACTCAAATGGCCAGATGAGACCTGGCAAAACACGAAGGAATCATAGAAGATGTGATGGTAGAGTGGAAAATTTATTTTCAGTTGGCTTCATCGCTCTTTTGGATATGGAGGAAGATTCTACGTGATCCCTCTACTTTATTTGGGAAGGCCATTCCTTGCAAATGGAAGCGACTCTAATCGATATCTGCGAAGGATTCTCCTCTGAGTTGGAGAAGAGACAGCTGATTTCAATTTAATCAGAAGTTTGAGGAATTTAGACATAGAAAGGGAAGATATCAAAGTCAATAGAAGGATTTATATGTCAAGCAACTAAGTTTTTACTATGATTGTAATGTGACTTTTTCAATCAGTAGAAAAGATGAATTTCGGTATCTTGAAGGTTTTGGTGGATTGCTTGCACATGGAGTTTGATCCTCTTGAAAAAGTGATGGATGTCTTAGTGTAAAATGGGACAAAAAGGAGATAAAAATGAAGAAAGAGAACATACTGAAGCAGACGAAGAAGGGCTATCGTTTTAAAGGTTGGAAGTCATTTAAAGTATGCTTACAGTGCCAAAGTAAACCGAGTAATAATTTACGCTAGACTCGGTGTTGAGGAACAGAGGTTGTGGAAATTTAAGGAATCATAAGGAGTCTATTTGTTAAACATAAGTTTAGAAAATTCTGGTCTATCGATATCTATTGCTGCACCCACTTTACGCAAATGCTGGAAGAAAATGCAAAGCCATTTGAACATCAAGGAAATGAATCAGTAATGAAAGAAGTAGTCGGGAAGGAGGTACTCAAATAGTTAAATGCTGGTTTTGCTCCTGCAATTTCAGACGGTCACAGGTTAGCACGAGTCCATGTGTGGTTCAAGAAGATGGATTTCTTGTGATCATAAATGAAAAAATATTAATTCGAGCAAAGCATTGGCGAGGATGGAAGTATGCATTGATTATGGGTTGAACACGGCAACGAAATATCATTTCCTTTACCCTTCATTAATTCGGATGTTGAATGAGATTAGCGGGGACACCCTCATTTTTGTTTCTTGGGCGGGTATTCGAAGCTGACAACCAGATTCGCAGTGCACACGAGGTGAAAAGACTACATTCCATGCCTATGAACCTTTGCCTTGAAGGATGCCATTTGGGCGTACGATACTCACACTACTTTCCGGTGATGTATGATGTCAATGTTCTGGTTTGGTTGAAGTCATGGAAATTTTTGGATGACTTCTGGTGTATGGATCCCGATTTCGAACAATGCGAACAGCACGACTGGTGCCCAGATGCAAGGACAAGCGACTAACTAAATTGGGAAAAATGCCATTTCATGGTAACAGAAGGTATTGTTCTTGATCATAGAGTGCTACGCTACGAGAATTTAGAGTGGACCAATCTAAGATTTCCATTATCAAAACCCTTGCACCTCCACAATTAAGGGAATAAGGAGTTTCTTGGGTCATCTTGGATTTATAGGAGATTACATCGAAGACTTCTCCAAAAATAACCAGGACCCTTATCTGGGATTACGGAGGGACCACAGTTTGTAATTTTTATAGTTCTGTAGAAATTTGCTGAAGAAATCAAGATCAGTTGGTTCAAAGCACCTATCGTATTTTTGCCCGAATGGGATCGAGGAGTCGAGATATTAATGTGTGATGCTAGTGATTTATGATAAGGGGGTGTATTGGGGCAAAGGAAGAAAATATTTAGAGCCATATACTATGCTAGCGAGCCTTCAATGAAGCATAAGAAAACTATTCCTGTTTGAAAAGAGTGCTATGCTTCATGAGTGTTTGCGTGTGAAATTCAGGCCATACATTTTGGGATCACATTTATGGTTCACACAGACCATGCGACCCATCTCAAATGTCGATGTCAAAGGAGATTAAATCGGGCGATGAGTGGGTCTTTACGCTGCAAGAGTTTGATCACGGAAATTAAAGATAAAAAGGGTGTGACAATGTGATGGTTGATGCGACATCCGAAGTGAAAGAATGAAAGCGAGAAAGAAAGAGCGAACCTTGAAGAACCGGATGAGCAATTTGTTTAAGATTATACCATTCCGAAGCTTCCATGGTATCGCGTGTGTGAATTACACAAGCGTAGGTGGTTCCTCAGGATTATTTACCGGCGAAGAAGCTTCGGGGTGACGGGTACTACATACGGGATGACCTTTGACTTTATTTAAGAGGTGCTGACATGATTATCAGAAGATGTGTGCCAGAGAGTGAACAATGTAAAATCTTGAATGAATGCCATGCATCACCATATGGGGGGCATTTTTCTGGAGAAAGAACAGCTCACAAGATACTCCAATCTGGATTTTATTATTTTGTATCTTGAGAGATTGTCTTGAATGGGTCAATTGATAGATGCCAAAAAGATTGGAAATATCAGCAGCGAAATGAAATGTACAAAAGCACTACAATGGTGGCAGTCTGAAAATTTTTGATGTATGGGGGCTATAGTTTATGGGACCCATTCCACCATCATTTGGAAACCTGTACTATCTGGCGGTGGATTATGTTCCAATGGTTTGAAACGATGGCTTGTCAGGAATGATGCTGTCTGGTTGTGAGTTTCTTCTGAAGATATTTTGACGATTTGGAACACACACGGAACTATCATTAGTGATGGGGAAGCCATTTTGAACAAAATATTTGAGCCTGTGAGCCGGAGTATGGGATCAAGCATAAGGAGTCTATCTTATCATCCCAGTTGTGGAATGACGAATTTCCAACGGGGAGATTAAAGAATCACGGAAAGGCCTTAAGTTGACGAAAGGGGAAGGATTGGTCTTCAAACTTGATGACCACTTTGGGCTTACAGGTTGCATTCAAAACTCCCATTGGAATGTCCCCATCTGAGTTGTCTTTGGCAAACCATGTCATCTACCTCTAGGCTGGAATACAAAGCTCGTGGGCCATCGAAGCTGAACTTTGATTTTAAAGCGTAAGGAAGAAATTTGCTCAATGAATGGCCCAGGAAGAACTAAGAAATGAAGCCTACGACAATGCTAGAATATACAAGGACAAAACAAAGAAATGGCATGATCGGAGGATTACGAGAAGAGTTAGAGCGGGAGAAACGGGTTCTTCTTTTTAACTCCAGTTGAAGTTATTTCGGGAAGTTAAAATCGAGTAAAGTGGACCACCTGCAGTGGTGTCAAGCACTACATTTGCCAGGCAGTGACATTAAGGCGATCTTTGAAGAATTTAACGTCAATGGATAACGACCTATCCAAAAGCAGGGAGGAAAGAAAGGAAGAGCTCAGTTGGTTCATTGAGAGAGAAAGAATCAAAACAACAAAGTCCGACTAAGGACTTCAAACCGGCTTGGTGATGGGAGGCTTGACCAGTAGGGATTTAGTTTAAGATTTAGACTTTGATTTTTATAATTCACCTTGATTTTGTTTCTTTAGTTCTTATAATGATTAGTTAGTACTCGAGAAGTTAATTTATGTTTAATTGAATCCTTTAAAATGTTGCGAGTGCTTATGCGAAATGCAAGGGGAAGGAGAGAAAAAGTAACAACTTCCGGGACAACTCCGACCAATTCACGAAATAGCTATTTGAAAGGGAGCATTCTTTCCCTATACAAGTGTGAAAGTGAGATAGTATACATGTTTAGTTGCTGTGTGGAAATGGTTTATTTGATGGTAAAGGAATGCGACATCAATCAAGTGAAAAATCAATACTGTTCATTAAATTTGAAGCAGTGCGGACTAGGTCACAACAAAAACTTATGTCATGACGAGAGCGAAATCGCAACAGAAGTTGATGTATTATTTCGATCGATGCGAAGAAAGCAGAGCGTGGTTGCAACCAAAGGTTATGTTGACGAAGTGAAGTCGCTACAGAACAATTGGGTCATGACAAGAATAATTCCTTCAAGAAGTGATGAGAATTAAAGACAACTAACAATGTCATGAGATGCGATGTCGCGGCTGATGTCATGACCTTACGGATGACTTGTCCTCCCTGATTAACTTATGTCGCGACAAACAATATTATGTCGCAACATAAAGTTTACTTGACGGAGCGGCTTGAATACGCCATAAATTTAATGTGACACACAATAGCGGCATGAATTTAAGTCGTGACAAAGCGCAAATAAATCAAATAATAAATAGCCCGATAATAATTGAATTGCAACTATTGAAACTCTCTTCATTATGTCTCCTTCCGTGAAGCAAAATTCAACTTTCATCTTCGCATCTTCCACTGGTTTCGATTCTTGAAAACCACTAGACCAAATCCTTCCTAAAACCCTTCTAACTAGCAAATGGTGACCGCTCTACCCTCGTCCCGAACTGGAGTGAGAATCATGGAAGAGTATACAGCTTGTGAGAGGAAGTTAGGTCGGTACTTACAATGGAGAACGGGCCAAGATGGATGACCAAGTCAACCGGAGTTACCGACCTTGAGAAGGAAAGGAAAAGAAAGGCAACAAGAAGAAGAGGAGGACGAGTTCGTCTCAAAAGAAGCTTTCGCTAATTGGAAGAAGCACTATGCTGGAAAGGGGTTTGTAGGAGAAAGGGGATTCAACAACCCTATTTCCCCGTTCAAGGAATTGACAGAGCAAAGAAGGTGGGAAAAATTCTACAAACATCAAAAGATACGGTTATGCGGCGATCGTTAAGAATTTTACTCAACCTTAGGGAGAAGAGAACTGACTGTCGAGAGGGTTTGGTGCCATATAGGCAAATCTGATTAACGAGGTGTACGGAATAGCAGGGCAGAGGCATGGCTCCAAATTTAAGAAGCTGTTAGCAAACCCGAACCATGAGAAGATCGTCAGGAAATTGATAGACGGTAAAGTGCAATGGGATCAAGGGAAAGGAGCACCAAAGACAATCAACAGGGGAGACCTTACAGAGGAGGCTAAGGTATAGGTTTCTGGCTCTGTATGGTCCTAACCAAACATGTATACAATATAAGGGAGACAAGAAGCCATCATCCTTTATGCCATACTGAAAGGGTACAAGCTCAACACAGGAGCAGTGATTGAAAATTCGATAATAGGAATGCCATAGAAAGCAAGGGTTTAATCCCACCAAACCATCCTGAGTTTATTATGTTGGTGTGAAGGAAGTTAATGGCTGAAGAAGAGTGCCCCCAAAAGTTTCACCAGTAACCTGGCAGAGGGTAAGCAGGGCGAATGCGAAGGGGTCGAGTGGGCAGTTCGAGAGATGAGGAGAGTGTGAGACAAGAAGAGGACGCACCTGATGGTTGAAACCAGAAAAACGAAATCGAAACACGGCGAGAGGAACACCTCTATTTTTGCAGAAGACATGGAAGCAGATGAAAGAAGTCCTATAGATTTCACCACCTCACTTGCCAGCTCTCCACCAATAAGGAACAGGGATTTCAGAGAACCAGGACAAAGCTTTAGAGGAGCCCAGGAAAATAATCAAATAATGGAAATGCTCATTTCTATCACGGAAAAGTTTGGAAGAAAGAAGAGAAATGGAACCTTTCGACGAAATTTACCAGAGAAGATGTGTATGAAGGCTTGAATTGAGAAGATATCAACGGTGGGAAGGAGGCGAAGAGCTGAAAGATATATAGAGAAGAGTTGAAGATAAAAGAAGCGAAATGGGAAGAGAAGTTGAGCGAAGAGGCAGATAAAAAGATCTTAGAGTACGAAGAAAAGTTAAAGGGAAATAGAGGAAAGGAATAGAAGTCTTGAAAAGTGCGGCTTTTGTATGAATCATTCTACAATAATGAGTGAGTGAGACTCCAACTCCTAAAACTCATAAAGAAAGGATTCGACGAGGCCACAGACAAAGGCAGATCCAAGGGTTTAGAATTCCCTCACATATGTCATTATTCTGAGGACTTGAGGAAGAAGATGAAGGACAGAGATAAAGTGCTTGAGGACAATGATGCTTATAGAAGAAAAATCTGGCTGAAAAATTTGGATTTGATTAACAACAATCTATCCAAATTTTAGAGTCATAATGAGAAATGGGCGTACAATGAACACACACATTGGGTCAAGGCAAAAATGATCAGATCTAAGAAAGTTGATCTCACCCGATGGCCCATTTATTGAAGAACAAATAGAAAGGAAAATGTCAAGAAGAAAGAAGATGGCCAGTAAGTTCCCAAGTTTCAACCCCAACGGCTACCCTTGATCTGGATCCCCAAACATCTTTGTTCCTCTCGAAAAGAAAAAAATAGAACCTTCTCATTGATTTGTCAATCTCTCCCTCATTCTTTATCTGTTGTTCTCAACATTTGCACATTCTCATGAATAAAATCAAAAATTTGTTGATGTGTTTGAAGTCAAATTATTTGTGTTTACTTTGCTTTAATTGCTAAAGGAATAACACTAATGGGAATTTAGCTCTGGGATAAAATGCTGACATATCATAATATGAGCTAGTTGAGTAATTAGATTAGAAGGGAAATTTGAAACGAATAAAAGGCGGGAATAAGGGCCCGAATGACATCTGATTTAATTGATGAAAAACATAATTGCAAATTAGTTTGAATTTGGCTGATGAGTCCCGAGATAAGGATGGTTATACAATTGAAGGAACAAAACATGTTTTGAGTTTGTGGTATGAACGATTAGGTCAAGGAACACATTTGGATATAACATCATTTAAATCCTCATCAAGCGATATGGTCGAACATCCTCAGGGTTAGTCACAGTTAATCAACCCAAATTCTAGAACTTGTTAGATTATTGATCAAGGCGAAATCCTAGGTGATACAACTAACGAGAAATGATGCAAGCCATCCTTGGAAAGTTTGAGCCATTCTAGCCATCCCTATTTATATGCTAATGCATATACTTAGTTCAATTGAGCCAAAACAGACCTTATTTTCAAAATAAGCCAATGAAACCCCTGGCCCATCTAAATAATCAATCCTCTATTAAGAACTGTGATTACCCAAGAATTCAAAGGAGAGGAAGAAATAAAGTTTGGGGAGTATATATTTTGAGAACTCAAGGAGAAAATCTGAGAAAAGTGGAGATGAAGAGAAAAGATCTCTGATAGAAATCTGTGAGGAAAAGAAAGTTTAGGGAATAGGTTTGTCTGTGTTTGACTCTCTGAACAAATTAAGTTCTTAGGAGATTGTTTCCAGCACCTAGTACCCTAATGCCATCAAATTGTATGGAGCTACTAACCCAAAGTTCGCTAAGAGTGTTAGGAAGCACAAAAAGACAAAACATTGCCTATTCTGAATAATAGTGAGAAAGAAAATTCCCAGGTTTGAATTACAAAATGAGAAATGGGAGCCTCCTGATTTGAATAGAAGAAAATCAAGGTGGTATCCCAAACATGAGTTCGGGGAGTTTATTAAAGAAATTGCAAGGAGAAAAAGGGCAGTTTGTGAGTAAGAAAGGAAAAGAGTGTTGTTAATCTTAAGCACAAAAATCCATCCATCTGCCCATTACTGAGCCTAACATTACAAGCCCAAAAGACCTGATTGATCTTGAAGGTTGGAATTACCTACATTAGTGGAGATCAATATGAACAACAAGCATATGGAATTTGGAAAATCAGGAAAAGATCAAAACTGTGAACATCCTCTAAGGGTTAATTGACTCACTAAGGAAATAAGAAAGAAAACCAACCTACTCTTCAGCAGGATCAATTGACTGTACTATTTATAAAACAATTTCAACAATTTGGTTTTGTATGCTAGATAGAGTAAAAACTAACCTTGATCTGGACTTGAAGCTGAATACACAGAAAAGAATGCAATTTCTAGTTTTTCAATTAAATTTGGCGGCTACTGCAAAACAGAGCAGAAAAATGTCCTTTTTGTTTGAGGACAAACAAATCTTTCTTTTGCTAGCGAGACCAACAAAACTTCAAGTTTAAGGGGAGTTTGATGAGCTTAAAGTCATCTATTTTAGTCCATTTTCCTCTTGATTTTAATCAAAAAAGAATGATTAATATCTGAAATATGGAAAACTCACCAATTTGTTATTCAATGAATTTATAAGAAAGGAGATATTAACGTTGAGAGATGCGAAGCGGATGAAATGAGAATGACTGGTTGAATAAAAATGGAAGAATGTTGCAGTTTGGAGCTCGCATAGGGAAGATAGGATGTCGCGACATAAGGGAAATCCTCAAAAGCGGAAATTGAGCTGATGGCAGCAGAATTCCAAATCCCAGATGATTAAAACGATGAAACGAGGGTATGATGTCGCGACAACATCACGAAGATCGTGGCGGATTAAAAGCAGCGTGGACAACGATGTGCGACATTCAAAGAGTCCGCGACACCATTAACGGTGAACTAAGTTGGTTCCCCAGGTTGATATCGAAGCTGCATGAAACACTTTCAGAATTAGCGGCATTGTTTTATAATTACATGACGAGAAGATACACTCACGGGAAAATGAAGGCGTGAAAGATGATGTGTGACAAGGATGAAACGACACAAGAGCATAGCGATATCAGCGACAATGGATTAATGTTGCGACACTAAGGCTGGCAGCCCTTGAAGCTAAAGACGGAGTTACGACAAGATGAAGATTAGTGTGACAAATGATGAAACTATTGATGTGACGAAGATTTGAAATCGCGACATCGAGAAGAACCATGACCGGGATTTTTGTGATGTATACAGGAAATTAGGTAATGTCGCGTGAGATTGTTATCGGACGAAGAAGCGCGGTAGCAACTTGAATTAAAGAACAAGTCCAGGATCTTTGTGACATAGGCGCTACCGAATTCAGGCATCATTGATGGTGGCGGCGTCGGTTCGCGAAAGAAGATTCGACAACACCACAAATTGTCGCGACATCAATTGCGAAGACTTGAGGTCGTGACATCTATTCGCGTTCAGCGATAGCGCAGAAGAAGAACGATTCGCGAAAATGGCGATTTCAAAGGTCGCGACGCTCCAGCTGCCGCAGACCGAAGGTGTGACTATCATCTGATGGTCGCGACATGAATCCCTAAACAGTTAAAGGTCGAAAACAAAGCGGTCATTCACGGAAACTAGAAAGCGATTGTGACATCGTTCATTGTCCGACAACAGCTCTAAGAGATAATGGCGACAAGTCACGACGAACAAACCTCTGCAACATAATTGAAGACAAGCGAAGACCGACAAAGAATCGATGTGGGCGTGACAACTACTGGGCGGTTAAGCGGAAGTCCAAAAGAGGTGCATCAGAAATTTGGGGCCCGACTTGAACCTATAAATACGTAAGCGCTCTTTGAAGCATTTTGGCGACGAAGAGATGGGTTCTTTGAGGGCTCATATATTTTAATTTTCTTTGTTTTGTTTCCATTTTAGATTGGACTTGTTCTTTGTGCGAATTTGGATCTGAAATTAATTTGTTAAAATTTTAGGCGAATCTGATTCTATTTTCCTTCGTGCGTGCAGTTGTTTGAATTTGAATGAATTTTGGAGTCGAACTGCAGTTGCCTATTCTGATTTAACTCAACTTGATCGATAAGCTATTGTATGGTGTAATCCAGTGATTTTAAAGACTTCCATTGGACGTAATGAAATTATCTTTCTGCATAATTTTATTCATTGATCTTGAACTTAGTTGCAGCAAATCTACTTCTTGTTTGTGTATTTTATTTATTGATCAATATAGGTGTCTCATACCCATTAACGGGATTGTCTCGAGCTTTGATGATTTCCGGGAGGCCCTGCGGTGACACACGTGATTCTGAGAGTGATGAACAATTTACGAAGTTATGTTAACTGTATTGTTGGTCTAGTGTGCTCTGTGGTGGCGACAAATCCTCTTTCTCACTTGGAAGACGAAATGGGTTGGGCACATCAATTTAAACTGCAGAGAGTTCGCCTCGATTCGAATAGTGAATTCAATCCCGTATTAACAGACTCTGTCGAGGAAAGAATAGGCTATTAATTTTGAAGAGAAACCGGTATAGAGTGTAAACTGTGCAATGACTTGAAAATAACTTAGGAGCTAAGGTTTGGAGTCCATGTTGTGGGTATGAAGTGAGAAAGAAAAAATGCAGAACAAGGCAACTTGGTTAAAAGTAGTTGCTCTACTCTGTCTTCGAGAGAAACAGTGAAGATTAGATAATGAGCGATTGGGGTTTGGAGAGATCCGCGCATATCATATTCCTTGGACTAGTTTAAATGCGGTTCATTAAGCAGCGTCACGATTAACGTCTGCGGGAATTGATGTTTCATGACCAGCTATATTTTCAATGCTCCCTTTGAAGATAACTTCTTCAGTCTAAATTTTGTAATTTTATTATTTCAGTATTAATTCATTTTTGTTATTAATTCAATTCTTTTAGTTTTCATTACTTTAAGGCTTTCCTAAGCTGTTGATTTCAATTGTTTTAAAGTCAGATAATTGTGAAATTTGATTAGTGGTGGTTGTTCAAATATTCTTAAGATCTTAGGGATCTGATGTCTGGACTTAAATCCATTTGGCCTTGTTCGGCCTGTTGCACTTGCAGATCTTGGATCAAAACATAGTATCTAATCTTAAGGAAACACAGTTACTAATATGATAATTTATAAAAAAAAATAACTGTAAACATGGATTTCATGGCATTATTGTGAGGATTGACAATGATCTCTTCAAGCCTGTGGTGTCATAAATTTGTATATGTCTTTAGTCCACCAACAAGTTTTATGGCGCCGTTAAAGTTGGGCAACAAAGATCCTTTGGTAATGGTCTTCATGAGATTGTATAATGTGTACGGTCCATAACAAGTTTATGGCGTGTGTGGCGAGTACTCACCACTTGATCCTTTCATAGGTGCCACATTGGTGTACAAAGTAATAAAGTGGACTCTAGATCGGATATCGTACCACAGTCTGGTTTCTCTCTCTCAAGGGTTTTCTCTCTCTAAGCTTGCCCATTTTCTTAGTTTTTCTTTGAGTTTTATTTTTAATAGGTCTTATGACGGATTTATTTATTGAAAGAGATTTGAGTCTTTGTGCTGGATATTCAATTTATTTCTTGTTGAGGAGAGATTTAAGCTCAAATATGGTTTTCTCTTAACCTTCAGTTTCTTTCTTCATTTTCTTACTTTTTGTTTGATTAGTGATGATTGGAATCCGATGGCTGGAACATTAAACACCCCTACAAGGTTGGGGTTTAGTGTTGTTTTATTCAGTTTGCAGTTTTGATTATTTTATAGTTTAAGATACTGAATTTATATAATTGGTACTGTTCATATAATGAACTGTTGAATGTGTAGCTTATACCCAAAAGAGCTGTATCTTTGCTACGATTTCAGGGGCCCTACGGTGACAGAGATGGAGATTCTGAGAGTAAAGGCGTGACTTAGGAGTATGTTGTGACTAATATCTTGGAACTAATAGACTTTGAAAAATTACTTTGATAGATCACTAATTTACTCATGGTGTGAGGATAAATGATGATGTATCAATTTGGACGATCAGTTCTTAATGCGATAAAAGGATCTTTGATTAAATTATGAATTCTAATCAAGGAGATAGAAATTTTTATTAGATTTGAAGAATGAGCCTTCATTACATTGGAGAAACTTACATTTTCTCTGTCTATGGGGCAAAATTCTTCAGTCTAAGAAATGGTTGTGAAGTATTGAAAAAACAATCAAATCTTTAAGAGTGCCAAATTTTACAAGTAGCTATTTAGATACATTTGTCACGAAAAGGAATATGGTGTGTTATATAGTGAAATGTATGGTGTATGAAGAAATCCAAGCTATACTACATTGCTCTTGGACAAATCTAGCATTCAACTCACAAATGTTACGCTTTCAAGGAAATGCAAACTGTTTTGTAAATAATTATCCCCTTCCTTAGTGCCTCTCTTCATACCTTTTAGAATTAAGTGGTTGTTTATTTTGTAGATTTTAGGATTTAGTTTTAAAATCCAGTTTTATTTCAATTAAGTTGATTTTATTCACATCTATTTGAGTCAGCCCCTAAAACCAATTACAGAGGCCTTATGTCGGGGTGATCAAATTCCAATTAGAAACCTCAATCCTCGTGGAGTGCGATATGGGACTCACTAGGAGTCCACTTTATGCCTTATGGCTTTAGTGCACTTGCGTAAGGGGTTGAGTGTTAATCTAATACTTTTCATTTCAATTTTGAGTACACTTACTTTTGTTTCAAATCAGTTTTGAGTATTTACCACATTCCTCCCTTGACATATTTTCTATATATCATCATTTGGTGCTGCTCAAGTTTTGGCGTCGATTGCGGGGATCGAAAGAATTTTTCATAAACTATTTAATTGGACCCAAGACATATACAAATTTAGCAATGACATTGCAAGGACTATTGTCTAATCCCGGCAATAATGCCATGAAACTTGTTTTATTTATTTTCTTTACAATTATACTCATTAAAATCGGTTTCCTTAAGATTTAGATAAATTTCTTTACCTTTTGATCAATTCTGCAAGTGCGGTCGAACAAGTAATAAATGGTTTAGTCTGATATCGATCCATAGAATCTCAAGAATTATCAATCAACTACCCTGACCTTAGAAAATCAATTCACTATTTGGACTTTCGCGGCAATTGAAATCAGCAGAAAGCCTTAAGTAATAACAAAAGAATTGAATTAACAAATGCTGTTGAATATAAAATAATAAAATTACCAAATTTAGACTGAACGGTTATCTTTAAGGGAGCATTGAAAATATAGCTAATAATGAAACATCAATTCTGCATATTGCATATACGTTGCTTAATGAACCTGAAATTTAAAGCTAGTCCAAGGAATATGATAAGTGCAAGTTTGGATCTCTCAAGCCCCACCGTTCATTATCTAATCTTGCTTTGTTTCTCTCGAGAATGAGTGTTTAGATAACTCACACTATCTGAGTTGCCTTGTTTTAAGGTATTTTTCTTTCTCAATACTTCACACCCACAACATGGACTGCAAACCTTAGCTCCCCAAGATTAGATCATTGCATGGGTTTGCACTATCTTGGTTTCTCTTCCTCAAATTAGAATAACTCATTCTTTCCTTGGATGATCTTTATATACGAGTTGAATTCACTATTCGAATCGAGGCGAACTCTGCAAGCTTAAAGTTGATAAAAGCTGGCCCATTCTCGTCTCAAGTGAAGGATTTGCTCAGGTTGTTCGCAAATTTTACTAGGTCGACAATATCGGGTTAAGCATACCAGAAAGTATTCATCCTCTCAGAATACCTTCTTTGTGTCCTCTGAGGCCTCTTGGAAATTAAACTTAGAACAAAAAAATCCCTTACTAATGAGTATGAGACACGACAATGAGATCGAAATAGAAAGAGCCTACTGAACCAGCAAGTGATTTACAAAGCAGGATTGAGATGTGAATAAAATTATGCGGGAAAAGATAATTTTTGACAATAGCGTCAATTATTGGAAAATTTGGGTTTCTAAATCAGGATTACACCATACAATAGCTTCTTGATCAATAAAGCAGCTGTAAATAGGCAGGCGTGATTGGGACTTCAAAATTTGTCACAAATTTAAACAACCGAACTGATAATTTGAAGGAAAAAATAAGATTCTGCGTTCAACTAAAATTTTATGACTAGTTCGAACCAGGTACCAATAAAGAACAAAATAATACAAAATGAAAACAAAGCAAGAAAATTAAGTACAAGAGCGCCGACATGGATCTCTCTTTCAAGTCGCTAAAAAGCTGCGTTCCTTGTTAGCGAGCTGCGTATTCAGGGTTATGAAGTTGGCTTTGAAATTCCCGATGCACCTCTTTTTGGACTTGATTCGCGGACCGGTGGGTTGTTGATGTGGAGCATCGATAACTGTCGCGACCGCCGTTGTCTTCGATTATGTCGCGGAAGGCTTTGTTTGGTCGTGACTTGTCGTCATTATCTCTTGGAGTTGTTGTCGCGGCGACTAAATGATCGCGACTGCTTTTTCTAACCTACGGTGTCGCCTTGCTTCTTGTTGTCGACCTTAACTCTTATGTTGATGTCGCGACTACTGTATGATCTTCGCGACCTTTGAATGTTGTCGCGACCTGCATTCCTTGTACATTGTGCATAGTTGTAATGATGTCGCGACCTGGGAGTCTTCTCGATTGATGTAGCTGACTAAGTCAATGACCTTCTTCCGGTGCAAAAGCGGCGTCCAGCGACCGTGAATGAAGTCTTCAGCGACCTTATGTGCGATCTATGTTCGCGGCATCCTTGGCTGTCTTTAATTGTTGTTACTTCCAGGGCTCTTCTTTTGTCGGCGACATCAATCTCTTGTCAGCGACATTAATGGTCTCCTCATACATCCGCAAAAAAATCCTGTCGTAATTAACCCCACGATAACCATGACTTTACTAAATCTTTGCGCCACGCGACATCAATAGTTTCATCATTTGTCACACCGCTAATCTTGTGCGCAACGTAAAGGCTTGAGGCGCGATAGCGTAACCATGACATTAATCCGTTGTCGCGACATCAGTTATGCCCGGGGTGTTGTCTATCTGTCACGACATCATCTTTCTCATCAGTCCTTCATTCTTCCCAGGGAAAGTGCATCTTCTTGTCGCGACCTATGAACAATGTCGCGACCTGGAGTGTGTGGGGGGCTCATCGTTTACATTATCAACCTTGGGGACAATCTGGTTCCTTTGTTAATGTCGCGACCTCTTTTGAATGTCGCGTCATCAGTGTCCACTGCTAAACTTTTAATCACATGTCGCGACCTAAATGATGTTGTGTGACATCATGCCTGTGCCGTCGGTTTTAAATTTTTGGCAAAATTCTGTCGCGACACAGCTCAATTTGCCTTTGATTTCCCTTATGTCATGACATCTATCTTCCTATCTGAGCTCCAAAGCGCAACATTCTTCCATTTTTATTCAACTTGGTCATTCTCATTTGGATCTGCCACTTCTGCATCTCTCTACTTATGATATCTCCTTACTCATTCCTGTGAATAACAAATTGGTGAGTTTCTTCATATTTCTGCATATTAATCATTCTTTTTTTGATTAAAATCAAGCAGAAAAATGGACTAAAAATAGATGACTTTTAAGCTCATCAGCAGGCTTAGAGTTAAAGTCTGAACTTTAGAATTGCCAGGACGAGTAGAGCGAAGTCGGCATTCAAAAGAAATGCCGATGGCGTAGAGAGAAACAATGGGTTTAGAGAACGAGACGACATAGAGCGAAGTCTGGCATTAAAGATGTCGGCGAGCTTAGAGCCCTTGATCTGTAACTAGAAATTACCAGACTGGCATAGGCGGAAATCTGTCATTAGGAAGAATCTGTGAGGCTTAAGACGAGTTTGGTCATTTTGAGCTGCCGGACCGTAGAGTGAAGTCGTGACATTGAAAGCGCTGTAAGCAGATCAAATTACGGCCTTTATAAATTGCCGGGACCGGCGTGGGGCTAGAAGTCTGGCATTAGGAAAGATGCCAATGGGGTGTAGAGCCACATTTGGCCTTTTTAGAAGTATGAAACGACATAGAGCCGAGTCGGCATTAAGAAAATGGCGGGCTTAGAGCCTGGCGGCCCCAGGGGGGTACGGATGGGGAAAAGCGGAGTGGCATTAGAAAAGTGCCAGCAGGCGTAGAGCCAAAGTCTGGCCTTTAGACATTTTCGGATGGCGTAGAGCCAGAAGTCTGGCATTAGGAAAGTCCCAGTAGGCTTAGAGCCACAGTTTGGTCTTTTAAAATTGCCGGGCAGCATAGAACTTAGTCGGCATTAAGAAACATGATGGCTTGGACTAGTTTGGCCTTTAGAAATTGCAGGCAGTAAGTAAGTCGGCATTAAAAGATGCCAATCGGGTGTAGAAGCGACAGTCTGGCCGTTAAATTGCGGATAGGCGTAGAGGCTGAAGTCTGCATTAAGAAGAAATTGAAAGCGGACTTAGAGCCTGATAAGCCTTTAAAATTACAAGATGGGGAAGAGCCAGAAGTCTGGCATTAGAAAAGTGCTAGCAAACGTAGAGCCACAGTCTGGCCTTTAGAAATTTTCGGACGGCGTAGAGCCAGAAGTCTGGCATTTGGAAAGTCCCAGTAGGCTAAGAGCATGGTCTGGCCTTTAAAGTACCGGACCGTGGGAACGAGTAGCATTAGGAAAGTACCACCGGGGTTTAGAGCCAGGAGTGGGGTCCTTTGAAATTGCAGGACGGCGTGGGACGAGTCGGCATTAAGAAACTACCGAAGCTTATAACCTGAGTGCGGCCTTTAGGAGATTGTCGAGCGGCGTGAGGCTAGAGTCGCGCGTGGGAAGGGTGCCAATAGGTGTAGAACCACAATCTGGCCTTTAGGAAGGTGCGGACGGCGTAAAATAAAAGTGCGGCATTAAGAAAGTGAAAGGGGCTTAGGCTGGTATGTCAGCTAGAAATTACCCGGATGGGAAGGCAGTCGGCATTAGAAAAGTGCCGGCGGTGTAGAGCCCCCTGATCGGCCTTTAAACATTTCGGACAGCGTGGGGCCCAGTCGGCATTAGGAAAGTCGGCGGGCTTAGAGCCAGTCTGGTCTTTCCTAAATTACTTGACGGTGTAAGCAGTCGGCATTAAGCTTGCATTGACTTAGACCAGTTTGTCTTTAGAAATTGCCAGACAGCGTAGAGCTAGAAGTCTGGCATTAGGAAAGTGCCAATGGGTGTAGAGCAACAATCTAGCCTTTAGAAATTGCTAGACGGCGTAGAGGCAGAAGTCTTGCATTAAGAAAGTGAAAGCAGGCTTAGAGTCACAGTCTGACCTTTAGAAATTACTAGATGAGGAAGAGCCAAAAGTCTGGCATTAGAAAGTGCCAGCAAACGTAGAGCCACAGTCTGGCCTTTAGAAATTTTCGGACGGCGTAGAGCTAGAAGTCTGGCATTTGAAAAGTGCCAGCAGGCTTAGAGCCACAGTCTGGCCTTTAGAAATTACCAGACGGTGTAGAGCCAGAAGTGTCACGCTTTGAATCCGGTCCAGAGCTCGGTTGGCGGATCAGAGGCAGAATCAGGGTGCGAGACGGATCTTGGGACTCTTTACTGTTTTTATAAGGAATCCCAAATATCATTTACCTATCACGAACTACCCTTGGAGTGGTGTCCATCAAATTTTATACACATATCTTGGAGTCCACTTACATATACAAAAGCGTACTTTACATTTCGTCGAGCACGGAACATACTGTGATGAACCCTTACTAGTGTGCTGGCCTAGCCATATGCGGAAAGCTTTCAAATACATCTCTATACCTACACAGTTAAAACCGGTGGTAAACTGCGGCTTAATTGGGAAACATATGTCTTATACATATACACATTTAAAGCATAATATGCGAATATCAATTTTTCATGCATTCATATAATGAACTTTATCCCAATTACTTATGCTTATTGAGGACTTATGCTTATTCGAATCTCCATGATTCTGAGCTTAATGCAGGTACAAACTACGGGGCTTATCTTGGTACTTCTTATCTTATACTTACTCAAAACTTTCACTTATAACGAGACTTATTCTGTCGAGACTTATACTTTATAAGTGGATCTTATACTATCTTGAGACTTATTCTTATTCGAACTTATACTTATAACATTTCTGATCTTATAATTACTGGATCTTACACTCGCAGACATTCTTATTCGATCTCAGTGAGTGGTTGTCAGATTAACCACCATACTGACAGAACCTCCCTTATATACTAGACGGAGGTATATCCGTGCTCATGCTTCCATATCTTTATCTTGTGGTGAGCTCATGTGAATTCTGAAGTGCTTATGAAGTACATAGGTACTACTCGAAACATACCTCAGGTTTTGCACTTGTTCGGTGCAGTGGTATACTCACAAGAATGTTCCGGGCGTGTGTATACATATTCGCGGAGCTTATCATATACGGAAGTTTAATGTTACTACAAGCTTATCTTTTGGTATATCTTATACTTTGTACTAAAGTGTCTGGTCTTCTGAAACTTATACTTACATTACTGAACTATTCTTATGTTTGGATCTTATACTTGTATTCTGAACTTATACATGTATTCAAATCATACATTTATATTCTGGGCTTATTGTTATTTGGATCACTGTGTTGCCTTATTCTGAACATATTCATGTATTTCGGATCTTATACTTGTAATGTACGGGTATAATCTTGTCTCGGATCTTATGGTTTTGTGTTCTGAACTTATTCTTGTCTTGGATCCTTACTCTTATATTCGGGACTTATTCTTTATTTGAATCCTTATTCTTATGTAGAAGAGTACCGTAGATAAATCAAGTCGGAATAGATCGAAATCATATCACGTACAAAAATTGAATCTGAGACTTTATCTGAGTAGGATATTAATTCGTAGTAGTGCAGATCATCAAATATCATATACGGGTTTATAGATTCGGAACATATCCTGAGAACAAGCAGAGTTATCAGACACTCTTCAGAATCATCTTTAGGCTTGCCTGGGATTCTTATGCCTGCGGGCTTGAAGCATTCGGATCTCAGTAGTTTAGGAGCTTAATTCTTACCAAAAAATGCCCGTGGAATTCCATATTTAATTATAAGGAGTACCGTGTGAGTATCAGGACTTATACATATATTCTGGGTTATACTTATTTGCAGTAAATCGGAGGCACCTGTGGACCTCAGACAGTTAGTCATATCTATACATGTTTGTTACTGACAAATCATAAGAAATGAGTGGATGCAAACCTGATGATCCAGAGACTGTCTGATCTTGGGTGCCGTAACCACAAGTAGGTACTGAACAGATTGAATCTTGTCATATATTTTGTTTTATTCACGACCAATCATAAGAAATGAGTAGACACAGCCTGATAATTTTGAAGGTGCAATCTGATCTTTGAGATGCGTGTGCTTTGAGACGGGGTACGAGGAAATGCTGAGCAGTCGTGCGATGTTAAAGTACCCAGTACTAGTCTAGGTGTGTGCACTAATGGAATGTAAGTATGTCAGGGAGTCAAGTAACACTAATGGAGACCCCAGAGTGCCGTCAGCTAACGGGAGTGTTGAGCACGATTAGGCAGTCACTCATTCATTCTTTGGTCCTAGGTAGTCCATATGATCATGTCTTTGGAACTCATAATGTATCTTAATCACATTCGTGTTCATGACATGTGCTTTTCATGTTCATGTTCATGTTTGGTTTGTTTCATATTTCATATCCTATTCAACATTGCATGAACCTGACTATCTGTTGCATTCCTATCTTTTTCACATTGCACTATTACATATGGCATTTCATAACTACTTGTACAGTATAATGCTATGTATTCACACATCATTCGTAACATTCTTGTCCTACATGAATATTTTAACAGAAATTGGAATCATTCAATTGGATCATCAATTAAGTTATGGCATTTTCATGCGGAAACTAGTCAATTACCGATTACTAAAGGACCGATTTGTAATATTCATTTTCGGAGACTTAACTTCATACGACCTAATTCTTTGTATTCATTTGGAAGCTAAGGTCGCAGGGTTCATCTCAATAAGTCACCAATCAGACACTAGAAACTCGAGTTACGATCTAAACACTTAGGAGGTAATCTATGTTAGCGGAGGCAGGAAATTGGGCTGAGCAGCCCAGCCCCTCACTTTTGAGTGAATTTTTAGGCCGCATAGAATCATAATTTGAAGGTGTTGTGATGTTTGGATTCTCCTTCCAAGTCTATTTAACTAAAGCACCAAATCACTCAAGTGAGATCGAAATGAGCAAGTTATGGCCAAAATACGAATCTTGGTCAAATGAAAAACAGAACACTACTGTACCAGGTGCAACTCGGCCTGTACCGAGTCTGAGGCCTATAATTTACTTGAGAATGTGGGTTTTTCTTCACTTTTCCATATGTTGATACCAAATCAACTCAATACTCCACTGGCTATGAAACCCTCCCGATTCATCATGAAATCTCTATTTTACTCAATTCATCTTTCATTACACATCTTTCCTCAAAATCTTCCATGAATTTCTCCCAAACAAATCTAGCTATGGGTCATAACCGTACACAAACCAAACATGAAGATTAGTTAGGGTTTGTTCTAAACCTAACTCAGGTACTTCAAATTAATATGAATCACTGAGGGAGGATTATGCCTATTAACCAAGGCTGAAGTTTTTCCAGCTCAATTTCATTTCAAACCTAGGTTAGGATCCAATTCCTAACTAAACCTAGGTTGGAACTCATATAAAATTTCCTAGAATTCCATACAAAACCATAAGATCCTTACTTTCCATGTAATATTCATACCAAAAATCATAGAATCCATACCTTTTTTTATCTTCCTCTCTTCTTCTCTTCCTCTTCCTCTTCTTCTCTCTTTTCCTCTTTTCTTCTTCTTTACGTTTTTGGTCTCTCAAATGAGAGACCAAATGCTTTTATCCAGATTTTTTTTTACTTAAGGCCATGTTTGGCGAGGCAAATAAAACCGTTTTGGCTTAACTTTTCTCATTTCCTATTTAGCCACTTTCTCTCTTTATTAATCTCAATGCTTTTACATATTATGCTGGCATCCCATCTTTCTGCAAATTCCATAATTGCATATAAACTTATTGATTTATGCCTTTTATGTCCTCCGTGAGTAAATAGCCACTTTACCACTTGTCTCTAATATATTCATTTGGTCTCTTATTTTATTTAGAAAATTTCCATTTAACATAATATACCTAAACAAGTGAAAACTACTAGAATTTTGTTCGAGATATTCTAAAGAAGTTTGGCATTAGGAAAGTACCACCAGGTTTAGAGCTAGAGTCTGGTCCTTTGAAATTGCCAGATGGCGTAGAGCCAGAAGTCTGGCATTAAGAAACTGCCAGCAGGCTTAGAACCAAAGTCTGGCCTTTAGAATTTAATCGGACGTAAATTTAGAAGTCACGGCGTGGAAAGTGCAATAGGTGTGAAACCCTGTCATTTAGAAATTGGAACGATATTGAGTCTGGCATTAAGAAAGTGAAAGTAGGCTTAGAGCCACAGGTCTGGCCTTTAGAAATTACGGATGGGGAGAAGCGAAAGTGCGGCATTAGAAAAGTGCCGACGACGTAGAGCCACGAGTTTGCTAGACATTTTCGAGACGGCATAGGCGAAGTCTTGTATTTAGGAAAGTCAATGGTGAGCCCTGATCTGAGGTCTTTCTAAGTGCGAGCAAGCGTAGATCGAAGTCTGGCATTAAAAAACCTGGGCTTTCAGGCCAAGTTTGGCCTTTAGAAATTTCGGTTGTAAATTTAAGTCTGTGATAGGAAGTGCGATAGGTGTGGAAACCACAATCGGCCCAGAAATTGCCGGGCGAAGTAGTCATAGGGAGGTCTTGCATTAAGAAAGTGAAAAGCGGGCTTAAGAGCCCGCAGTCAAAAGCTAAGAAATTACTAGATGGGAAGAGGTGAAGTGCGGCATTTAGAAAAAGTGCCGAGCGGGGCGTAGAAAACCCATAGTCGGCATTTGGAAGGGTCCAGTGGGGCTTAGGGCCTGATCGGCATTAGGGACCGAGGACGGCGTAGAGCGAGAAGTGCGAGAATTAAAGTGCCAGTGACTAGAGCCCTGATCTGACCTTTAGAAATTGCAAGACGGTAGAGCTAGAAGTCTGGCCTTACGAAAGTGTTAGTACGCGTAGAGCCACAGTCTGGGTTTTAGAAATTTCCAGACGGCATAGAGCCAGAAGTCTGGCATTAAGAAAGTGCCAACAGGCTTAGAGCCACAGTCTGCCTTTAGAAATTTTCAAATGGCGTAGAGCCAGAAGTTTGGAATTAGGAAAGTAACAGCAGGCTTAGAGCAACAGTCTGGTCCTTTGAAATTTCCAGACGGCGTAGAGCCATAAATCTGGCATTTAGAAGCTATGGGTGAGTGAAGCCGAAGTCACAGCCTTTAGAAATGCCGAGGGCGACATAGAGACGGAAGTCGGCATTAGGAAAATGCGAATCGGGTAGAGCCGCGGTCGGCCTTTAGAAATTGCCCGGGCAGTGAAGGTGTCTGGCATTAGAAAAGTACCGTGAGACATCAGAGGCTACTGATCACGGCTAGAAATTTCAAGCTGACATAGGAGCCAAAGTCTTGCATTAGGAAGAGCACCGGGCTTAGATCCATTTGGTCATTACAAGTGCCACGGCGTAGAGGCAGGTTTGGCATTAGAAACTCAAGCAATCTTAAAGCCACGGTTTGATAGAAATTATGACAGCGTAAGGCAGAAGTTTGGAATTAAAGTGTGAAAACCCAAGTATAGTCTGACCTTTAGAAATTGTTAGACAACGTAGAGCCAGAAGTATGACATTTAGAAAGTGCGGGGCGTAGAGCCCACCAAGTCAGCCTTTGAAATTTCAGTAGTGTTATGCAGAGAAATGCGGCATTAGAAAGTCTTGATGGGCTTAGAGCCCGCAGTCTAGGCTTTAGAAATTGTTAAACTACGTAGAACGAAATCGTAGGAAAGTACCGTGGGCTTAAAGCCCATGCGGTCTTTTAAGTGCTAGGCAGCGTAAGGCGAAAAGTCTTGCATTAAAACTTCAAAGCGGACTTAGAGCCCGCAGTCAGCCTTTAGAAATTACCAAACGGCGTAGAGTCAGAAGTCTTGAATTAAAAAAGTGTCAGCAGGCTTAGAGCCACACTCTGACCTTTAGAAATTGCTAGATGGCGTAGAGCCAGAAGTTTGACATTAAGAAAGTATCAGAAGACGTAGAGCCATAGTCTAGTATTTAGAAATTGTCAGACGGCGTAGAGCCAAAAGTTTATCATTAAAAAAGTGCCAGTAGGCTTAAAGCCATAGTCTAGCTTTTAGAAATTGCTAGACTGCGTAAAGCTAGAAATCTAGCATTAAGAAAGTACTGATAAACCCAAATCCCTTTGTCCTAGTCTTTAGAATTGCCAGACGAGTAAAGGCCAGAGGGAATCTTGCGTGGAAACCTAGCGGACAAACCCGCAGTCGGCCTTTAGGGAAAGTAATCTCAAGCGACATAGAGTTAGAAGTCTTGAATTAAAAAAGTGCAGCCATTTAGATCCTGATCTGACCTTTAGAAATTACTTGACAGGCGTAGAGTGAAGTTTGGCATTAAAAATTATCGAGGCAATGAAACCACAGTCTGGTATTTAGAAATTGTCAGAACGAGTGTCTTAGACAGTCCCAGCATTAAGTGTCGGCCCGGCGTAGAGCCACAATCTTGTGTTAGAAATTGCAGGACGACGTAGGCGAAGTCGGCGTGAGAATACCAACGAGCTTAGAGCCACGGTCTGGGTCTTTTGAAATTTCAAGCGGTGAGGCAGTAAGCTAAGCTATGGTGATTAATTTTAGTGTATTTTGAGTCTGATTTAAGATAGGTTTTGAGTGCTTTGAGTACTAATCATATTAATTAAATGGAATTGACATGTCGGAGTCCAATTAGTACTACTGGTTTTGTTTCGAGGTTGTTTTTGATTGTTTTGCAGGTTTTGTGAGCCTCCGCCATCATATCAAGCTTGGCATCGTAATTGTGATGTTTTATGCTGAGTTCGTATGAATTCTCGGAGATTTCATCAAGCCGTGATGAAGAAATGTTGATTCGTACCCACAGTAGAGACGTCAGGAATCATGAAATTTATACCTAAGTTCCTCCCCTCTTTTACCGTGGTCAAGCTACGCAATATAGTGGTCTAGAGATTCGAACACGAGGATGGGTTTTCTTAGGTAAGAGTAGAAGTGTAGTTGAGTTAGAAAATGCTATTTCTCTTTGGATTTTGGGTTTTATTAACCAAATTAGGTTGGATAGTTTATGCGCATATAAATTAAGGAAAATTTAGAAAAGAAGACTCCTTAGGATGTTGGTCTCAGCGGATTGGATTTTTAAGGTGTATTCATGCCCTCGGGTTTGTTTCCTCGCGTTGAGGATAATGACATATAGTCTTTTCCCAAACCGGACCTTGATTTGTATAAACCCACAAACCACTAAGAATTACTTTCCCTCATGAGATATGGCATTCGGTGAGCATTCAAGTCCCTTACGATTGTGCATATGGCTTCAAAAGAAGCAGCCTCGACAACTAATAGGAGACAACTAAGTGGATGATGGTGGATCTAAGATTAAGCATCCTTGTAACCACAAAACACCAAATACATTAGGCGAGGCTGGATCCCTAGGAGGTTTCTGTTTTTAGGGTGAGATACAGGGAGCTTAAATGCTCATAAATGCAGTGTGATAAATGAGGGCATGAAAACTTACCTCCAGGCCTCCACGGTGACCCTCCCTTCAGGGAAGGGGGCTTAGCCAAAGCATCCCATAGGTTGTCATCCTGAGGGTGTGTTTGGCAGCGAGAAAATGAAAGAAGATAGAAAGAGAGCAAGCTATGACTAAGTAAAAAACTCTTGTGAAAGCTTAGCGAAAATGAAGTTAGGGTTACAAAAGTTATAAGGTGGCTTATATAGCCAACCCAAATGTGTGAAATACCAAAATGCCTAAAATATAATATTACAATAAGGACAAGGTATTAATTAATCAAAAAAGCGTGGTCGTTTGGGATCAAAAATACCAAAAACACGAGTGAGCAATTTCAGCTATCATTAAATTTAGCGTTATAGCGAAAATTTCGCTATACTAGCGAAATTAGCTAACTAGCAAGTACAATGAATAAGCGAAATTGAGAATTTTAAGCTAGCAACGATGAAATTTAAGCTAACAGCGAGAATTTGGCTAACTAATGAAATTTAAGCTGGGATTGCAATTTTCACTATAATACGAATTTTCGCAATCTTAGCCAAATTTTCGCAATCATAGCCAAAATTCCTACTGCACTGCCATCTTCATTTTTCGTCATTTCCACTTGATATTTCCTCATTTTAGGTTGATGAAATCAACGGGGAATTCTCGCATTGACACCAATCTGTACTTGAGACTTCTTGGTAAATTCAGACACATAAAACACCAAAACAATCTGAAACCAAATTAAAAGTAGTACTAAGTGGACATACACGCGAAAATTAGCTCAATTTCATATGATTAGTGCGCAAAAAAAACTTTTCAAGAAACCTATTTTAAATAGGGTTGACACTTTTTGGGCACTAATCAAATGTCGAAGCTGAGGTGAAAAGAAATACAAGCGATTGTAGTGAGGCGGCCAAAGTGGAACAGTGATTTTTGCTATGGCACAGTGAAAATTTCGCAAGGATTGCGAAAATTTTGCAATGGTAGCGAAAATTTCGCAGTCCTAGCGAAAATTTCGCTATGCCATATTTTCGCTATGATAGCGAAATTCACTGTGCATAGCAAAAATGCTGCCCCTCTTTTTGTGATCCAAAACACCCCGTTTAGTGTAATTCCCATTTTGCCCTCAATGTAATCATATTATTTTGGTTATTTTGGTATTTCACATCGCTTGTAAGGCTATATAAGCCACTTTATAACATTTGTAACCTAACCTTTCATTCGACTTGGATCACGAGTTTTCTGACCTGTTTTAGGTTTACAGTTTTCTCTCTTCTATAACCTCTCATTTTCTCGGCTGCAACCACCCCTTTGGGGATGTAACAAAGATGTTTGGCTAAGCCTCAAAACCTGAAGATGAGGGTTTGCTAGGTTTAGTAGATGTTGGTTTGCAGTGGGTCCCTCGGTTTAATGAATGAGTCTCTTGTATTTTTGTGTTCGACTTTTAAACTAGGTTTTATGCTAGCTGTGCTTATGTCCTTTGGTCAATACTTAGCATGCTTCAGGGTTCGGTGTGTGCTTAATGGTGACCCCTTCCCGCATCAAATCAGAATGTATTCCCAGAGCCATTGAAAGTAGGTTAATCTTGGTTTCATTTGCTTGAGAGCATTCAAATGTTCGATTAAATGCTGTGGTTCGGTAACTAAGGAATGTTTTTTGGGTTGGTTTAAAGTTAAGCAAAGAGATCTGGGTTTTGACACAACTATATGTCATTGCCACTAATCTGAAATCTTCGAGACACCTTTATAACCTCATTTTATCAAATTTAGTGACCCCGAAGACTTAATTGTCTTCCTTTGTAATTTAAAGCGCCTCAGTTAACCTAATGACAACAACACCCACACTTTTTAATGCAAATCCAAAAATCCAAATGGAAACCTCACCATTTTGAAACATGATACAAATCATTTGTAAGATGAAAACCCATCCCTGTGTTCGACCCTAGACCACTATACTGCAGTAGCTTGACTCACGACGATGGGAGAATATAGGATACAAATTTTGTGGTGATTTAGTCCTACTCTTGTGGCCGCAGAATCAAATGGCGCGTTCATAGGATGGTGCAAACTACGAGATGATGAGTTGATATGTGCGCATCCACTGTTACAAGTACAGTGACCTTTTAAGCCTTTTGATTTTCATTGTTAGAATCTCAGTTTTTACTCGGCTTGATCAGCTGTAGAATTTATTTCTGTCTGATCATTTTATTATTTAGCTAACTTGATCCTTTTTGGCAAGCCTTTTTATTTGTTCTTTGCTGTCTCATTTTTATTATTCACAGTGTTTATACATCTTGGGATAGAGACATTTGGAATTGAAATTGCAAAGAGTCTATCTTATTGTCAGGTTTGTGAAGTCGAGTGTGCCTGAGTGTGAATGGATCTCCTCTACGAGGAACAACAGTGACAAGGTACTCAGTGAATCCATAACTGACATCTGGTCAATGAGGGACCACATACACCCTCAAGGGTAGGTGCAACCTCTGCATCTTCCCTCTTGATGATGTGGTTGTAGAACTTATTTGGTGCCCTGCTTCCCATTTCATGAGCATGGAAAATGAAAATCCGTACCCATCACAGGTTTTGAGGAAGTGTGCATAACACAGGAGGGGTGTAACCGATATGGATTTGATGAAGTTAGAGAGCATTCCCGGCCCAACCTCAAGGACAAAGCCCAATGTAAACCGGTCACTAAGACGAACCATTAGAAGCTGGCGAGCTGCGAGGCGGGAGTGCCCAAAAAATTCTTCGGTGCTCCTGGAGCCAATGGTTCATTTGAAGGCGAGATCTACACGTTGACCATGACAATGAAAGGTTTATCAGTCTTTGGGAGAGGTTCATGGAGACCATCGATTGCTTGTGTCACATCATGGTTTAGACACTTGGATGTATGAATCCAAGCTTCTGTAATTGGTATGTCTCCAGCCATGAAGCAATTGTGGAAACATGATGTGGAGGGACTTCACGAGCAAGCACCCGGATGAAGCCATGGACTTTTGAATTATGTGGCTGAAGCTTCCAAGGGATGGGATGAGCCAAACCCTTCAAGGAGGTGGAAAATGAGGCCTTCAGCCCACGAAAGGGGAGGAATTTTGCACTTTCTGAGGGCGTGGAGATGAAAGCAAAGATATCGGCCTTAGCTAGGAAGGTGGAAAATTTAGAAGGAAAAGTTTACATAAGGAATGCGAGCGGTGGCCGAAAACAACGACCTGAGCTGACCTAACTTCATCAATTAACCAATCCGTCTTGGAAGAACAACATCCCGATTTCTCCTCTCGGTGAGAGATTTGATGTCGAGCATGCAATGTCATGGAGCTGATACAAGCCCTGACGATGCCACAGTATGGTAATACATATAGTTCCCGATTTGAGGAACCATCAGACCTTTCATGGAGCTTGAAACCCCTGCATATACTTTGGAGACACGGCAGCGTTTGGTTCCTCACCTCAACACAGCCATCTTGATTTGAATTGTTTTAAAAAAGTCTGAACTTGAACCACTATCTTAGATAGGTTTGAGTGCTTTTGCGCATTAATCATGTCGATACGGTGAAGTGTTAGTCTTCTTAGTAACACTTATGCATTTATAAATTATTTTTGGTTGTTTTGTAGGTATTTATTGCACTTTTGGAGTCAATCTCGAGTCAAATGATGAATCATGAAGTGTGATCCCAATGTTAGGTCATCAACCCGATACCAGAATCAATAGAGAAAGCAAAGGCAAAGTGAAGAAAATTGGATGCGGTTGAGCGGGATGAAAAGCGTTGAAGGATCAACAATGGAATTTTGGCTAAGCTTCTTGAAATTTCGCTAAGATTGCGAAAATTTCACAACCTTAAGCGAAATTCGCAACCTTAATGGCTTACCAAATTTCGCTAGACCATCCCAATTTAAATGACACCTCTTAGCGAAAATAGCGATTTAGCTACTCCTGAAATTTACGCTAGCTTAGAAATTTAGCCTATGTGAAATTGGCATCCTTAAGCGAAATTTCATGTTTCGCTGAACTTTTGGTAATTTCGCTAGTTAAGCGAAATTGCAGCCTAGCGAAAATTGATACCTCAATCATGCTTTGTAGTGTGCCAAACCGACCTCAGAGCTTGGTGTATTACTCTGTTGTCCTTTAACTTAGCGAGTTGATAGGTTTTGGTATTTTCATATAGCCAGGGAAGCCTATATAAGCCCCTCTTGTTTTGTAACCTAAGCAACAATTTTGGGGGAGAGAAGATTTTTTTTGTAAGTTTTCATTTTTGTAAATAAAGTCTTGTATTTTTAATTAGGTTTTGCTTTTCTCTCTTCTCTCTCCTCTTTCTCTCCCTTTCTGGCGTTTGCGCGAGCACCCTCTTGAGGATGACAGCTCAGAGATGCTTGGCTAAGCCTCCTTTCTTCGAAGAGGAAGCTAGCTTAATTGAGTGGGGCATATGCATGTTGTCCTCTTGTACTAAATACAATTAGTGTATTGGCGCCTATTCTCAAAAACATGGTTGCATAACATTGAATGTTGTGATTTGTGTCTCTCCTTTGGGATCAGTACATATTCGGTGAGAGAAGTCTTGTGATTCTTTAGATGGTCTTTACGAGCCTCTGATAATATTTACATGTAGGGTTCTTAGTGGTTAAATAACATTCTTTTATTTATTATTTTGTGTCTCTCATCTTTAGGATACGGTGCACGGGTGAGAGATGCCTTTGTTGTTCTTTAGATGGTCTTTACGAGCCTCTGAAGTAATCAATTTAATGTTAGGGTTTAAAGAGACCATACTTGCATATTTACACAATGATGACTCAAATAGGAGTTGTTTCAAGGATGAGGTTTGCTAAGTTAAACATAGATCCGATTATGCCATGGACTATAGGTTGCATGTCATAGGATAAACAGAGGACACTTGTTTGCCCCTAAACACCAAGTTAGTGACCTAATTCTTCAAGTTAACTTTTTCACCTTTAACTTTCGGTTTTACAATTATCGGTTTTCAAACCATTTTCCACTATTTTTTGAAACACAAAATCCAAAAGTCAGATAAACCTGCAGCCGTTGCACTTATGCAAAATCATTTCTAGGATGAAAACCCGTCCCAGAGTGTTCGACCCTAGACCACTATCTTGCGGTAGCTTGACTACAGCGGTAGTAGAGAACAGGTGTATATAAATTTTGTTGATTTTAGCTCAGCCTACTGTGGCACGAATCAAATGGCGCCGTTGCCGGGGATGGTGCCAAACTACTAATGGTAAGTTGAAGTGTACTTGTGATCAACATCACAAGTGAAGGTAACCTTTTTACCTCTTTTTGTAACCCAGTTGCAGTAACTGCAAGTTTTCATAACTTGACAGTAACTTCACTGTTTTTGTTTTTCATACAGTCATTTTTTTTCTTTGTTTTATTTCACTGTTAAAAAAAATATATATATATAAAAAAAAAAAATAAAGAATCTTTGCGAAAAGATCGTTTTAAGTGTTGTTTTGTGTGGCCCTATTTCAAGCTGCTGATTGCATTTTCAGTGGTTTGAATTGAGAGAAAATGGAATCCCCCATATAGGCTCATCTGATCGGGAGGTAACCCAGAGCTTACATGATGCGAGGACCTCGGAACCTTAGCAACGATGGCGGCTGACACAGTAGAGAGAAATCCAAGCCCATATAGGTCCCATGGGGAATATAGAGGCCAATGGATGAGTGCACTGTCTATAATGTTCCCTCAACTTATATACCTCATGCTTCTCCACATTTTACCTCAACTTCCCAGCAGCAACAACCTGACGCCCATCCGCGTTGAGCAGAGGCCATCACGAATTTGACGGAATCAGTGGAATGATTTCACTAAGGAAACGGGGTAGTGAGGCGTCGAGCGATCAAGAATGAGGCAGTTGAGGCTCCTTGAACATTAAGGAATTGGGCTGGGTTCCAAAGTGAAATTGATCAAAAAATTGGACATCAGTGGAATCCATCTTAAAGCTCCTGTCAGTTTGTTCGTGAAGAAGGGAATCTGGAGGAAGAGTGCTTGTGCTGCTATTGTGGGTGAACAGGCTCAAATTACGCTCAGGGAGGAATTGAAGAGGAACAATGAAGATCCTCTTGAGGAACTACGGGGTGCCCACAATTATGTAGAATATAGACCATGGAAAAGGAAGAAGAAACCTCCCAATCTTGTGAGAGGTAATGGAAGGAAGGAATGGAAAGCCCCATCAGTTTACTACCAAAGCCCTTTATGACCAAAACAACCTTGCTAGTAGCCCCTCGGGTGACCAAATTAATACCTCCTTACACTGCAGCAAACTCAAAACCTGAAGCTCCCAAAGCTAAGTCATACCATTATTAAACCATCTGAAAATTGAGATTAGTAGTAGCTGCTCAGATTTTACCTCAAAGCAGATAGTATTTTTGCTCTGCATGCGCAGTGGATGGTTTCGGATGCCGGTTCGATTGTTTTGACTATTCAGCTCCGATTCCAACAACCTCCTTGGATATGCTTGGCAGTATTTCTGAACCCACCACCACCAGATGGCTGGTTAGGGGTTTCTTTATGATTTTGTATAATTACTAAGCTTCTCATTTTTCGCGATTTGATTAGAATTTATGTATTAGCCATAGTAGCGTGATATTTTTAATAATGACTTTGTAATCATGACTGCTCTCAAAAGCAACTAGGTTTTATATATATACAGACTTTTGTACATATCATGTTTTGTGCCTTTACCATGTACTAAATGTTTTTCTTTTCATTGAACAATTGAATTCACTACAGTGGACAATTGGGTGCTTTATGTTGGAAATTGAAACCTTGTTGTGCCTCTATATTAGGAACAAATTCCATACTTGAAACAATTTTTTGGTCATACGGGTTAAATGCTCAACTTGAATTTGTCCCTTATGCTAATTCACACATGCACTCATGAGTTTATTTTCAATAGAACATGAATTGTTCACCTCTTTCACTTTGCATAGCCGGCCTTAAGCATGTGGCAGCCTAGGATAGGTTTATATTACTTATACTTGAAGACCAATGTTGTCTTCCAAAAAAGAAAAAGAAAAGAAAAGCAAAGAAAGAAAAAGAAAGAAGAAAAAAACCGAATAAAATTAAATGAGTTTTTCTTGTGACGGAGACAGATCAGAAGTTGTATAAGCTGAAAACCGCTGAAACACATTTATGCCTTAGTGGTTGGGAGTCATCAGTTTTATTGTTAGATTACATGGGTGGATAGGTAGAGTCTACAGAATTGTAGGTGCTTGAATTTTGAAGTCATTCGAGTGAGAGGGTGAAACCTTTAAGGTTAGTGGTCGTAGATCCTTTGACGATGCCTGGCATACTTAATTGGTTGAGTCATGCCCGGTGGACCCCGTTACCACGGACTTTGGTGAAGTCGAATTTTAATCATTTCATCCCTCTGATGTAGTTGAATAAAGAAAGAGTGCGTAACTATCCTTATCTGAGTTGCGACTTAAGGAAGTATATGGTGCTAGGTTGGGGGGAGATAATTTGCAAATCCATTGGTAGCCTTTTAACATGTAAGAACCATTAGACAGGGTGGAAATTCAAGTTAGAATCCCATGGATCCAGATTGACCTAGAATTGTCTTGTATGGATTTAGTTCTTTCATATCAGTTTGCTTGATTTCCAATTTTTGAGTTTAAAGAGTATTTGTTTATATATCTGTAAACCTTTTTGAATCATAACCTTTTGAAAATCACCACATGCATCCTTTTTATTTGCATTGCTAAGGGACTAGCAGCGTTTGGTTGGGATTAATTGCCCAAAAGTGCAATTTTGAACCCTATATTAGATGGGTTTGGAGTAACTTTCTTAAATATATCATTATACCAATTGAAGTTTTCTAGTCTTCTTAGTAACATTTATGCCATTTATAGGGTATTTTGGTTGTTTGTAGGTACCAGGCACTTTCGAGTCCAATTCAGTCAAATGATGAATCATGGCGTGATCCCAATGTTCAGTCAACAACCAGCCCTAGGAATCAATGAGAAAACCAAGGCAAAGCGAAGAAAATTGGATGCGCTAGTCATGTGATGAAAAGGATCAACAATGCGTGAATTCGCTTAAGCTTGCGAAAATTTCTTAAGATCATGGCAAATTCTCGCAACCCAGCTTAAATTTCAAGAACCCAACGAAAACACCAAATTTCGCTAGATCCATCCCAATTTCGCTTAGGGCACCACCTTAGCTTAAAATAAACTGATTTCTACACAAGAATTTCATAGCTTAGCGAAATTCTCGCTAGCTAGCGAAATCGGGCCATCCTTAGCGGCTCTTCATGTTTCGTTGGGATTCTAATTTCGCTAGTTAATAAATTCTCGCAATTGTTTAAAATTGATGCCTCACACAAGCCGTGAATTAATGCCAAACCGACTCCAAACTTGGTGTATTACTCTATTGTCCTTCAACTTAGCCAAGTTGATAGGTTTTTTGGTATTTTCATACCTTGAGGAGGCCTATATAAGCCCCTCTTGTTTTGTAACCTAAGCAACAATTTTGGGGGAGAGAAGATTTTTTTTGTAAGTTTTCATTTTTGTAAATAAAGTCTTGTATTTTTAATTAGGTTTTGCTTTTCTCTTCTTCTCTCCTCTTTCTTCCCTTTCTCATTGCCAAACACCCTCTCGAGGATGACAACTCAAGAGATGCTTCGGGCTGCTTCCTTTTCTTCTCGAAGAGGAAGGAAGCTAGCTTGCACAAAGATATGCATGTTGTCCTCTTTGTACTAAAAGCTACTGTGTAGTGTATTTATGGCCCTTATATTCAAACATGGTCAGATAACATTGAATGTTATCGATTTCATTAATACTCCATGCTTTAGGATCAAGTACATATTCAAGAGTATAAGTACCGTGATTCTTTAGATGGTCTTTACGAGCCTCTGAGATAATATTTACATGTTGGGTGGTTCTCAAATTAAAGCAAATAACATTTACTGTTATTATTTTCGCTAATACTCTCTATGCTTTAGGATACAAAGTACGTGAGAGATGCACCGCTGTTTTTTAGATGGTCTTTACGAGCTCAAATGATAATTTAATGTTGTGGTTTTAAAAGGGGCCATAACTGCATGTTACCCGACACTCAAATAGAGCTGTTTGCTGGTGAGGTTTGCTAGTTAACATAGATCCCGTTATGCCATGGGACTATAGGTCGTGATGTCATAACGCGAGGATAAACCCGAGGACACTTGTTTCGCCCCTAACTTGCCAAGTTAGTGACCCACTTTCAAAGTTAACTTTTTCACCTTTAACTTTCGCTTACAATTATCGCCAAACCATTCCCACCGCTTTTTGAAACACAAATCCAAAGTCCAAATAGAAAGCCTTACCTTCTGCGGCACTTATGCAAATCATTTCTAGATGAAAACTCATCCCCGTGTTCGACTTAGACCACTATATCATGCACTTGACTACTCGCAGCAGGAACTTAGGTGTATATAAATCTTTGTTGATTTTAGTCAAATTTTCACTGAGGGCACGAATCAATCACTCATCATCATCCCCCCGTTGAACAAGCTATTTTGAATTGAAAGCAAGGTGGTAGTGATTTTGTGGAAGAGCAAAAGGGAATCAATGTACAATTGGCTCAAAGAATTGATATTGTGGAAAGCACCCTATACAAGAGAATAGATGGGCTTAGAAAGTGCCTTACTCAAAAGATTGATAATCTACGCATTCCACTACCTCAGATTACCAATTTGCTGGAGGTATAGGAGAAAGGAAGATTCCCTTCCCAAACACTGCCAAATCCAAAGGGAGTCCATGAAATAGGTTCTTCCAGCAACTCAAGGATGGATGAAGTAAAGGCTATCATCACTTTGAGGAGTGGAAAAGAAATTGAGCAACCAGTGCCCATGACTGCTCAAGAAACAGAAAAAGAAAAGGAAGTTGAGCCTGAGAGAATAATAATCAGAGAAGATTCAATGAAGAAAAACATGCCCCCTCCATTTCCTCAAGCACTTAGAGGCAAGAAAAAAAATATCAAACCAAGCTGAAATTTGGGAGGTGCTAAGGCAAGTGAAGGTAAATATCACACTGCTTGACAAGATTAAGCAGGTCCCAACATATGCAAAATTTTTGAAGGACCTGTTGTTGGTTGGACCAAAGACATATACAAATTTATTGCACTATTACCAAAGGACTATTGTCTAATCCCCAGCAATAATGCCAACAACTTATATTTTGTGTTCTATAACTATTGTATTCATTAAGAGATTTATTAAGAGTAAAATCATCAGGTTCGCCAAGCTGATCCATCACGCCGCAAGTGCATGTGTCTAATAAGTAGTAAATCGATTTAAGTCCGCATATCAATCCCACTGAGATCTCAAGAATTTTCAATCAACTACCCCAACTACTCAAGCTCTATACTATTTGGACTATAATAGGCAATTTGAATCAGCTGTGAAAGCCTTGGAATAATGAAAACCAAAAAATAATATGAATGAATAACAAATGAATGACTACTGAAATAATGAAATGACAAATTTAGATTTAACAGTTATCTACAAAGTGAACATTGGAAATAAAGCTATTGTGAAGAATCAATTCCTACAATTGTATGATAATTTTGCTTTCAACCACGATTTTAAAACTAGTCCAAGGAATATGATGTTGCAAATGATCTCTCCAAACCACAATCGCTCATCATCTCACCTTCACCCGTTTCTCTCGAATACAAGGTCGATAACTACTTTAACTGGGTAGCCTTGTTCCGGGGTATTTTTTCTTTCAATACTTCATACCCATAACATGATCAAACCTTAGCTCCTTTCAGATAGTCATCGTGATTGGTTTACACTATACCGGTTCCTTTCCTTCCTGCAAATTAGAACAAACTCATTCTTTCTTCCTTTTGATTGGGATTGCTATAAACACTGGACTGAATTGCCAATTCGACCGAGGCGAACTCTCCGTGATGCTTGAATTGGATAACTCACCAACTCGCTCTCTGCTTCAAGTGAGAAGAGGATGGTATCGATTTAATTACTCATGCATTAGATCAATATCAGCTCATACCTCCGTAAATTGTTCACTGAATGCCTTCTCCAGGTCACCCGTAGGGCCTCCCGAAATCGTAGCTTGAAACAACCCGCGTGGTATAGAGACTGATACTCGATCAATTCTGCAAACAATGAAACCGGGCAGCCGATGAGTAAACCAAGTTCAATAATAATGAATAAAATTTGGCAGAAAGATAATTTTTACAATAGCCATTTCAATGGGAGCCAGGTTTCTAAATCATCGGATTTATAACTATTACATTGGCTTACATCAAGAAAACCAACAGAATCGAAACTCCGGTAGCTCTAATCCAAAATTTGTCTGAATTCAAACAACCGCACAGCACTAAGAAATATAACCAGATTCAAATACAACCTTTACAAACTAACGTTCAAATCTAAATTAAAACGAAATACAAACTAACTAAAAAATTAAAAGAAAAGAAAAGAAAATTAAAATACAGATTCCTCTCAAAGAACCCAGATCTCCTTCGTCAAGCAAGAGTCGCTCCTTCGCAAAGAGTCGGGTATTTATGTGGTTCAAGTTGGGCCCCACTTCGATGCACCTCTTTGACCGCAGCTTAACCGCCCAAGATAAAGACACCGTCGCGCGATACTTGATCTTGTCGCCACCTTCTTTCGCTCCCGCCTCGGCCGTGAGAAGCCTTTGTTTGTCGCCATGCCTGGGTGGAACCGGATGTCGCGACAAATTTTTACCACGCCGCGACTCCTATTCTATGCATTGATGTCGCGACAGTTTGATCTTGTCGCGACCTTCCGGGTCTATACAAATGATGTCGCGACTGCATGATGTCGCGAATTTCGCTTCCTTTGCTTCGCCAAGCCGCGACGCTTCAATGATGTCGCTACTTCGTTTCTTTGCATTGATGTCGCGACAACTAGGTGTCACTGCTATCTTCTTTCTTCTATTGTTGTCGCGATCGTCAATGATGTCGCACTTCCTTCAGAAATATGTCGCGACAGTTTGATTCGTCACACCTTCTTTTCAATGCACCGCGTCGCCAATTTTATTTAAATGATGTCGCGACCTTCTCTTTAGTCGATGATGTCGCGATCTTTAGTTTCCCAGAAACTTGTGTCGCGACCGCTTCGATTCAAGGTCGATGTTGGCGACCGCATCCGTATGTCGCTACATAAATGTTCGGGCCAATTATTTCTCTGGCCGCGACTTCTGCGTAGCGACCTCATTATCCATCAGATCGGGTTTAATTTCGTCGACCTCCTCGAATGATGTCGCGACATCATGTCTTCTTCTTCATCAATTTCGTTGTCGACTTGAGTTCCTTTCACGCCTGTACCTGCTTTGTCTTTGATTACGCTTTCATTTGCGACTGAGCTTTGTAGTCGTGAACCTTAATATGTATTTTGATTGTCATAAAGCCTGCCACGACATCAAATCTTTAATCCTTTTCACGCCTCACAGAATCCTTCACCAATTAGACCGCATCGTTTCAATCATATTCGCTTCTTTACCCACTTCTCGCTTGAATTCCCGCTGCAATGCTAGCCGAAGTATTCCATATTCCTCGCAGATATAAATCATTTTATATAAAAAATCAATCGTAAAAACGGACTGAAAATGTATGACTTTAAGCTCATCAAACTCCCCCAACTTAAAATTTTGTCATTCCTGCTAAAAGAAAAGAAAGATTTGTTTGTCCTCAAAACAAAAGGGACATTTTTTTCTGCTCGCTGCAATTTTTCTCATTCAACTCTTTGTTTCTGGAATTAAGAAATATCACTATTATTTCAAATTTCGCTTTTATGCAAGAACAGCATAGTATACTTCATTACAAAATTTCTTGATAAACTAATGTATGCAACGCTTTATTTAATAAGTCTTGTTCTGTAAAGTGTGTCTTCAATCCTTTGCAACTTCATGCTGAATTTAGTTAATCTTCCGGGAGTTTTGTGAGACTGCTTATCAAAGTCCCATATGCTTGTTTTTCTTATCGATCTCCACTAATGTAAATTCAACCTCTAATCAATAAGGTCCTCGTTTGTAATGTCGGGTTTAGGTATCAGTAGATAAATGGGGAATTTAGGCGAAATTACCCAGTTTCCATCTTGTCTCTACATTGTTTCCTTCAACTTTATTTCTTTTTTCTTCTTTTGAATTCTTTTATGGAATTTCTTACTTCCATATTTACTTTATTTCAAATAGTATTCCTTTGTTCTTCAACTCTTTTGCTTTTATTTTTCTGAGATTTGGAATAGTGCAATGTTTTGTCTTCTTAGGCTTTCTATTACTCTTAGAGAACTTTGGGCTAGCAACTCCCATACCAGTTGGCATTAGGGTACTAGGTGTTTAAACACCCCTACGAGCTTAATTATTCAAGAGTAATAGGCCACAAGACAAAACTTATTCCTTATCTCACTAGCCTCTACCTTTGACTTCTTCAGTTCTTTTTTTTTTTGTCAAAATTTTGGGGATAATATTCCCCCAAACTTGTTTCTTTCTTTATACTAAACTTTTCGAAATAGAAACCGGATACCTGGGTTCTTTAATGCAGCTTATCAAGTGATAAGGGGATCTCGCCAATTGATGTTTATTGAAGAAATAAAGGCTTAATTGGCTCAAATCAGGAACTAGGAATATGCTGAAGCATATTTTGAGGGTGGCTGAAAAAGCTCAAGCTGCCAAGAATGGCCTCTATCATTTCCTGTTGGTTGTTTCCACCTATAATTTCGCCTCAATCAATAATCAAAACAAGTTCTGTGGACTGGACTTTAAATCCTAAATTTCTAGAAGATATTCCTAATTTATGTCAAAAGTTTCATAAGTTTTGTCAATTAATGTGTATTATTTATTCAAGACTTGTACTTATTCATCGTCTACTTACATTATTTTAAACAAGTATTTTTTCTATCAAGAAGAACTAATTTCTCACTTTTGCAATTAAACCGAATTTACATAACAAGAACACCCTAATCTAAATTTATTATCTGATCATGAAATCACTCGATGTGTCAACATTATTTATCCCAAGAAAAGAAATGATGACAGAACATAACCCAGTCAAATGAACAATAATATCAATACGAATATTTATGATCGGAATTTATTGATATTAGATGATTTTTCTATCGTACAAAACTGTACCAGTTCTAGAACTACTGACCCAACATTGAGTACATACTTACTCAAGTTTATTTGACACTGCACTGTGCCTCCAAGAGTGATTCGCGCTAATGGTCGCAACAAATTGAGCCTTCTCCCTTTTCTTCGAGTTTCTTCAAGCGATGGGTTCTAATTAACCCTTCTTCCAATTTCCTTCCCAATAACCACTCTCTTAATTACACATCGTTTTATGGAATAAGGAATCGACAGGTTTGTTTTCCGACTCATTCATTCCATAAAATCCGTGTTCATAACCTTGGAAGCTCTTCTTTCTCTTTTTCCATCTTCTCATTTTCCTTGTTCATTCTTCCTTGTTTCCGCCCTTTATAGTGATTTAGGCCTCTCAGAAGAAATAAGGTTATTTATTCTTCTTTTTAAGTTTTCAATATACATTGAAATGAGACTACTACATTCTTGCCCTCGAGGTTTATATTTATGGAAATTTCTAGAATGAAGTGATGAATATTGAAGGATTTTCCTAAATCTCCTCTGATTATTCTCCTCGAAAATGATCATTATAAACCAATCGGTTGATTCAATGAATTGAATTCTGTTTCTGCATTAATTATTATCTAATTCCCAGATGTGAATAAGTGTTACCCAAACAGAAAGGTTTAATAAATTTCAGGTTGCCATTAAATTTAGTGGTAAAATTAAAAACTCCGTACCGTAACCCTTCCTCTCATGTCGCGACTTTATGATTGTTCACGCGTACATACTTAACCTGTGGAAGACAAGTTATCCTCCGGCTGCGACATCAGGCTTTTTAAGTTGTCGTGACATCACCACTCTCAAGGACTTACTTGTCGCGACCCAAATGTTCGTCGCGACCTCTATATTTCTCATTCAACACGACGAGTCACGACATCAACTTTGTCATGACTTCGCTTCGTCATAACATCGGGCCATCGCGACCTAGTCTCGCAATTGCCTAAACGACGAATGCATACTTTTCGCTATTTATTAATTCACATATTCTCAGCATCCAATTAAATCATTCACACACGTAAATTCAAGCATGTATTCTATTCCACTACGTAATTTCTATAGAAAGGAATGCCCTTTTCCTGTCGTTCTCTTCTCTCGCAAGTCGGTTGAGTCAGACCGGAGTTTCACTCCTTCGTCTCGAGCTATTTCGCATAAGCACTCTGCAACATTTCCAGAGAGGATTTAATTAAACAAAAATTAACTTCTCAAGTACTAACTAATCATTATAAGAACTAAAGAAAACAAACTTAAAGTGAATTCTAAAAAAAAAATTAAAAGTCGAAAATCAACCAAAGTCTCTAAGGTCACTTCCCATCACCGCTTAGTTCTGGAGTCCCAATTGACTCACTGCTGATTCTTTCTCTCTCTCAGAACCAGCTCGGTAGCTCTTCCTTTCTTTCCTCCCCGCTGATAAAGATTTCAGCTCATCCATCTTGACTTTGATCTGGCACTGCTCATGCACTGGTTCACAAAGGTCATGCACCCTGATATTATCCAATCCAATTTGATTCATCTGAACAATTTGACTGAGCAACAGAAGAACTTGACTCACCCAACTCCCAGAACCCATCAGCTTTATTCGACTTGTATATCTGGCAGATTAATATGATCTGATCGGTTTCAGCGCCTGAACAGCAACTCTCGCATTTGAACCGTGAACAGTTCCGAATCACGCGGTTTTTGCAAATCAAATCAGAGGAGCGATTAATGGCTTCGTCAAAAACCAATCATGAGACATCCCAATGGAGTTTGACGCAAAATTAGCCCAAAGTGCATCGGGCCAAGCTCGAAGACCAATCCTTCCCGCCAACTTACGCCTTTTCCGTGATCCTTTTAATCTCCCCCGTTGGTTCTCTTGCCCATTAGCTCGGGGGATGATAAGCTGTGCTCATTATATGTTTGATCCCATACCGCCATTAGCTTTGCGAAGATTTTGTTTGTAGCGGCTTCCCCATCACTAATGATAGTCCCGGTGTTCCAAATCGCTTCAATATGTTCTTTTCGCGAAGAAACTCACAACCAGATAACACTGGCCCCTTGGGCAAAGCTATTGCTTCCACCCATTTAGAAACATAATCCACTACTAGCAAAAGATATACAGTGTTTCCAAATGATTTGTGGAAAGGGTCCCATAAAATCTATCCTCTATACATTTCAAAAATCTCGCACCACCAATATGCCTCGTAGGGGCATTTCCTCATTTCACAATGGGATATTTCCAATCTTAAGTATCTATCACATAATTCACCCATTCAAGATAGCGTCCTTGAAAACAAGTGGGTTAATAAAACTCATCGATATCTTATATGTTGTTCTTTCTCCGTAAAAAAATGCTCCCCATATGTAGGATGCACGGCATTCATTCATACTCCCGCTTGCTCACCTCTTCAAGACACATCTTCTTATAATCATATCGTACATTCCTCTTAAATAACAAAGGTCATCCCAGATATACACTATTGTCAATTCCGAACTTTCTTTCTACAGGTCGAATCTCAAGTGAGTCAACCACTCCACAAGCTGGCACTACAATATCAAGATACCATGGCATTTGGAATGACAATTGAAATAGTTGCTTATCCCGGGAAGTTCCCTTTAGTCTTATCTCCTCCTCTTCGCCTCGATTTCTTTCTATTCCGACAAGGATCACTATCACGTTGTCACACCCTTTTATCCCTAATTTCCGCATCAAACTTCATAGCAGCGAGCACCCACCTTATCGCCTCGCTTAGCCTCTTTTTGACATCGACATTCACGGTCGCATGGTCCGTGTGAACTATAACATGGGATCCCGTAATAAGGGCTTCCTGAATTTTCACAAGCAAACACTATGGCTGCAGATCTCCTTTCAACAGGGAATAGTTTTCTGCGGCTTCATCAAGGTTCCGCTTAGCATAAGATACGGCTTTTGAATATTTTCTCTTTTCTTCGCCCCAATACAAATTTCTATCATAAAATCACTCCGGCATCACATTACTCACTCGATCCCATTCTCGGTGCGCCCATGATAGTAAGCCGAACTAATCAACATCTTGATTTCTTCAAAGGCAAATTTCAGAATCATCAAAATTAAACTGTGGTCTTTTCAGAATCAGATAAAGGGTCTCCGCTATTTTTGAGAAGTTTTTGATGAATCTCTTATAAAATCCAAAGATGCCCCAAGAAACTCCTTATCCCTTTTACTATCAGGGAGGTGCTAGAGTTTTGATTATGGAAATCTTGATTAATCCACTTCTAGCCCTCAGAAGCTAAATTTTACTTACTCTCAAGAACAATACCTTCTTCGTTACCATGAAATGGCAGCATTTTTCCAAATTCTCTTAAGCACTGCTTGTCCTCAGATTCTCAAGCACTGCTTCAAAGTTGTTCGTGACATTGTTCAAAACCTGACCCATACAATCGTGGAAATCATCCATAAAAATTTCCATGACTTCCTCAACCAAATCCAGAAACACCGATATCATACACTGAAAGTAGTAGGAGCATTTCATGTACCCCAAATGGCATCCTTCTCCTCGAAGGCAAAGGTACCATAAGGGCATGTGAATGGTCTTTCTCGTCCTCCGCAATTGCAATCTGGTCAGAGCCTCGAATAATTCGCCCAAGAAACAAAAATGAGGGTGTCCCGCTAGTCTGCTCCAACATCCGATCAATGAAGGGCAAAGGGAAATGATCTTTCCCCGCCACGTTCACTCCTCGTAATCAATGCATACTTCCATCCGTCACCTGTTTCATGGAATTAATTCATTTCTTTCTACTGAGGGATTACAATAAATCCAATTCTTTTCGAACCACGGACTGGCTAACCTAAGGACTATCTCAAATTGCTTATATAAAAACCAGCATTTAACCATTTGAGCACCTCCTTCCTGACTACTTCTTTCATTACTGGATTCAGCCTTTTGATGCTCAACAAATACCAGATTTTCTTCTCTAGAAGTACTTTGCATGCATATTGATGGACTGATACCTTTAATCCTCTAATGTAATTCAAGCTATAGACTCTTATGATTCCTTTTTAAATTTCCAAAGAACTTCCGTTCTCGTTGATTACTAAGTCTTTTAGCGTAAATTATTACTGGTTTACTCTTTGGCCGCCCTGTAAGCATACTTTAAATGACTTGGCAACTCTTTTAAAACTAGCCCTTCTTCACTGGTTTCTTGATGAAATTCCTTCATTTTGGTCTCTTTTTTTCATCTCATTTTGTTCAAGACTCATCACCGTCTCAGGATTTAGAAACCGAGCAAAAGTGTAAAATTCGAATCTCAAAATCTTTAGATAACAGAATTATCTTTTCATTGATTGAAAATTTGGGCATTACAATCATAGTAAAACTCGTAGGTCGCTGACATATACATCTTCTATTGACTTGATATCTTCCTTTCTATGTCTAAATTTTCAAACTCTTAATTAAATTAAAATCAACTGTCTCTTCTCCAACTTTGAGGGTGAGAATTCCTCTCAGATATCGACAGAGTCGTCAAACAAAGTGGAACGGCCTTCCCATTAAATGTGAGGAAACTGTGAATCTTCCTCCATATCCAAAGACAATTAGTCTATTGGAAAATAATTTTCCCACCTTTACCAAAGACATCTTCTATGATTCCTTCAGTTTTGCTGTGGTTCTATCTCGCCATTCGAGTAACAAAGATGGGAGAGCTCCCCCAAACTTAACTTCTTGGCAAACGTATCAGGCATTAAATCGATATCGCACCCGAGTCACGAGAACTTTCTTGAAACTCAAACTCTCCAATGCAGGAATGGTGAAACCCCCGGATCCTTCATCTTTATGGTAAGCCTCTTCGACGCCAAAGACCGCAAGTCATAGCCAGTTCACAATTCCTTCTTCAAGAATTCTCATCTGGCCGTATGTTCCTTTCAAAATTTTCAGATAAAGTGGCATCCGAGCCACTACTTCGTGGAAAGGCATACTGATCTCTAGCTTCTGAAAGGTTTTCAAAAACCTTGCAAACTCGTTTCTTCATCTTTGATTTCGCAATTCTCCGTGGAAATGGTACTGCAGCAGACTGCTCTGGTTTTCTTTCTCTCAGTTTCCTTCTTCTCCCGACAAATGTTCCTCCTTTCTTTCCTTCTCCAAAGGTTTCAAAGATTGCTCACTTCCTCTCCCTTGTTGCTTTCTATCTTTTTCTGTCTTCTCTCCAAGTCTTTCCCACTTCTTAGCTAAGACAGCCATACGCCTGTGATTCTTCAGGTCAATCATGCCGCATCTTCATCCGGTTTTTGCGGTTGGGGCGCTTGCCCTAATCGTGTCTCCGTGTTCTCGAGGAGGCATTTTTGTGGTCTTCTGCACCTGAACTGGGTATTTAAGACTTCCACCTCGCAAACTTTGTTCATGGAGGTTTAACAATTTCTGTTTGGCCCCCATGAATCGCAAACATTGATCTTCAAATGGTCGAGAGCTCTCCTCCCCGACTGATACTGCTTCTATTTTCACCTCCTCACACATAGAACTTTTGCTGGTTGGGTCGATATCCCCGCTGAGATGCCGCCCATGCCCCTGGGCCCCTTGTGAAGTCCCCCCTACCATATGAAAAATTTTCATGGCTCAAATACCGGGATGATAGTGTGTCAAGTGGTGTTGGGGATTTGGTTCGGTGATAACTTCTCGCTCCCCAAGTACTTAACCTCTTCAGCATCATAAAACAGCTTCAAAGGGATACATCAAGACTTCCTTCAATAGTTCTCTCGACCGCTCCTATTTCATGAGCAAGCAGCATCTTTTTCTGTTTGTCCATTCTATGCATGATGGCATCTAATCCTCGCCTCGTCACATCTCGTCAAATTTCCACGACTCCTTCCTCTCGCTAATTACTCAAAACTCCGAAGCAGCTTTCATATCAGAGATTTAATGTGTCCTCAATCGCATCTCTCTTCGGGCCAAAGATCGACGCTTTGAATGCTCCACAAGATGAAGCATCAACACGTTCCCCTTAGATGTATCATTCAAGGCATGATATGTCCATCTCGAGTCTTCAAGTCTATTCCATGCATCTGCATCTTTTCAAGAACCTGAATCTCTCCCATACATATAAAGGCTCTCATCTTCCCCCTGCTGGAACACAATTATCTCCCTCCTTCTCTCTGAGGTGAGTGATGGGGGAAAGAATCTACCCAAGTAGGCTTCTACAAGCTCCTCCCAAGTATCAACAGAACCATATGGTAGAGATTCATACCATGTGGTCAGCTGTATCTCTTAGAGAAAATGGGAATAAATGCGAATTTTGCGACCTCCTGTCACCTCCCCATTCAACTTCTCAATCGTGAGCCTGGCCATCCCGAGAAACCTTCCTGTGTGCTCATTTCGGGTCTTCTCTGTAGACTAGTAAATCGTTGTTGCCAACCATTGTAATCGTGGTCAATTTCGGGCTCAAAATTATTTGTGACGATCGTAGTCGTCTGACGCAGAGTATTCATCCCGACATTAGTCTCCAAAAGTCCTCCATCAGACGGGAGTGGAGGCCTTCAAGGTCGTTCTTGTCCTTCACCTGTCTTGCCTCACATCCGCTATATAGCCGAAGTTTTTCCCGCTCCTTTCGCTTTTCTCAAGCTTCCGAAGTGTTCTTCTAATTCAAGACTGAATCGACAAGAAAGCATGCTTCCTATAATAAAGTTTTCCCGAAATCAAACACACTTCTTACATTCATGGGATTAGTCGCCAACAAATATTTTCAATATGGTTTGTTAAAAGTTAGTGGCTAAAATAACCACGCTTGAAAACTATTTTATTCCTTTCTTTTAAACGCCCAAATTAGCATTTCCTTCTTCGTCTCAACATTGATCTACTAAATTCTTTCGATCCCCAAAGAACGGCGCCTATAAAACTGTTGGTCGACCAAAGACATATACAAATTTATTGCGCTATTACCAAAGGACTATTGTCTTAATCCCCAAAGAATAATGCCAACAATTTGTATTTTCAGGTTCTATAACTATCAGATTCATTAAGAGCATTTTTATTAAGAGTAACCATCAGGTTCGGGTTGTTTTGATCCATCATGCTGCAAGTGCACAGGTCTAACAAGTAGTAAATCGATTTAAGTCCTCAGAGCATCAATCCCACGTAGATCTCAAGAATTTTCAATCAACTACCCCAACTACTCAAGCTCCATACTATCTGACTATAATAGACACTAATCAATGTGAAAGCCTCAAATAATGAAAACCAAAAATAATATGAATGAATAACAAATGAATGACTAACGAAATAATGAAATGTGACAAATTTAGATTTCTGGGGCTTATCTATAAAGGGAACATTGGAAATAAAGCTTACTGTGGAAGAATCAATTCCTACAAACAGATGATAATTTCGCTTTCTGAACCACAGATTTTAAAACTAGTCCAAGGAATATGATAGTGCAGTCGATCTCTCCAAAACCACAATCGCCTATCTCACCTTCACCGCTTTCGAATACAAAGTGGGCTTGATAACTACTTTAACTGGCAGCCTTGCTCGTATTTTTCTTCAATACTATACCCATGGGCATGGACTCGTAAACTGTACCTTTGTATAGTCATCAGATGGGCTTACACTATACTTGTTCCTTCTTCCTCAAAATTAGGAACAACTCATTCTTTTCCTGATTAGATCGTTGCTAACACTCCGGGATTGAATTCACACCACCGAGGGGAACTCTCTCAAGATGCTTAAATTGATAACTCACTCAACTCGTTCTCGGTTTCAAGTGAGAAGAGGATGTATCGATTTAATTACTCATAGCACATTAGATCATCAATACCAGGTTCTCATACCCTCCAGAAATTGTTCATCACTCTCGTGAATTTTCTGTGTCACTCGTAGGGCCTCCGAAATCGAGTTCGAACAACCCCGCATGGGTATGGGAGATCGCATACTGGGATCAATTCCAGAAACACGCAAAACCGCCAGTTGATTTATAAACCGTTCAAGAATAATGAATAAAATTCTCATAGAAAGATAATTTCGACAATAGCGCCATTTCAATGGGAGTCGGGTTTTAAATCACTGATTACAATCTTCATCCATCGCTTACTCGATCAAGAAACCACCGTGGAAATCGAAAATTGTAGTTCTATCCAAAATTTGTCCGGAATTCAAACAACCGTACGCACTTAAGAAATATAAATCGTATTCAGCTACAACCTTGGCGCCTAACGTGCTCAAATCCAAATTAAAAACGAAAATACAAAACCAATCTAAAAAAATTAAAAGAAAAGAAAAGAAAATTAAAATACGTGAGCCTCGCCAAACCCGCACTTCTTCTGTCGCCAAGAGCCGCTTTCCTTCGGGCAAGAGGTACCGCATTTATAGGGCCCGCCGGGCCCCACTTCGAGCGCACTCTTGACCGCAATAATCGCCCAAGATAAAGGATATTGTCGCGACAACTCGATCCCGCCGCGACCTTCTCGTCTCGCCTCGTCGCAGGCCTTGTTTGCCCGACATGTTCGGTGGAACCTGATGTCGCGACAGCCTATCGACGTGGCCAGCGACCTTATCTCTATTTGATGCTCGCCAGCCACTTCACTCGTCGCGACCTTCTCGCATCTATACAATGATGTCGCTGACTGCATGATGTCATAATTCCCGGCTCGCTCGCTGTCGCTGATCGCTTCTAATGATGTCGCCATCAATTTCTTCGCACAGATGTCGCGACAACCAAAAGTTGTCGCCATCTTCTTTCTTTCTATTGTTGCCGCACCGCTGATCGATGGCGCCGACTCCCTTCAGGTTGATGTCGCTGATAAATTGGACTATTGCCACCTTTCTTTTCAATAAATTGATGTCGCGACCATTTAAATGATGTCGCGACCTTCTCTCTTTAGCTGATGATGTCGCTACCTTAGTTTCCTTGCAAACTTGTGTCGCGATCACGCTTCGATTCAAAGGTTGATACCGCACCATCCCGCATGTCGCTACATAAATGTTCGCCAATTACTTCTCTTCCGTCGCGACTTCGTGTAGCGACCTCATTATCCACTGCATCGGGTTTAACTCTGTCATGACTCCGAATGATGTCGTGACATCATGTCTTTCATCACCTCCCGTTGCTTGACTTGAGTTCTTTCACGCCCACTGCTTTTGTCTTTCTTTGATTACGCTTCATTTGCGACCGAGCTTTGTAGTTGCAACCTTAATATGTATTTTGATCACGAAAAAGATTCACGATATCAAATCTTAATCCTTGCGCTCCGCCGCAACTCAGCAACCCAATTAGACTCGGGGTGATCGTCACCATATTCATTTTTATCGCACTTCGTCAATTCCTCTACGTACAAAGAATATGAAGTATTCCATATTCCTGCATATAAATCAGTCTTTTTATATAAAAAATCAATCAGAAAAATGGACTGAAAATAGATAACGTTTAAGCTCATCACCTATGCACAGTCAAAAGAGGGTTGAGTATTGAAAAGAAAGCCTTCCTAACAGAGAAAATAAGTGCAATTATTCGAAAGCAAGACTCCTGAAATATTAAGGATCCGTGATCCCCCACAATATCACCAACATCGAGGACTTGCATAGACAAAGCACCGCTGACTCGGGGCTGCAAACCTACCGCCATCGCCATATTCAAGATATAAGCATTGGTTTAGGAGCTTAAGCCTACCAACATCACTCACAATGATCGACGGCAAAAATTCCAAAGGGAATAGTTGAGGATGTATTGGCAAAGGTGGACAAATTCTACTACCTAGTAGATTTTGTAGTGCTCGATACCGAACCGATCACAATTGGGCCTAATCATGTGCCAATTATCCTTAGAAGACCATTTTCGCCACCTAATGCGTATAATCAATCACGGAATTGGTCATGCAAACACACTTGGCAAAGATGACACCGAGCTCAATATTTTCACCGAGCAACAAGCACAAACCAGCGTAAGATGAAAGGCAAGAATCTGGCGAAGTCCGCTTCAATCGGACCAAGCAATGTGGAACCCAAATGCTCACAAACGGCAGCGCAAATCGGGTTCGTAAAGTGAAGCAATTTGATAGAGAATCGACCAGATCGGCCACTTTGCCAGACCAATGTTCCTCTAGCACCACCAGCGAAAAAGCAGCTCTCAAAACAAAGGAGCCGAGCAATGGCTATCGCAAAGACACATCATCGCAGGCCAAGGAGCTCCTCCTCCTCGATCCTCCATGAATGGAACTGTAAATGAGCCGGCTCTGTCTTCCACGAGACCAAACTACCCTCAAAAATTTTGATTTTTAGATTACCTGTTAATTTTCGCCTTATTCTATTTTAGTAATTTCCTTATCTTACTTTAACTAAATATAAAATTTCACTTTTAGTAATTTTACTTTAATTTTATTTTTATTTTTATTTATTTTTATTTTATTTTATTTTAACTTATCTAAATTAAATTTTGTGTTTCCTGCAGGATGGAAATTAGTGTAGGCATGAATTTCGCAATAATGGCAAAATTCATTCCTGCAACTCTTGGGCTTCTGGAAACCCTTCAACTGCCAAACGGTTTTATAAAAGGGGGGGCCCCCACTCATTTTCATTCCACACCTATCACACTTCCTCTGAGCCGCCCGTGAGCCCTCCAGCTGCTCCCTCAAATCCCCGCTCCGCGCCCCAGCCAGACCCGAGCCACCCGCCCCTCCGCACTAACGCCGCTACTCAGCCACTCCGCCGAGCTTCCGTACCCGAGCAAGCCCCTGACACACCATCGCCCGAGCACAGCTAGCTTGGGAGTCGCACAACCGCGGCGACCACCGCCCCTAAGCCCCCACACGCTCGAGCCTCGCCGAGCCCCGTCCATCGCGGTTCTTCCTTCATTAAAGAACACTATTTCTCGCAATTTCTCAAATTTCAGACTTCATCGAGCCCTCGTCGCTCACAGACGACCGACTACGCCTATGGTTCGCACCCGGGGCCATCAAGCATAGCCCGTGGTCGTTCGCACTTCGAGAGAGACTGGCAGGTGCACTTCTCCAGTGGCCGCAGATGCTCACTCTCCGTAATCAGCCGCACACACCACCCGTGATCGCCCCATCAAGCATATCAAAGGAGGCTGGGGCTTCCGAGCCCCCCATCCCGACTCATATCGTACCCGGCGGACCTCTGGCCCTCTCCAAAGGCATCCGAGACCACGCGAGGCCCCGCCCCAAGCGGCCCGCAGACATCAGCCCAGGAGTCTTCGAGGTCTGTGCCCGAAATGGCCACCTCCAACCGATCGTGGCCTGGCGCCCCAGTTATCACCGGCTTCGAGGATTAGGCGACCGATGTACAGCTATGATCCGACCCCAGGGAACGTAGATCTTCGTGCCCGGGATTTCCATATGGAGTCATATTACGATATACTAAAGATTGGATCGCTTTGACAACGATTCGTAGATTCGATGCGGTTGATCCGACAGTATTCATCTGCTTCCTTTCATGACACCGAGGCAGTTCTTTTATCCCCGAGTTGTGCTTGAGTTCTACCACACTATGACATCCCAGCAGCCATTTAGTCCGTTGAGATCCTAGCTCAATATTGACTCCGCCGCCTGGGTACTTCGAAATAGCGATATTACAACAGATTAGTCTGCGCAGTTCTAAAATTCCATGACATGTGCAAGGGCCTCAAACATCACAGTAAAGAGATGGTTCTATTGCCTCGCTAGAGATACCACGGCCGGGCTTATACTATTCTGGCCTGGCAGCCTTCCGACAGATGCTCCGTGGGACCACGTGCTCGACCACCCTATTTCCGCTCAAAGACTATAAAAAGCTGGGTAGAGGAGCCATACTGTGAGGCTCAGATAGATATCCGAGGGATTCTGTCACTTCCTCCGAGCTCATGACCTCTATCACAGATTTCGAGGAGAAGGTCCACCGTAAGGACCTGCTCGCTGACTTTCCATTATTGATGCCGAGGTTGCTTTATCAGTCCCAGAGCATCCCAGGTTCTCGAGGAGCCACATGTGAGCTGGGCGAATTAATCAGACTCTGTGTCTTATCCACCGAGCGATCTCTATGGGCTATTGCCGATCTCCACATTCCTCCACAGCCAGAGAAGGCAAAAGCAGATGATATGGCGCAGGACCCACCGAGGGAGAGATCCCTGCTCTGCAGGTGGGAGGTGGAGGCAGAGGACCCCGGCCTGCATTCATCCCTCCAGCTCCACCTCCACCGCCCCACCCTATTGACACTCCGTCGTCCATCCTATACCTCACAAAGAAGCCCCAGAGCAGAATCACTCTATAAGCTTCTTCAGATTACGAAGCCACCTCTAGCCTCCCGCTACCAAGCATTTCCGTGATCAGCCCACGAGTGTACCTCCTCGATAGCAATGGCTTTGCAGCCGCCGCAGCAGCTTCAGATCCACTGACATATACACCACCACGAGAGTGAGGTGGTCGCACTCCCTTCTACCTTCCGATCCCTACCGAGCGGAGACATGTTTATACTTTGGTCAGGGAAACAAGTAGAGTCGGGAAGTGTCTTCTATCATATTTTGTCTGCTTTTAGCTTTATTAACTACCTACTTTATATAGGTTGTATAGATGCATGTAATAGCCATTAGTGAGGCAAGGATACTTTGTGTTGTGGTTACTATGTTGTTTGTATTAGCCACTTTGGTTATATCAAAAGTTTTATAAATATTTACATTTTTCTGCATCTCGCGAAATCATTTTCAGGCTTCATATTTTTGTTTCGCTTACCTTTAATAAGAATTGAAGCCCTGTGATACCATAATGTTAGAACAGCTCCATGCATGATTAAGTTTTTGATCAATTGAAGCTCCAAAGTTTCAACCTTGTATATCCAATTTTAGCTAATCACACACAAAGGCACATCGCTTTACCAATGTGTCAGGATGCTATACCCTTTCACTTTGCAAAACTCGGCCTAGATCCTGGCTGACGACCCATAATAAATATGTGTTACCTACAAATGAAGACCAATGAAGTCTTCCAAAAAAATCAAAATAAAATAAAAATAAAATAAAAAGAAAGAAGAAAATAGAATTGAAAGCCGCCGACACTTGTTCTGAAACCGAACACACCGAGGGGTATACGGCAAAAGCTCTTAAAGCCCGGCCCTAAACCTTCACCGGTCGAGTCACCGACTTTGTGTTCGCTACACGTGGATGGGCAGAGTCGAAGGAAGCTGTAGGTGCTGGATTCTCCAAATCATCTCGGGTCCCAGTTAAGCCCGAAGAGCCTGTGGGTCTACCGTCGACTGGCGCCCTAAACCTTAATCGGGTCGAGCCACCTGCGGACCTCGCTACATGAATCCTCGTGAAGCGAAGCCAAAGATTTGCACCCTACAATACAATCGGCATGAAATAAGAGTGTAATTGAATCTATTTAGGTTGGTCATCGCTTTAAGGTCCCGACAAAGAGCTCGTCAAAAAGTGAATAGCTCTGCAACTTATCAGTTCAAACCGGTTACCTTAAGAACACTTAGATTTTTGCAGTTCGTGTCGACTTCTCGAATCAAGCCTAAACCCTGCTCCTTTTATGGTATTTGTTCTCTCATGATGGTTTTTGTACAGGGTCTAAATTATTCATACTGAAGGTAAGGCCTCATTGGTACACACACTTTTTCGGGATAAAGTGATACACCGCATACCCCTTGAATGTTTTTAAGAATGCTATGGACCAGCAACGTGTCTGGTTAGTGTGATTTAGTACCCAAAAAGTGCTATTTCGAGTCCCATTTAAAGATAGGTTTTGAGTGCTTTTGCGTACTAATCATATTAATTAAGCCGATTGATGCAATGTGTCCGACAGTACTACCGATTTTGTTTCGAGGTTGTTTTTGATAGCTGGTGTGTTTTGTGAGCCTCCGCCATCATATCAAGCTTGGCATCGTAAATTCTGTGGATGTTTTATGCTGAGTTCGTATGAATTCTCAGCCATTTCATCAAGCCGGGATGAAGAAATGTCGAAATGGGCGCGAAGAAATACAAACCGATTAGCGCAGAAGCGTTAGCAAATGCTGATTTTCTATGGCATAGCGAAAATTTCGCAAGGATTACAAAATTTCGCATTAGTAGTGAAATTTCGCAGTCCTAGCGAGTACCCGCCATCATAGCTTAGTGCTACGCATAGCGAAAATTCAAATTTTCGCTATGCCGGCAATTTTTGCTATGATAGCGAAATTTCGCTTATGATAAATAAAATTCATCGCGTATAGCGAAAATGTCGCCTCTTTATGATCAAAACGACTCCCGCTTTGTGTAATTCCATTTTACCCTCAATGTAATCATTATTTTGGTTATTTTGGTATTTCACATCTGTAAGGCCATATAAGCCATTTTATAACATTCAGAACCCTAACTTCATTCAACCCTGAATCCACGTAGTTTTCATGTACCCCTCGCTTTTAGGGTTTTACGCTTTTCTTTCTTCTCTTCTTTCTCTCATTTTCTCTACCGCCAAACACACCCTTTGAGGATGACAACTCAAAATGATGTTTCCGCTGCTTCAAACTCAAAGATGAGGGTTGCTAGGTTGGTGGATTGCTCGGTGTGTTCCCGCTTTAATGAAGCATCGTATTTTTGTTTCAAACTTTCCAAACTAGTGGTTTAATGCTATTTAATGTATGTCCTTTGGTCAATACTGGGCATGCTTCGTGGTTCAAAGGTGATTCCACGGTAGATACACTGCCATCCATTGCATGTCATTTACGAGCCATCAAAGTAGTTAAATGTCGGGTTTTCAACTACGTAAAACATTAAATGTTCAAGAAATGCTATGGTTCAACTAGGAATGTTTTAAGGGTCAGTTTTTAAAGTTAAACAAAGATCCGGGCCAGTTATGACTATATGTCATTTGCCCTAATGCGAGGAAATAACCTGAGGACACCTTTATAACCTCATTTTATCAAGCTAGTGACCCGAGACTTCAAGGTATCTTCCACACCTTAATTTAAACTGCCCTCAGTTAACCTAGTGACAACAACACCCACACTTTTTAATGCAAATCCAAAAATCCAACCTCACCATTTTGAAACATGATACAAATCATTTGTAAGATGAAAACCCATCCCTGTGTTCGACCCTAGACCACTATACTGCAATAGCTTGACTACGGCAGTAGGAGGAATATAGGATACAAATTTTGTTGATTCCGGATCACCCTAATGTGACACGAATCACCAAAGAAGCTTATCCACATTCTGCCTTTTGAAATGGCCGCATCGGGCTGAGAGCCTAAGTTTGCATTAGAATGTGCCAACCAATGTATAGCCATAGTCTGGCCTTTAGAAATTACCAAACGACGTAGAGCCAAAAGTCTGGCATTAAGAAAGTGCAAGCAAGATTAGAGCCACAAACCGCCTTAGAAATTGCCGTCAGAGCCGTAAATCTCAGATAAGAGTGCGCAGCCTGGTGAGCCACCGTCTAGCCTTTAGAAATTTCTAGACGACGTAGAGCTAGAAGTCAGGCATTAGGAAAGTACCAGCAGGCTTAGAGCCACAATCTGGTTTTTTAAATTGCCGCATCGCATGAGCGCCAGCATGGCATTAAGAAAGGCCAAGAAGATAGAGCCACACCGCCTTAGAAATTCTCAGATTTGCAGAGCTGTAAGTCTAAAGATTAGAGAGAGCCAGCAAGTGTAGAGCTACAGCCAGTTTTAGAAATTTTCTAGATGGCGAGGAGCTGTGGTCCGCATTAAAAAGTGCCAAAGAAGCTGTGAGCCACGCCTCACTTTTAGAAATCGCTAAATCCAGCTGCAGAGCGTAAGTCTAGCATTAAGAGTGCCAAAGATGCTTGTGAGCTACAGCCAGTTTTAAGAATCACATATGGCTTAGAGCTAGAAGTCTTGTATTAAGAAAGTGCTAGTGGACGTAGAGCCACAGTCTGGCCTTTAAAAATTGCCAGACAATGTAGAGCCAAAAATCTGGCTTTAGAAAGACAAGAGGGCGAGCATGGGCCTGGGTCTTTTGAAATTGCTGTGACCCACAGAGCCAAAAGTCTGCATCAAGAAAGTGCCAAAGCAGAGAGCCATAGTTGATTCGTACACAAGAGGTGTGTCATGGAATCAACAAAATTTATAACCTATTCTCCTACTACCATAGCAGAAAGCTATCAAGTAAGATAAAGGCTCTGTGGTCGAATGTGATGGGTTTTCGCACAAATGATTTACAGTGAGGTTCAAAAAATGGTGAATTTCAATTTGGATTATGGGATTTTTTTAAAAACAGGGGGTGTAATGGTTGGGTGGTTGGAAACTGAAAATAAACTGAAGAAAAATAATAAAAGAAATCTCCTTGAAGTATCAGGTCACTGGGTTGAGGTCCTAATGCGACCGAGAGGCCCTCGGGTTCATTTCCTCGCGTTGTGGAGGATGACCTATAGTCATCTCCCAAACCGGATCTTTATTTAGCTATAAAACCTAACCCAAAATAATTATCCTTTTGAAAAATGGTATTCATTGAGCATCAGTGGTCACCGACAATGAGGGTACGCCTCCGACCCACCTTTACAATAACCCATGAGGATAACTAATGAATCTCAGAGATCTAGCAATAAGCATCCATCAACCCTAAAAGATTATCAAATACCGGGATCATTCAAGTGTGAATGGAAGGGGTTACAACTAAGATTTGAAGAAAAACCAAAAATAATAGCGAATACCTACGTTGAGTTATGATGGTTCTCCGTTTACACCTCCAGCCCTTGCCCAGTAGCCTTCCTCTTCAAGGAAGAGAGGGTTTTAGCTGCTCATCCTTATCCTTGGAGGGTGTTTGGCTAGCCAGAAAGTGAGAGAAAAAGAAGAGAAAACAAGAGAAAAGGAGAAAGAAATGAAAGCCGAAAGCTTCCCCCAATTTTATTAATGAAGGTGTTGTCTCGTTACAAGGCATGGGAGCTTATATACCGCCCTAACCAAGCAAATTACAAAAAGAACCAAAATCAAAAGCTATTACAAGGGATAAAATAAGAAACCAAAAAGGGAACAAACGAGTCAGCAAAACATCAAAAAGCAGTGGATGGGCGAATAGCAGGGAGACATGAATGGGCGGCCGCAAGATGAATAGTTGGTAACATGAAGGAAATTTCGCAGATGAACAAATTAACTCCGGAAATTGGGCAGTCGCAGTACCAGAATCCTCGCGAAATTTAATAGTTGGCGGTAAATTTAATCCCGCAGTTCCACCGCTTCCTTTTTCTTCTACTGGGCCTCTTTCCTTGCATTCAGGCTCTTTCTTTCCTTCTGGTCTCTGATATGCAACATTGAGTTTGACTCGAATTCTTCGTGCTTGGATCGACTCGACAATTTTGGCATAAATAGCTTGCAAAAACTACAAAATTAGCCATAAAATGCGATCAATAGAATAGTAGGGACCTTAATGTGCAATTCAAAGTTAATTAATCGATTAGTGTCAGAAAGTGCTCAAAACTCGCACAAACAAGGTTCAAAAATAGCACTTGAAAGCACTAATCAAATACCGCTTTTAGAAATTGCCACACAGCGTAAAGCTAGAAGTCTAGCATTAGGAAAGTGCCGCAGGCATGAGCTACGCTTTGGCCTTTGAAATTTCCAAACTACAAGAGAGCTAGAAGTTTTAATAGGAAAGTGCCAAGAGGCGAGAGCCGCGCTCCTGCCTTAGAAATTACTGACAAGATACAGAGCGAGAAGTCCGCACAGAAAAGTTCTAGCAGGTGTAGAGCCACAGTCTAGCCTTTAGAAATTTCCAAACAGCTTAGAGCCAGAAGTCTAGCATTAGGAAAGTACCAGCAGGCTTAGAGCCACAAATTCCTGCCTTTAGGAAATTGCCACTAAGATAGACTCCGAAGTCTAGCATTAAGAAATTAAGGCGTTTAGAGCCATAGTCTGGCCTTAAAAGGAAAAGAGAATTGGCTGAATTACTTTTCATTGATGTCAAGGAAGGATTTATACAGAAGGTAGACTTAGGTTACACATTAATTTCCTATAATAAGCTTTTAGGTTACACAATTAGTCTCCTATAATTACTAAATCAAGAATCAATCTAACTACACTCTAGGAATACAAAAGGAAAACTGCTATGCAATGTATCACGTCTTCTATAAATGGAAGATTTTCTATGTTAATTTCCTAACACTTCGTTGGAGAGCGATGTCCCAGATTCTAACTTGCAATCAATGAAGTAAAGTATCTTTTCCCAAAGCTTTAGTCAAGACATCTCGCCAATCGATGCAAGAGTTTACGACCAGAGTAAATCTGATCCATTCAACTTATCTCGGATGTAATGACAATCCATTTCAATGTGTCTCGTCCGCTCATGAAAGACTAGGTTTGCTGCAATATGCAATAAAACTTTGTTTTTGTAGCATAACAATGCAGGTTCTGGATGTAATACTCCCAAATCTTTAAGAAGGTATCTTAGCCAAGTTAACTCACAACAATCTGTCATATGACGATATTCTCGTCACAACAAGAAAGCAACACTGCTTTCTCGACGCTTCGATCTCCCAAGGAGATCGAATGAGGCGGGAAGACATAGTAACTGTGGTCGATTCTAGTGATTGACATCTTCGCCTTAACTTAATCACAATAGTTCACAACTCTTGAAATCACTATTCAGGGAAGAACAATCCTCGTCAGTGTTTAAGATAGCGCACAACACGGCGCCGCCTCACGAAGCTTACAAGGTCGATGTATAAACCTTCGCGTAGTACATGTATAGAATATGTAATATCCTACTGAGACAAGAAGATATATCAATCGCTAACCAACCTTCTATAAATCTTTGAGTAAATCACATTTATCGACACCAAACTCGCCTCCATAGAGACACAGGCCGCGCCTAACAATCCCGCATCCTTAATGATTTCTAAAGCATACTTACGTTAGGAAATGAAAATCCCATTCTTAGAAGAAGATACTTCAATGCCAAGGAAATACTTCAAATCACCAAGATCTTTAAGATGAAATTGACTATGCAGGAATTTCTTGATCGCAAAGAATACTCACAGATCATCAAAAGAATCAAAATATCATCAACATATATCAAGAGGGCAAGAAGGACTACTGTATTTTGGTGAATAAAGAGTAGTCATTTTTAGATTGAACATACTCCCGTACTTGAATAGCCTTCCGAGAATTTTGAGAACCCCTATCGAGATGCTTTTCTGCTTCAAGCCATGCTGACTTATGTAATCGACACACCAAGTCAGTTCTCCTCGTCCCGTGAGTGCCCCGGCGACAGACATGTAAAGCTCTTCATGAAGATCGCCGTGAAGGAAGGCGTTGTTAACATCCACTGGGTAGCGACCACCTTCGAAAGCAAAGAGCTGGCAAAAGGAGACAAATCTTAACGATGATGATTTTGGTGATGTGGAGAAAGTATCCCGATGAACTGACACTTCAATCAGGTGGAACTCTCGCAACTAATCGGGCTTTTTTGTATCGTTGAATCGATCCATTAGAAATGTTGTTTAATCTATAATCTATTAGATAATCGATCGATATCTTCTGTCAAGAGATGTGGAGTCTAAGGGCTTACTAGACTGAGGGCCTCGCACTGACAGATCGCCCCGCTATCCAGATTTGAGACGTCAGAATCATTGGGGCTCTATGACTGACCGATCCATACTAAAAAGCTATGTGCAGCCGGTAGCAAAGATATGAAACATACTAGTCATGATAACGTGTACCTTTAATCTGACCCGAAGCAAGGAAGAAGATTAATGTATAAGCGCATGTGGAGGCGAGCATACATAATCTCGTGGTTCTTAAGCAGGATGGTGGAGACCGAGCAACATGTGGCCTGGGCCAAGTTGGTTTCAGGGCGAGCCGTGTAGAGGCTTCGGGATGGGTCTGGTGAATGGATGAAGAAGGCGCAAGGATCGGGATGAAGGAAGGGATGATGTAGGCGCTTAGAACGGCTACGGCGGAAGGTGCATCCGGGCGAGCGTAGGTTTCTGAGGAGCTACAGTGGGATGCTCACTGCGGAGGGAGGGGAGATTAGAAATTGTGGGGAAGAGACGTGCGACGGGAAGTGGGTGTGTCCGAATTAGGTGACAAAAGAAGAGGAAGCTAGGGTCGTGAATCGAGCAGGAATCGGGGCTCAAGAATAGCCCAAATTGCAGGGGAGGACAAACTCTGAGGAAGCATAAGGAAAGGATTTTCATGAAAATGTACATCCCCGGGCCAGAATATCTTTCTCGGTGGATAGATTGAACAATTTATGCTTTTTTGCCTAACTGATAACCAATGAAGATACAAGTAATGGCATAGTGATCGTACTTGTGGGAAACATGGACATTGGTAGCATAAGCGAGACAACCAAACACACGGAGGTAAGAGTAAGAGGGTAGTTTTGAGTAAAGGCTCGAATGGTGTTTAAAAAAGAGAACGAGTGAAGGTAAGCTGATGATATGGATCAAGAAGGAGGCGATTTCTCCCCAAAATTGATTAGAGCTGAGCTTGAATTCTTTCGGGCGTTTCGCGGTGGGATCCTTGTAAAACGCGGGCGCGGTTCAAGGCTCCACCACCCCATTTTGTTCGCCCAAAGGCAAACACAAGAGTGTTGGAAAAGAACACCATTATCTTTGAAAAAGGATTGGAGTGAAAGGAATTCTCCACCATTGCCACTTCGAAAAATTTTGATATGAGATTCAAATTAAGTGGAAACATAACTAAAGAAATGTTTTATAAGAGGTTGTGCTTCATCTTTATGTTTCATCAGAAAAATCCAAGTGAAGCATGTGTAATCATCAACAATAGTAAGGAAATAATGTGCACCAGAAAGTGAAGAATATTTATAACCACCCCAAATGTCGCAATGAATAAGATCAAATGGTTTTTTTTATGAGATTTCACTAGTACCAAAAGGTAAACGATGTTGCTTTGCCAAAGGACAACTCCAAAGTCATGCATAGACCGACCTGAAATTTTTAAAAGTTCTTAGCAATGAAACTCGTGACGAGAATGGGAAATATGCCCAAACGACTATGCCATAGACAAGATGAGGTGTAGCAGGTCACAGGTCAATAGCTACTGCGATGAATGAGAAGTGGTCCCGACTTTCCTTATTGTTAATGCCACTAAGTAATATAATCCATCACGCCGCTACTCCAAACTAATCATCCTCCTCAGAGCATCCCGCAAACACACCAATGAGGGAAAAATTTCATTGAACAATTCCGGTCTCTTGTCAGCCGACTAACTGACATTAAATTGACTTTGAATGTAGGTACACATAATACATCACGCAGATAATAAATAGAGTTTAGCGGCAAGGATCCCTTGGCGACAATGTTAGCCTTTTCTCCATTAGGCAACAATACTAGAGGCAATGAAATATTTTTATCTTCATGCAAGAATAGCTTTGGAGATGAAGAGATATGATCTGTTGCACCGCTATCGATGATCCAGTGAGGAGAAGAAATTTTAGACAAACCTGGTTTTGCTATGGCTGTATTTACCTGAGAACTTATACCTTCATCTTGGTTATTTGTGGCGGACAAGAGTTGTCGGGTTGTGCTTCTGAGATTCCAATCACCATTGATTTCCCATCATCTTTGTTTGCACCATCAGAAACTTGATTAGCCATAGAAGTATTCTTTACAAGGATTAAAAATGGAACATACTCTCGCTTGGGTGTCCCTGGAGGATATCCGTGCAAATTCGATAACATTTCAACAAAGTCCCATGTCCTCACACAGCGACCGAAGCTCCGGCCAAAGATCCTGAACTGCGTTTGTTTTGATCAAACCTTCGTGAATTGCGGAACTGCTGCAGGCTGGTCCGAACGCATCTAAACGATCCGACCTTGCATTCCCAACTTAATTGTTTATCCGACACCCACTTACCATGGCAACGCGTAATTGAATCATACCGTGTGTGTTAGGAAGCCTTTGTTTTTTTCTCGCACAAAGAGGAATATGCTCGCTTCGATGTAAGGAAAAGGATTCATGAGAAGTATCTCGCCACAAATTGCGCCTTCAAGATCCATTCAACCCCATTAGAAATTGTAACAATCTTTTGTTTGATCCCGGGCCGTGCACCGCTTGATGCATCATCAGACGGGGCTAGTTCATCCCACAAGCCTGAAGTTTTGTGTAATAAATTAAGAGGAAAGTTGCTCTGGCCGATGGTAGGCAATTTCGCCGGATCTCAAATATGCGAGGTACGCTTTGAGAGAATCGCCACGAAGATCTTCCCAACCTCGACAGCCAGAGCAATAGATTACAGAGTCTCGAATTTTAGGATTGAGAGTGTTAACAATCCAGGAATGCACCATATCATTGCAGCATGACCAAGTTGCATAGTCATCAGGATGAGTTTCTTTCGAAGAAGCCTTGATGGTGCCATTGACAAAACCCAATTTATTTTTGGCATTTAAAGCCAAGGTCATTGCTCTGCGCCAAGCTGAGTAGTTATCTCCATTCAAGGGTTTGGAAATCAAAACCAAACATAGATGATCTGAGTGGTGAGTGAAATAAGGGTTTGAGAGATCAGACTTTGATGCGTATGATTTTGATGTTCCAGAATCATTCATGGTGGCCGAAGGATGAGAGATTGCTGCACGAGAAGGTAGAGTGCTACTACAATGGAGTCAGGATTTTAGTTCCTGCTCTGATACCATGAAAAGGAAAAGAGAATTAGCTGAATTATTTTTCATTGATGTTAAGGAAGGATTTATATAGAAGGTAGACATAGGTTACACATTAGTCTCTCCTATATTTAAGCTTAGGTTACACATTAGTCTCTCCTATAATTAAGCAATCACAAATCAATCTAACTACAATCTAGGAATACAAAAGGAAAACTATTATACAAGGAAAACTGTTATGCACAGAATACGCATTGTATAAATGGAAGATTTTCTATGTTAAATTCCTAACATGGCCTTTAGAAATTACTAGAAGGCGTATAGCCAGAAGTCTAGCATTAAGAAAGTGCCAAAGAGCATAGCCAGCGCCTAGCGCCTTTAGAAATTCGTATCTACTAGAGCCGGTCCGGGCGATAAAAGCGCCAAACAGGTGTAGAGCCACAACCGGGGTTTTGTGAAATCGCAGATGGCGTAGAGCCAAAACTCTGGCACTAGGAAAGTCCTAGCAGACGTAGAGCCACATTCCTACCTTTTGAAATTCCCAAACGGTGTAGAGCCAAAAGTCTGGCAATAAGAAAGTGTCAACAGGCTTAGAGCCACAGATTGACCTTTAGAAATTGCCAGACAGTGTAGAGCCATAAGTCTGGCATTAATAAAGTTCCAGTAGGCGTAGAGCCACAGTCTTGCCTCTAAAATTTGTAAGACATGGTCGAGCCAGAAGTCTAGCATTAAGAAAGTGCCAAGTAGGGCCAGAGCCATACCTAGCCTTTGAAATCGGCTAGACGGCGCAGAGCCGTGTCCGCACAAGAAACCCAGAAGGTGCTTAAATCCACAACAGCATTTAGGTACTCGCATTCGCGCATAACTAAAATTCCGCACTAAGAAAGTGCCGGTTGGGCAAGAGCCATACCGCCTTGGGAATCACTCGGGCCTTTAGAAATCGGGCAGACTACAGAGTTATAAAGTATGGCATTAAGAAACCGGGCAGCACGCGAGACAGACGCCTAGCCTCTAGGAAATCACAGACGGCCAGAGAGTTTCTGTAAAATTCCGTGGTGATTAAGAAAGTGCCAGACGAAGCCATATCTCCGTCTTTAAATTACTAGACGACATAGAGCCGAAGCCTGATTGGAGAAAGTGTTAAAAGGCTTAGAGCCACATAGCCTGGCCTTTTTACAATCGCACGCATGTGTTCTAAGTCCGAATTAAGAAAGTGTCAACTGGCATAAAGCCACGGTCTGGCCTTTTGAAATTGCCACACCAAGATGGAGCCGTAAGGTCGGGTGAAATAAGAAAGTGCCAAGAAGCTTGAGCAACTGCCTTTGGGAATTACAAAGAATGGGAAGAGCCAAGTCTTCAGACAGAAAAGTGCCGCTTGTGCATGTGAGCCAAAGTCTAGCCTTAAGAAATTTCAAGACGGCGTTGAGCTAGAAGTCTAGCATTAGGAAATTATCAGCAGGCTTAGAGCCACAATCTGGTCTTTAGAAATTTCCAGACGATGTAGAGCTAGAAGTCTGGCATTAAGAAAGTGCCAGTAGACGTAGAGCCACAGTCTGGCCTTTAGAAATTGCCAGACGGCTTAGAGCCAAAAGTATAACATTAGGAAAGTCTCCAAATGGCGAGCTGTCTCGGCCTTTAGAAAATGCCAAACGACATGTACTCCAGGTCCGAATTAAGAAAGTGCAAGGTGCTTAGTTAGTCCGGGCTTTAGAAATTGCCATACTGGCCAGCCGTAAGTCTCAGATTAAGAAAGTGCCTGCAGGCGTAGAGCCAAAGTCTGGCCTTTAGAAATTGCCAGACGACGTAGAGCCGTGTTCGGTATTAAGAAAGCACAGTTTAGAGCCACAAGCCGACCTTTGTGAAATCAAGCAACGACGAGCTGAGCCTCGGCATTAAGAGTGCCACAGCGTGAAGGCTACGCCTCCGCATTTTAAATCAAGCAACGACGAGCCAGGTCTCGCAATAAGAAAGTGTCGGGTGAGGGCGAGCCGCGCCCGGGATTTTCCAAATCGCCAGATCAAGGTAGAGCTGTAGCCCGGCATTAAGAAAGTGCCACTAGCTTAGAGAACCACAACTGGCCTTTAGAACCGCTGCACAACGTGAGCGTGTCCGGCATTAAGAAAGTGCGAAGAAGGTAGAGCCGCGCCCAGCCTTTAGAAATCAAGTGGAGCACGTGAGCTAAGTCTAGCTTAAAAAGTGCCGCCAGGCTTAGAGCCAGCCTCGCTTTTAGAAATCCGCAGACAGCCTTAGAGCCGTGTCCGCATTAAGAGTGCAAAGACGCTTTAGAGCAATAACCGCATTTAGCACTCTGCACGGCGCAGAGCTAGAAGTCTGGCATTAAGAAAGTTCCAGCAGACGTAGAGCCATAGTCTGACCTTTAGAAATTTCCAAACGGTGTAGAGCCAAAAGTTTTACATTAAGAAAGTACTAGCAAGCTTAGAGCCACAGTCTTGTCTTTTGAAATTTCCAGATGGGGTAGAGTTACAGTCCGCATTAAGAAAGCGCTTATCAGCGTAGAGTCATACCGCCTTAGAAATTCCGCATCAGTTGCAGGCCTGCTTTGGAATTAGGAAAGTGCCAGAAGGTATAAAGCCACAATCTTGCCATTAGAAAATGCCAAACGACGTAGAGCCAAAAGTCTGGCATTAGGAAAGTGCCAATAGGCGTAGAGCCACAATCTAGCCTTTAGAAATTGCTAGACGACATAGATCCAGAAGTTTGGCATGAGGAAAGTGCCAAAAGCCGTAGAGCCACATTCTGGCCTTTAGAAATTGCTAGACGGCGAAGAGCTAGAAGTTTGGCATTAGAAAAGTACCAAAGAAGCGAGCCACACCGCCTTAGAAATTTCCAGACGACGTAGAGCCGTGCCCGCACAGGAGCACAAGGTGCTTAGAGCCACAAATCGGTCTTTTGAAATTGCTAGACGCATTGGGAAATAAGTCCGCAATAAGAAATGGCCATCAGGCGTAGAGCAATAGTGTTGCCTTTAGAAATTGCAAGACGACATAAAGCAAGAAGTCTGGCATTTTAAAGCCATAGTCTTGCCTTTAGAAATTACCAGACGACGTAGAGCCAGAAGTTTGGCATTACGAAAGTACCAGCAGGCGTAGAGCCACAGTCTGGCCTTTAGAAATTGCTAGACGGCATAGAGCTAGAAGTCTAGCATTAAAAAAGTGCCAACAGGCTTAGATCCTTATTCTCGCTTTTAGAAATTGCCAGACGGCGTAGAACTAGAAGTCTGACATTAAGAATGTGCTAGCATGCTTAGAGCCACACCGCCTCTCTCTTCAGCACTGCCGCATGGCAGAGCCAGAAGTCCGGCATTAAGAAAGTGCCAGACATGTATAATACCAAGCCTTGCACTTCCCAGATGGTAGAGTCAAAAGTCCCAGATTAGAAAGTAATTAAAGAAGCTAGAGTCACAAATTAGTCTTTGAAATCGCAGACGGGTGAGCTTCAAGTCTTGCAACAAGAAAGCAAGAAAGCTTAGAGCCACGCTCGCCTTAGAAATTTCCAACGACGAAGAGCCGAAGTCCGCGCCGAAAAGGCCGCAAAGGCTGAGACAAAGTCCGTCTTAAATTTCCAAACCGCAGTGTCGAAGTCCGCATTAGAAAGTACCAAATGAATTAGGATTAATAAATCGTCTTTTGAAATTGCCACAAGGTGTGAGCGTAAGTCTAGCATTAAGAAAGTGCTATCAGCGTGAGCCAAAGTCCGGCTCTTAAATCAGAATACTGGCTGGGCTGAAATAAATCGGGCATTAGGAAATTACCATCAGGCTTAGAGCCATAGTTTGGTCTTTTGAAATTGCTAGACGGCGTAGAGCCAGAAGTCTTGCATTAGGAAAGTCCCAGCAGCCTTAGAGCCACAGTTTGGTCTTCTGAAATTGCCAAACGACGAGTAGCAAAAAGTCCGCATGAAACCGCCACGCACTCGTAGAGCTTAGTCCGCTTTTTAAATGGTCAGACGTGAGCAAAAGCCGTAAGTCTGGCATTGAAACTACTAAAGAGAGCAAGGAGCCGCAATCTAGACTTTTGAAATTGCCAGACAGCGTAGAGTCAAAAGTCTTACATTAAGAAATCGCGATGGCGCTGATCACGGGCCCGCCTTTTAAATGGCCGACGTTTAGAGCCAAAAAGTTTGGTGACAGGCGCCAATGTGGTAAGCCGCCCCACGAAATTTCCGAGATGGCGTCAGGTCAAGTCTCGCATTAAAAGTGCTAATGTGCGAGCTAACCGTCTCGACCTTTAGAAATTGCCGGTGCCGCAGCTTAAGTCCGCACAGGAGCCCAGGCGAGAGCCATGGTCTGGTCTTTTAAAAATGCCAGACGGCGTAGAGCCAGAAGTCTGGCATTAACAAATTCCCATCAGGCTTAAAGCAATAGTCGTGCATTTAGAAATTGCCAAACGACGTAAAGCGAGAAGTCCGAATAAAATTGCTGTGCTTAGGAGCCAAAGTCCGACCTTTAGAAATCGTTAGGACGCAAGGAGAGCCGTAAGTCTAGAATTAAGAGTGCCAATGTGCGAGCCACTATCTCGTTTAGAAATTGCCAGATGCATAGAGCCCGGAGTCTCAGACAGTGCTAGCAGTTAGAGCCAATACCTCAGATGAAATCGCAGAAACTTTTGCATAGAAAGCCAAAAGTTTGGCATTAGGAAAGTATAAGAAGGCCTAGAGCCAAAATCTGGTCTTTGCAATCATGACAAACAGAGCAAGAAGTCCGCATTAAGAAACTCCCAAAGAAGCTTAGGACATTAACTGCCTTTTAGAAATTCACTGTATATGAGCCACAAGTCCGGGAATTGTAAGTGCAAGCAAGCTTAGAGTCACTCTGGCCTAACCTTTAGAAATCACGACGGCATAGAGTCAAGTTTGAATTTAAAAGTTCACCGTTTAGAGGCAATACCGACGTTTAAAATTTTGCAGACGGTTCGTAGAGCTAAAAGTCTTGCATTAAGAGTGCCAAGAGCGCAGAGTCGCTAGCCTTGTCTTTAGAAGCGATCATAGCAGCCGTAAGTCCGAAGATTTAGAAAGTACCACAGTGCTTGTCTCAATCCGGCCTTTAGAAATTGCCAGATGGCGTAAAGCCAAAAGTCTGGAATTCAAAAAGTGCCAACACCCTTAGAGCCACAGTGCGACCTTTATAAATTTCTAGACGACGTAGAGCCAAAAGTCTTGTATTAGGAAAGTGCCGAAAGGCTTAGAGCCACAGTCTGGCCTTTAGAAATTGCTAGACGGCGTAAAGACAAAATTCTAGCATTAGGAAAGTACCAGCAGGCTTAAAGCCACAGTTTGGTTTTTTGAAATTGCTAGACAAAGCATAGAGCCAGGAGTCTTACATTAAGAAACTCAACGTGCTTAGAGTCACGGGGGCCTGTCTTTGAGAAATAGCCGCCAGACGGGCGATAGCAAGAAGTCTGGCATTAGGAAAGTGCCAATAAGTGTAAAAGCACAGTGTGGCCTTTATAAATTGCTAGACGACCTAGAGCTAGAAGTCTGGCATTAAAAAAGTGTCAGCAGGCTTAGAGCCACTGTGTGACCTTTAGAAATTTCCAGACGGCGTAGAGGTAGAAGTCTGGCATTAAGAAAGTGAAAGGTGCTTAGAGCCAGCGGGGCCGGGGCTTTTAGAAATTGAAAGACTCCAAGATAGAGCCGTAAACTGCATTAGAAAACTACCGCCAGCGAGCCTTAATCTGCCCTTAGAAATTTCCACGACGATCCGTAACTCCGCTTCGTGAGTACCGTAAGGCTTAGAGCAAATGTCTGGCCTTTAGAAATTCAAGAAGACGTAGAGCTAAAAGTCTGGCACTAAGAAAGTGCCCGTGAGCAGGAGCCAAAGTCGGGCTTTAAATTCTAAACGGAATAGAAGCCGGTCCGGCATTAGGAAAGCACAAGCAAGCTGTGGACATAGTCCGGTCTTTGAAATTTCCAACAACAGGTTTAAGTCTTACATTAAGAAACTACCAAAGAAGCTAGAGCCACGCTTAGTTTTTTAGAAAAACACGGGTCAAGTCAAGTCCGCATTAAGAAAGTGCTAGCAAGATTAGAGCCATAGTCTAGCCTTTAGAAATTGCCGACGGGCGAGAGCTGTCTGGCATTAGAGCGCAGAAGGTATTTAGAGCCACGCTCCGACCTTTAGAAATTGCCAAATATCGTAGAGCTAGAAGTCAAGCATTAGGAAAGTTCCAGAAGGTGTTTAGCCACAGTCTAGTCTTTTGAAATTGCCATACGGCATAGAGCTAGAAGTTCGGCATTAAGAAACTCCCAGCATGCTTAAAGCCACGTTTCCAGATGAAATTGCCAAACTGGGCGTAGCGAAGTCTAGAATTAAAATTGCTGCCAAGCAATTTTAGAGCCAAAGTCTGACCTTTAGAAATTGCTAGACGGCGTAGAGCAAGAAGTCTGGAATTAAGAAAGTGCCAGTAAGCATAGAGCCACAGTCTGGGTTTTAGAAATTGCCAGACGGCATAGAGCCAGAAGTTTGGCATGAAGAAAATGCAGGCAGGCTTACAGCCACAGTCTGACCTTTAGAAATTGCCAAACGCCGTAGACCCAAAAGTCTGGCATTAAAAAAGTACCAGCAAGCTTAGAGCCTCAGTCTGGTCTTTTGAAATTGCCAGACGGCGTAGAGTCAAAAGTCTTGCACTAAGAAACTGCTAGAAGGCTTAGAGCCACAGTCTGGCAATGGCCTCTAGAAATTGCCAGACGGCGTAGAGCAAGAAGTCTAGAATTAAAAGAGTGCAAGAAGGCTTAGAAAGCAACAAATCGAATTTTAGAAATTTCTAGACGACGAGAGCGTGGCGCGGTTTAAGAAAGTGTCGCAAGATAGATCTGGCCGGGGCCTGCCATTAGAAATTTTCAGACGGCGTAAAGTTTGAAGTCTGGCATTAAGAAAGTTCCTACATGATTAGAACCACAGTCTGGCCTTTAGAAATTGCCAATGGCGCATGCCCGTATCCGGCATTAGAAAGTACCGTGAAGGTTTAAAGCCACCGCCCGTCTTTTTGAAATTCGCCGACGGCCGAGCAAGAAGTCTCGAATTAAAAAGTGCCAATGTGCTTAGGACACAAATCGACCTTTAGAAATTGTCAGACGGCGTAGAGCCAAAAGTCTTAAATAAAAGTTCTAGCGTGCTTCGAGGCAATACCGACTTTTAGAATTTTTCCGCATCGGCTGAGCTAGGCATTAAGAAAGTGCCGTAAGCGTAGATCGTTAGCCCGGTCTTTAGAAATTGCTGGGACCAGTAGAGCCGATGTCCGCTATTTAGTACCCAAGAAGCTAGAGCCAAAGTCCGCCTTTGAAATTACTCGGGGATGGCAAAGCAAGAAGTCTGAAATTAAAAAAGTGCCAACACCTTTAAAGCCACAGTCCGACCTTTAAAAATTTCCAGACGACGTAGAGCTAAAAGCCTAGTATTAGAAAGGATGTATACTTAGAGCCACGCTTTACTTTAGAAATTCGCGACGATCGAGAGCCAAGTCTGCATTAGGAAAGTACCAGCAAGCTTAAAGCCACAATTTGGTATTTTGAAATTGCCTAACAACAGAGAGCCGTAAGTCTTGGCACAGGAACCGTCGCCAGGCTTAGATTAAGGCCTGGCTTTAGAATGGCTGGGACGGCGCAGGCTAAAGTTCAGATTTAAAAGTGCCAACAAGTGTAGAGGCACAGTCTGGCCTTTAGAAAATGCTAGATGGCGTAGAGCCGGAAGTCTGGCATTAAGAAAGTGTCAGCAGGAGTAGAGCCACGCCTTGGTTTTGTAAATTGTTAGATTATAAAAGAGCCGTATACGTGGTAGCACAGAAAAGTGAAAGCATGCTTCGAGCCACAGTCTGGCCTTTAGAAATTGCAAGACGGCGTAGAGCCAGAAATCTGGTATTAGAAAACTGTCAGCAGGCGTAGAGCCACAGTCTGTCCTTTAGAAATTTCCAGACGACGTAGATCCAGAAGTCGGGCTTTAGGAAAGTACCAGAAGGCCTAGAGCCACAGTCTGACCTTTGGAAATTTCCAAACGACGGAGAGCCAAAAGTCTGGCACTAAGAAAGAGCCAGTAGGCGTGGAGCCACAGTCGGAGCTTTAGAAATTCCCAGACAACATAGAGCCAGAAGTCCTGCATTAGGAAAGTACAAGCAGGCTTAGAGCCACAGTCTGGTCTTTTGAAATTTCCAGACAGCGTAGAGCCAGAAGTCTTACATTAAGAAACTACCAGCAGGCTTAGAGCCATAGTTTGGCATTTAAAAAATGCCAGACGTGGTCGAGCTAGAAGTCTAGCATTAAGAAAGTGCTAGCAGGATTAGAGCCATAGTCTAGCCTTTAGAAATTGCAAGACGGAGTAGAGCCGGAAGTCTCGCATTAAGAAAGTGCCAACAAGTGTAGAGTCACAGTCTGGCCTTTAGAATTTGCCAGACGACGTAGAGCCAGATGTCTGGCATTAGGAAAGTGCCAGCAAGCTTAAAGCCATAGTTTGGTATTTTGAAATTGCCAAACAAATAGAGAGCCGTGTTTTTTCATTAAGAAACCGGCCAAAGAGCTGAACTGATAGTCCGTTCTTTAGAAATGGCCGACGGGGCGATAGCCGTAAGTCCGCACAGGTGCGTTACCAAGTGTAAAGGCACAGTTTGGCCTTTAGAAAATGCTAGATCCGCTTTAGAGCCTAAGTCCGGCATTAAGAAAGTGCCAAAGAAGCGTGAGCTACGCCTTGGTTTGGGGAATTGCCGACGGCAAAGAGCCAGATGTTTGGCATTAAGAAAGTGAAAGGCGCCGAGACACGTACCGCCTTAGAAATCAGAAGACGGCGAGCCGTAAATCTCGGGTATTAGAAAACCGCCACAGCGTGAGAGCCGCTTGTCCTTAGAAATTTCCCACGACGTGATCCGTAAGCTGGGCTTGTGAAAGTACCCGAAGGCTTAGAGCCAACAATCCGACCTTTGTGAGCTTCAGACGCACTGAGAGCTGCAAGTCCGCACTAAGAAAGTGCCAGAGGCGGAGCCACGGGGCCTGGCTTTAGAAATTCCTGCACGACATAGAGCCGTAAGTCATGCATTAGAAAGTACAAGCAAAGCAGAACCACAAATTGTCTTTTGAAATTTTCGTATTAAACGAGAGCCGTAAGTCTTACATTAAGAAACTACCAGCAGGCTTAGAGCCACAGTTTTGCCTTTAGAAAATGCCAGACGGGGTCGAGCTAGAAGTCTAGCATTAAGAAAGTGCTAGCAGGATTAGAGCCATAGTCTAGCCTCTAGAAATTGCCAGACGGAGTAGAGCCGGAAGTCTCACATTAAGAAATGCGGGCAAGTGAGAGCCAGCCTGGCTTTTGAAATTGCCAACGACGTAGAGCCGATGTCCGGGCATAGAAAGCGCCAACCGTGCTTGTGAGCCAGCCAAATCGACCTTAAAAATTTGCTAACGGCGTAGATCCAGAAGTCAAGCATTAGGCTAGTTCCAGAAGCCGTTGAGCCAAGATCTAGTCTTTTGAAATTGCCAGAAGGCGTAGAGCCAGAAGTCTGGCATTAAGAAACTCCTAGCAAGCTTAAAGCCACAATCTTGCATTTAGAAATTGCCAAACGACGTAGAGCGAGAAGTTTGGAATTAAAAAATTGCCAACAGGCTTAGAGCCAAAGTTTGACCTTTAGAAATTGCTTAACGGCATAGAACCGTGTTCCAGACAGAAAACAAGCGTAGGAGCCACAAGCCTGGTCTGAAATCGCGATGGCATGTAGCGTAAGTCTCACATTAAGAGTGCGCGAGTTTAGAGCCACAACCGACCTTTAGAAATTTCTCTAAACGTCGTGAGAGCCAAAAGTCTCATTAAAAAGTACCAACCCGGCTTAGAGCCACGCCTAAGCCATTTGAAATTTGACGAAGGAGTCGAAGATCGGGCACTAAGAACCGCTAAAGGCTTAGAGCCACGCTTTTACTTAGAAATTGCTGTGACGGCATGAGAGCCGTAAGTCTAGAATTAAAAAGTGCATGAAGGCTAGAGCAACGCTTTGACCTTTAGAAATTCTGCCACGGCATGTAGCGCCAAGTCCGCATTAAGAAAGCATTGCAAACGATCCACACCCAGCTTCTTAGTAATTTTCAGACGGCTTAGAGCCTGAAGTCTGACATTAAGAAAGTGCTAGCAGGCTTAGAGCCATAGTCTAGCCTTTAGAAATTTCCAAACGTGTAGGTCAGAGTCCGCATTAGAAAAGTACCAAAAGGAGCCACAAGACAGGTCTTTTGAAATCAAGCAGGACGACGTGAGAGCAAGAAGTCCGCATTAAGAAACTCGCAGGTTTAGAGCCACAATCCGTCGAATCATGATTTTACGAGAGCCGTATTTGAATTAAAAGTGACAAGAAGTTTAGAGCCACAGCCGACCTTTAAAATCGCTAGATTCACAGAGCCTAAGTTTGAATTAAAGTTCTAGCGACTGAGGCACACCGACTCAGAATCTTCCGTGCACGGCGTAGCCAGAAGTCTGGTATTAAGAAAGTTCCAACAGGCGTAGAGCCGTAGTCTGGCCTTTAGAAATTTCCAAACAGCGTAGAGCCAGATGTCTGGCATTTAGAAAGTACCCGCAGGGTTAGTGCCACAATCTGGCCTTTAGAATTGCCAAATGGCGTAAAGCCAGAAGTCTGAAATTAAAAAATGCCAACACCCTTAGAGCAACAGTCCGACCTTTAAAAATTGCCATACAGCGTCGAGCCAAATGTCTAGTATTAGGAAAGTGTTAGAAGTCTTAGGAGTTGCACCGTCTTTACAAATTTACGACGATCCGTAAGTTCCGCTTCTGTGAGTACCAAAGAAGCTTAGAATACAATCCGGCCTTTAGAAATTTCCAAATGACGTAGAACCAAAAGTTTGGCACTAAGAAAGTGCAAGTTGGCGTGGAGCCACAGTCGGGGCTTTAGAAATTCCCAACCAAGATGTGGTTTAAGTCCGACATTAAGAAAGTACAAGGCTGTGCTTAGAGCCACGCCTAGTCTTTGAAATTTTCAGCCAAGATAGAGCGTAATTTTACATTAAGAAACCACAAGAGTTTAGAGCCAGCTTTGGCCTTTTAGAAAATGCAAGATGTACTAAGATAGAAGTTCTACATTAAGAAAGTGCTAGTAGGATTAGAGCCATAGTCTAGCCTTTAGAAATTGCCAGACGGCGTAGAGTTAGAAGTCTGGCATTAAGAAAGTGCCAGGAAGCGTAGAGCCACAGTCTTGGTTTTAAAAATTGCCAGACGACAAAGAGCCAGATGTTTGGCATTAAGAAAGTGAAAGCAGGCTTCGAGCCACAGTCTGGCCTTTAGAAATTGCAAGATGGCGTAGAACAAGAAATCTGGTTTTAGAAAACTCGCTGCAAGAAAGGAGCCACAAATTGTCTCTTAGAAATTTCCGTACCACGAGATCCAAAAGTCTGGCTTTAGAAAAGTACCAGCGGGCTTAGAGCCACAGTCTGACCTTTAGAAATTTTCAGACGACGTAGAGCCAAAAGTCCTACTGGCCAAGAAGGCCAAGAGGCGCGGAGCCACGCCTAGGGCTTTAGAAATTCCCAAACGGCATAGAGCTAGAAGTCTTGCATTAGGAAAGTACAAGCAGGATTAGAGCCATAGTCTGGTCTTTTGAAATTTCCAGACAAATGAGATTAAGTCCGCATTTAGGAAAAATTTCACAGATTAGAGCCTCAACTGCCTTTAGAAATTTCCGATGGCGAAAGCCATAAACTGAATTCAAAAGTGCTAACACCCTAGAGCCAACTGGACCCCAAAATTCAAGCGACGGCGTAGAGACAAAAGTCTTGTATTAGGAAAGTGCCAGAAGGCTTAAAGCCACAGTCTGGCCTTTAGAAATTGTTAGACGGCGTAATGCCAAAATTCTAGCATTAGGAAAGTACTAAAGAGTTTAAACCACAGTCACCTTTTGAAATTGCCAGACAAAGATGTGTTTAAGTCTTACATTAAGAAACTTCCAAAAGAAGCTTAGAACCACGCTCATTTTGAGAAATGGCCGGGATTCCGCTTATAGCGTAAGTCCGCATTAGGAAAGTGCCAACAAGTGTAAAGGCACGGTCTGGCCTTTATAAATTGCTAGACGACGTAGAGCTAGAACTCTAGCATTAAAAAAGTGCCAGCAGGCTTAGAGCCACTGTACTTCCTTTAGAAATTGCCAAACTACGAGGCGTGTTCCGTATTAAGAAAGTGAAAGGTGCTTAGGAGCCACAAGCCTGCTTCTTTTTAGAAATTGAAAGACGGCAGAGGCGCAAACTGGGTATTAGAAACTACCAAAGAAAGAGCTATCATCCTTTAGAAATTTCCAACGACGAGATCCCGTGTTTGGTCAGAGTACCAAGAGGGCTTAGGAGCCAATGTCTAGCCTTTAGAAATTTCCAAACGACGTAGAGCTAAAAGTCTGGCACTAAGAAAGTGCTAGTAGGCGTGGAGCCACAGTCGGGGCTTTAGAAATTCCCAAACGGCATAGAGCCAGAAGTCTGGCATTAGGAAAGTACAAGAAGGCTTAGAGCCATAGTCTGGTCTTTTGAAATTTCAACAATGTAGAGTCGTAAGTCTTACACAGAAACTACCGCCAGCTTGGGAGCCAAAGTTTGCCTTTAGAAATGCTAGACTGGTCGCCGGTTTGGCATTAAGAAAGTGCTAGCAAGATTAGAGCCATAGTCTACCCTTTATAAATTGCCAGATGGCGTAGAGCTAGAAGTCTGGCATTAGGAAAGTGCAAGCAGGCTTAGAGCCATGGTCTGACCTTTAGAAATTGCCAAACGGCGTAGAGCCAGAAGTCAAGCATTAGAAAAGTTCCATAAGGCGTTTAGCCACGGTCTGGTCTTTTGAAATTGCCAGACGGCGTAGAGCTAGAAGTCTGACACTAAGAAACTCCCAGCAGGCTTAAAGCCACAGTCTTGCATTTAGAAATTACCAAACAGCGTAGAGCGAGAAGTATGGAATTAAAAAATTGCCAGCAGTCTTAGAGCCAAAGTCTGACCTTTAGAAATTGCTAGACGACGTAGAGCAAGAAGTCTGGAATTAAGAAAGTGCCAGCAATCGTAAAGCCACAGTCTGAGTTTTAGAAATTGCCGTGACCAAGATAGATGTGGTTTGGCATTAAGAAAGTGCCAAAGAAAGCATACTACGCCCGGCCTTGGAACTGCCAACCTGTAGACCCAAAAGTCCGCATTGTGCACCAGCGTGCTTTAGCGCCGCTTGGTCTTTTGAAATTGCCAAACGGCATAGAGTCAGAAGTCTTGCACTAAGAAACTGCTAGAAGGCTTAGAGCCACAGTCTGGCCTCTAGAAATTGCCAGACGACGTAAAGCCAGAAGTCTAGAATTAAAAAAGTGCAATAAGGCTTAGAGCAACAGTCTGACCTTTAGAAATTTCCAGAAGACGTAGAGCCAGAAGTCTGGCCTTAAGAAAGTGCCGGCATGCGTAGATCCACACACACAAGCTCCGCTATTAGACATTTCCAAACTAAGGTAGAGTTTAAAAAGTCCGTATTAAGAAAGTGCCTGTGAGGGATTAGAAACCACAAGCCCGGCCTTTAGAAATTGCCAAACGGCGTACAACCGAAGTCCGCATTAGGAAAGTACTGCAGGCTTGAGCCACGCTCTTGTCTTTTGAAATTGCCGCATTACCGTAGAGAGCAAGAAGTCTCGCAATTAAAAAGTGCCAACAGCTTAGAGCCACAGCTTCCAACCCAAGAATTTCCGCACGGCGTAAAACTAAGTCCGAAATTAAAAGTTCTAGCAGTAGTTTTTGAGGCACAAATTGCCTTTAGAATATTCCAGACGACGTAGAGCTAGAAGTCTGGCATTAAGAAAGTGCAAGCAGGCGTAGAGCCGCAGTCTGGCCTTTAGAAATTGCTAGACTCCGTAGAGCCAGGTGTCTGGCATTTAGAAAGTACCCGCAAGCTTAGAGCCACAATCTAGCTTTTATAAATTACCTGATGACGTAAATCCAGAAGTCTGAAATTAAAAAAGTGCCATCGCCCTTAGAGCCACAGTCCGACCTTTCAAAATTTCAAGAAGGCGTAGAGCCAAAAGCCTAGTATTAGGAAAGTGCCAAGTGCTTGGGATTGGCCGGGTCTGCCTTTCTTTAGAAATCGCATCGTATACCAAAAGTCCGCATTAGGGAAAGTACCAAAGAGGCTAAAGCCACGCCTAGTATTTTGAAATTGCCAAACAAAGATAGAGCCAAAAGTCATATTAAGAACCGCAAGAGGCTTGGGTACACAAGCCTGCCTTTTAGAAATGGCCACGGCGTGATACTAAGTCTGGCATTAGGAAAGTGCCAAAAGGTGTAGAGTAATGGGCCGCCTTTTAGAAATGCTAGACGGTGTAGAGCCTAAGTCTCAGATAAGAAAGTGCCGCAGGGGTGAGCCACGCCTTGTTTTTAGAAATCACAGACCAAGAAAGAGCCGATGTTCGCATTAAGAAAGTTAAAACAGGCTTCGAGCCACAGTCTGGCCTTTAGAAATTGCAAGACGGCATAGAGCACAAAATCTGGTATTAGAAAACTGCCAGTAGGCATAGAGCCACAAATTGGCCCTTAGAAATTTCCTGCACGACGCAGATCCTCCGGGCTTCTCACGTACCAAGAAAGCTTGGGAGCCACCCGACCTTTAGAAATTTCCAGACGACGGAGAGCCAAAAGTCTGGCACTAAGAAAGTGCCAGTAGGCGTGGAGCCATAGTCGGGGCTTTAGAAATTCCCAGACGGCAAAGAGCCAGAAGTTTTGCATTAGGAAAGTACAAGCAGGCTTAGAGCCACAGTCTAGTCTTTTGAAATTTCCGCACAGCCAGAGCTTCAGAAGTCCACATTGAAAACCACAATGTTTAGGAGCTGCCGCCTTGGCCTTGAAAATGCCGTGACGGGGTCGAGCCGTAAGTCCGGCACAAGAAAGTGTCGTGTGATTAGAGTCATAGTCTAGCCTCTAGAAATTGCCAGACGGAGTAGAGCCGAAAGTCTCGCATTAAGAAAGTGCTAACAAGTGTAGAGCCGCAGTCTGGCCTTTAGAAATTGCCAGATGGCGTAGAGCCAGATGTCTGGCATTAGGAAAGTGCCAGCAAACTTAGAGCCACAGTCTGACCTTTAGAAATTTGCAAACGGCGTAGAGCCAGAAGTCAAGCATTAGGAAAGTTCCAGAAGCCGTTGAGCCAAGGTCTGGTCTTTTGAAATTGCAAGATGGCGTAGAGCTAGAAGTCTGGCATTAAGAAACTCCCGGCATGCTTAAAGCCATAGTCTTGCATTTAGAAATTTCCAAATGGCGTAGAGCGAGAAGTCTGGAATTAAAAAATTGCCAACAAGCTTAGAGCCAAACTTTGACCTTTAGAAATTGCTAGACGGCGTAGAGACAGAAGTCTGGAATTAAGAAAGTGCCAGCAAGCTAGAGCCACAGTCTAGGTTTTAGAAATTTCCAGACGGCATAGAGCCAGAAGTCTGGCATTAAGAAAGTGCCAGCAGGCTTAGAGCCAAAGTCTTACCTTTAGAAATTGCCAAACGTCGTAGAGCCAAAAGTCCGCATTAAAAGTACCAAAGAGGGCTTAGAGTCATACTCGGTCATTTGAAATTTCCACGACGAGTTTTAAACCGTGACCTCAAGAACCGCCAAAGGCTTAGAGCCACAGCCTGGTCTCTAGAAATCATAGATCTGCACACCGTGTCTAGAATTAAAAAGGCTATAAGGCTTAGAGCAACAAGCCGACCTTTAGAAATTCCCCGACGGCGAGCCAAAGGTCCGCATTAAGAACGATATAAACGAGATCCAGCCAAATCACTTAGTAATTTTCAGAGATCGAGCCTAAGTCCGCATTAAGAAAGTGCCGCAGCTTAGAGCAGCCACATTCGCCTTTAGAAATTTCCAACGACGAGCCGTGTCCGCATTAGAAAAGTACCGTGGCTACCGAGTCGAATCAACAAAATTTATATACCTGTTCTCCTATCGCCGTAGTCAAGCTACCGCGCAGATAGTGGTCTGTGGTCGAACACGGATGGGTTTTCATCCTAGAATGATTTGCATAAGTGTAAAAATAGTATGTTTTTGTTTGGACTTTTGGATTGTTTCAAAACAAAGTGAGTAGTTTGAACCGAATAATCAGAAGACCGAAGTGATGTGTGAAAAGGTAACTTTGAAGATTTAGGTCACTAACTTGATAATATAGGGCAAACAAGTGTCCTCGGGTTTTATCCTCGCATTATGACAAGCAACCTATAGTCCAAGCCATAATCGGATCTTTGTTTAACTAGCAAACCTAACCCTAGAATCACTCCTATTCGAAATAACACAAAACATGCATCTACACCCTTTCGCCTTAAAACCCTAACATTCAACATCATTTCGTTGGCTCAGAAGACCATCTAAAAACCACAAGCAGCATCTAGCAATAAGTATACACTGTATCCTAAAAGCATGGTAAGTATCACAAATTAATGACATTAAAATGATATTCAACCCTAGTTTGAGAAGACGGAGCCATAAATACGCACTGTAGCATTCAACACATGAGGACAACCCGTAATCGCTCGACAAACTCAAGCTAGCTACTTCCTCTTTGAAGAAAAGAGTTTAGCTGCTACTCTCTTGAGTTGTCATCCTCAAGAGGGGTGTTTATAAATTTCTTAAAATAAAGAGAGAGCAGGAGAAGAGAGAAAGCAAAACCCTAATCAGCCGCTAAGATATTTACATAAAATGAAAATGTGTGCCCCAAAGATTTCTCCAATTTCTTCCTCCTTCCGGTTACTAAAAAACTATGGGGGTTTATATAGCCACCCATTTATGTGAAATCATTAATAAAGCCTAACATTTTGGCTAATATTGTGTGGACAAGGAGTAATACACCAAAATGAACAATTACAAAAGTATGACAAGGCAGTGAATTTCGCTAGGCACAAAAATTTCGCTATGTAGCGAAAATTTCGCTAGTTAGCGAAAATTTCGCTAGGTAGCGAAATCACTCAAGAGATAGCGAAATCGCAGCATCTCCCGCTTAGGCATCGCACTCACTAGCTTAGCTTAAATTTTTAGTGATAGCTTAAACCCGGATTTTTTCGCTGTGGAACAAAGCAGAGCCGAAATCCTTGGGTCTAGTGAGTTCAATTTTCGCTAGGATTGCAAATTTCGCTATGATTGCGAATCTTCGCAATCCCAAATAAATTTTCGCAATCTTGGCGAAATTCCCCGAATTGGCCGGGATTCACTCGTATCGCTCTACTACTCCTCTTCCGCATTTATTTCCATCACTTTGCTCTCATTCTTTCTTTGATTTTGCATGTTTGATGGTCGACAATTGAGTTCAATCTTCATGGTTCATCACTTACATCGATATTGAACTCCCAAAGTACGTAAAACCCGGTGAAACAACCAAAAATAACCTCTAAACGGCATAAGCGATACTAAGAACACCTGAACACTTCAATTGGCATAATTGATATGATTAGTGCGCAAAAAGCACTCAAAACCTATCTGATATAGGGCTCAAAATAGCACTTTTTGGGTACTAATCACACCCCCAATCGAAACGTTGCTAGTCCCTTAGCAATGCAAAAACAAAAAGGAGATGCAGGCAGTGATTTTCAAAAAGTTTATGATTCACTGCTTATGCATTATTATAAACATTGTCTTTAAACTGAAAAATTGACACCAAGTTTGAAACCGACATGAAAGAGCCAAAACCATACAAGAACAATTTCAGGTCAATATTGGTTCCAAGACTCTTAACTTGAATTTCCACCAAAGTCTAATGGTTCTTTATGTAACCAGATCGGGCCAATAAATTGTAAAATTGTCCCCTCCCCCCAACCTAGCACTGGCATGGCCTTAAGCTGTTGAACAACCTAGATAAGGATAGTTACGCTTTTCTTTCTTTAGGCTCAACTACAAATGTAGGGTGCAATGCTTAAAAATCCGCCTCACCAAAGTCCGTAACGGGGTCCAATCACATGACTCCCAACCAACAAGGCTTGTGGCATCGAGCCAAAAGGACTGACCACAAACTCTACAGTTTCACTCCTGACCAATGATTTCGAAAATCAAGCACCTACAAATCGTTAAACTCTACCTATCCACCCATGTAACGAACACTAAATCGATGACTCCCAACCAATTAAGGCTTAGGGCATCGGGCTTCAAAGGCTTTCTCCATATACCCCACCCGACCGTGCTCTAAGCCTACAAGTAAGGCTTCACGACTTTATTTTTCTTTTTCTTTTTCTTTTTTGCTTTTTTTTTTTCTTTTTTTTTCCTTTTTGGAAGACTACATTGGTCTTCAAATGTGGGTAACAAAAACCTATCCTAGGTAGCCACGACGCCTTAAGGCTCTGGGCTTATGCAAAGTGAAAGGAAGCAACTAATTTGACAAATTATTGAAACAACTGTGCGCAGTTGTGTGAATTCACCAGGGAGAAATGTCTGCTGAGCATGCTGGAACTTCAACTGACCAAAAATTATTTCAAACATGGAATTTGTTCTAACATAAAGGTGACAAACAGGGTTTCAAATTTCCATTTAAAGGCAATTCAATTGTCCAATTGAAGCAATTCAATTGTTCAATTGAAGCAATTCAATTGTCCAGTTGAAGCAATTCAATTGTTCAATTGAAGACAAAAACGATTACATATGGTGAAGGCACAAAACATGATATGCAAAATTATCTTTAAAGGTTTGGGACACCGGTAACGGAACCATAAAGGAAAACAAAATTTGAACATCCAGGACATGTAGAGCATGGAAAATACCTTTAACCGCCCCTCAAGTATAAGTGGGATTATAGGTTTCAGAGGATCCATCAGAGAATTTCCTCACTGGCGGCCCGCACTACAAGGTTTCACCCTCCGTCCATTGACTTTAAACACCCTTGTTATCATCTCGATTGATTAGACTCCATCGAACCATCGATATGCCTTGGACAAATGAATTGATTCGCCCATCGCGGACTTGAGCTTTCGTCTCGAAATAGATGGAGAGTTTGGAGTCGATAAAAGAACTTGGTCTCCTTTGAAATTCTTCTTTGATTATCATTTGATCATGCCATCTTTTTTGATTTTCCTTTGCAATCTTCGAATTCAAGTAGGCATCATTCCGTATTTCTTCCAACTCATCGAGATTAAGGAACCTTCTTGACTCCTAAATCTACTTAGGTCCATATGTTCGCCTTCTTGATTTCACCATGCCTTGTACTCGGGATTCCACTGAAGGTGACATGCCTTACCATATTCAACCGATAAGGGACATTCCCGTGATTTGTCTTGAAAGTCGTCCCAGAGGCCCACAAATGAATCAAGCAACTGATGTAATAATTTTTCCCGTTTCAAGGCTTACCACCTTCATTAGAACAAGTCCCATTCCCTATTGGCAAGTTCTACTTGACCACTTGTTTGAGGATGGTAAGAGTGGGCCACTTTGTGCTTCACACCATATTTAGCTTTATGAGGTTTTCAAATGGTTCACATGTAAATGAGAACCTCCATCACTAATAATAATGGTTTTCTAATTCCCAAACCTGAAAAGATAATGCTCTTCAAGAATTTAATTACCAATTTATCATTACTGGTCTTCAGGATTGCTTCAACTCCATTTGAGACATATTCACTCCCACCAAAATGTATGTATGACCATATGATTCGGGAAAAGGTCCCATGAAATCGACATGCCCCACACATCGAATAATCTTAATTACTAAAATTGCCCAAAGGCATCACGGCGACAGCCTTCCCAAGCCTCGCATCTCGCTACATACACTCCAAGACATTTGGTGTGCTTCCTTGAATAAGGAAGGCCGCGAGAAACCCGAATGTAGCACCTTTCATTGTCAGTCTGGAAGCAAATGACCACCACAGCACTCATGGCAGTGGTTCAAGATTCTAACCTGCTCCTCCTCGTGCACGCACTTCCCGACATTATTTGATCTCGCACAATATTTGAATAAGAAGCGGCTCTTCCCAAAGAATAAGAATGGATCTTAGCAAAGAAGTACTCATCCCGCCTTCCACACTCACCGAGTTTCTCCCCGTGGAGAGAAAATTGGCAATGTGGAGCATACTCACAGGAGTTTTTTTTCCAGTCAGATCGTGATTCCCCAGAACCATCATTGATGGGCGACTATGAGGTCAGCGAGCTATCGCTAACCTTGACAGATGATCCGCCACCACATTCTCTACTCCTCTTGTCTTTAATTTGCAAATTAAACCCCGAAGTAGAAGAACCCATCTGATGAGCCTCGCTTTTGCATTTTGTCTGTTAGAGGTATTTCAAAAACAGAATTGTCCTCGTAAAATGATCATATCGACCCAACCAAGTATGCTCTCGAAATTTGTCTAAAGCATACACCACCGCCAACACCTCTCAGAGGGTATACCCCTTTGTGCTTCATTCAAGGTTTTGCTTTTGCATAATAGACCACATGAGGTTTCCCCATCTTCTTCGTCGAGCACGCTCCTATAGCAAGATCACTTGCATCACACATCACTTCAAAAGGTAACTGCCAGTTTGGTGCTTGTACTATCGGGGCAGTAGTCAAATGAGATTTCAAAGCCAAAGCTATCCTCGCATTCTCTCTCCCAAACAAATTTGGCATCTTTCTGTGAGCTTGTACAGGGTTTAGCACCGAGAAGTTCTAATAATCGCCTATAGCCGTGATGACTCAAGGAATTGCCTAATCATTTTTACACTGTCGGGGCGGCAAACTGAAATAAGTTCAATCTTTGCTTTATCAACTTTCTATTCCCTGCTAGAAATAATGTGCCCCAAGACAATTCCTTGGTTAAACATAAATGGCATTTCTCCCGCTACACCAAGTTCTTTCTATGCACCTCAAAGAGGCTCCATCAGGCTGACATTCTTCAAAAATCGGGTCCATATACAGTGATGTCATCCATGTATACCTCCATTATACGCTCCACCATATCACTAAACATACTAAGCATACACCTCTGAAACGTGGCTGGGGCGTTGCAAAGACCAAAAGGCATCCTCCTATAAGCATACGTGCCAAATGGACAAGTGGAAAGTGGTCTTCCTGTCTTCGAGCAATTTATCCTGAAATATCCCGACACCCATCCAAAAACAATAGAATGGGTGTCCAGAGACTCTTTCAAGGAGCTGATCAATAAAAGGCAATCTGGTAGTGGTCTTTCGTGTTACCTCATCGAGCCTCTTTATAGTCAATACACACTCTCCAACCTGGTAGTTAGCCCGTAGACAAATCTCGCCACCCTTTTCATTCTTCACGAGTCACTCCCGATTTCTTAGGTACCACCGAGTCGGACTCACCCAAGTGCTACGAAATCTAGGTAAATGATACCAGCTTGAGCAATTTTAAGACCTCAATGCGAACTACTTCCCGCTGTGGGTTCAACCTCCGTTTGGGCTGCCTATCACGACCTCTTCTAAATAGATGTGATGGGTACGTATTGATGGATTTATGCCCTTCAAATCAGAAATTTTCCATCCCAATGCTCTCGTTTGTTCCTCGAGAAGGTGTAAAGAAAGTTATCCTCCCCAAGTGCTGGTCACCAAACGAGGGAAACATAACCTGGCACCGCTCATTTTCTTCCAAAATGCATACTTTAATTCACCGGGAGTGGTTTGAGCTCTAGCCGTTGAGGTCCCTTGGTTCATTACCGCTAATAGAGGTAAAATTTGCTTTTTCTTTCTCCAATACCCTTGCACTAAACTCATGCTTGAGGTTCTTGTTGCACTTCGACACCTCGCATACCTGAAGTTAATAGTCTGCTCTGCCATTGATTTAGCTTGTTCTTCCAGATCGCATCTATTACACGTACTTCTTCACCCGCCGCTCTTCCTTCGGAAAGTGCATATGCCTTTTTACTCAAATGAAAAATATTGAGTTCTAAGGTCATATTCCCAAATGTGAGTTGCATAACCCCGTTTCGGCAGTTTATTATGGCATTTGAAGTGGCTGCAATGGTTTCCCAAAATAATGGGCACATGGTCGGGTCCCACTCGCAACTCGGGTTCAGACAAGCACAACAAAGTCCACCGGATAGTAAAATCGGGTCCACTTGTATTAGAACAATCCTCAATGGTCCTTCGTATTTTAATAGACGATCACTTAATGACAAAGGTGATGGAAGTGGGTTTCAATTCACCCTAACCCAACTGTTTGTACATGGAATAAGGTAAAGATTCACACTAGCTCCCAAATCTACTGTGGCTTTCCACACCCTAATGCCTCCAATATTAACCGATATTGTAGGACATCCTCGGGTCTTTTTGTATTTCACTGTCTTGCATTCGATGACGGTACTCACTATGCCGGCCGAAGTCTTTTTGTTCACATTAAGACCCCTTTACTGTGTATAAGTCCTTCAAGAATTTTCAGGTGGTGGGGACTGGCTGATCATGTCAAGGAGGAATATTAATCTTCACTCCGCAAAACTTCTAACATTTCCGCTTGGTTAATCTGAACTTTTCTTTTTCTCGAGAGTCAGGAAATGGAAGGGGTACATCGATCTTCTTCTTTTCCCTACGGGTACCGCTCTTCTCGTGGATAATCAACCGTCGGGATCCGATCGACTAGAACCGATCCGCTGGGCTTCACTTCTACCACTTCTAAGAGTCACGACCGCTTAACTTCATCAGTTCTCGGCGATTTGGACTACTGTCATGCATATTTCATTCGCTTCCTTTGATGTTGCCGTGACTGGAGGGTTTCCCTTTTCTACATCCCGTACCTGGTGATAGTTTTGAAATTTCGAATGCATATTGTCCAGCTTCCTCGTTTAGTGAGCTTACCGCTTCAATTTTCTGATTAGTTTGAACATTCGAAGACTCTTCTGCTTCTTACAAACGTGCTCTACCACTTTACTTAAGTTTAGGATCGGGTCGTCAACAGAGAAGAAAGTAGAGGAGGTCAAGGTTGTATCGGGTGGAAACTAAATCGCCATTGCAGTTCTCGAGGGGCGATGTGGGGTTTTGTTTCCATGACAGTTTGGATGATTTCTCCAAGAAAAGCTATAAGTGTTACCATATGGAGCATCTATGGGTGGTTTATTTTGATTTCAGACATGGCATATCAGATGTTGGTTCTCTCATGGTGATTATTTGACCGAAAATTGAAGCAAGAAAGTCAGATGCAGATAACTCATTAACCTGCTTGCATTTCCATGTCGATTTTTCATTTCCGAAATTTCATCCAACACCTCAGTTAAAAGTGGTCATTTGCTTTCATCTCCGTGTCTTCGTAAAAGTGCATACATGCCCCCTCGCCTGGTTCGAAGGCCTTGATCTTTCTGGGCCTCGATTCTGCCTATCCGCCTTTGAGGTTTCGCCCACATAGTTCAAAAGTCCATGGTTTATCCGGTTTTTGCCAAAAAGTTACTCCTCTACACATAGTCTCCAATAGCGTTTCATGGTCGAGACATACCATCATAAAAATGGTTCACTAGCATCCATGTATCAAAACCCATGATGTGGACAAGCACTACGGTCTCCCATGAATCTATCCCTATCACCGGTAGAACCCCTACCATCTCGAAATGCAAAGGTGAAATTTGTTCTTCAAATTGTTGGTCTGAAGGAGCACTCGAAGAATTTTTTAAAATCTCTCGCCGTAGCTCAAATCTCAATTCTTATGGTTCTAGGCCTCAAGGAGTTGGTTTCAAATCTTGGCCTCATTCCTTTAAGGTCACTGAAATGCTTTCACTTTAGCAAATCCATGTCCATCATACCTTCCTAAAGGCTGTGGCAAAACCTCCTCAAAACTTTATGTGTGTGTATGGATTTTCATTTTCCATACCATGATATGTGGGGTATAGGGGTACTAAATAAGGCCTCACCGCACTATCTTCATAGGAGGTATGATGCAAGAAGCGGCACTAACTTCTGTGAGGGGCGGATGTGGTCCCCTTACTCCATCTATAGGCTGTCGGATTCATTGGGGTACCGGGTCGACTGGCCGTTCTCTGTGGATCCATTCGCCCATCAAGTAACACTGATTTCACGCCTTGTTCAATTGGTGCTCGATTCTTGCAATCTACCCGATGTCTCTTTCCCCAATGGTGCATAAACACCGTTACACAACTAAGACACAAGAAATAAGACAAAACAAACTCGCAAAAAGGGTTATTGTTAGCTAAAATAAAACTCGATCGTAAAACAAAAATACAAGTGCTACCGTAGTGATGAACACTTGCGCCATAAGAATCGGGATTCAAAAGGGTTAATAGTCACCTTCACTTGTGATGTTGATCACAAGTACACTTCAACTTATCAAATGTAGTTTGGCACCATCCCAAGACCCGCGCCATTTGGATTCAGGCTACGTAGTCGAAATAATCAACAAAATCGATATACCAGCTCTTCCATCGCGTAGTCAAGCTACCTAGATAGTGGTCTGTGGTCGAACACTGGATGCTACCCTAGGAATGATTTGGCAAGTAAAATGTAAGGCTTTTTGTTTGGACTTTTGATTTGTTTCCAAAATAAAGAGTAGTTTGAAAACCGAATAAATCAGAAGACTGGAAAGTGATGTGAAAGGTAACTCAAGATTTGTGTCACTAACTGATAATATAAAGGGCAAACAAGGTCCTCGGTTTTATCCTCAGCATTATGACAAGCAACCTATACCAAGCCATAACCTGATCTTGTTTAACGAAGCAACCTAACCCTAGAATCACTCCTATTCTCAGTCAACACAGTAACATGCATCTACAAATTCTTTCGCTTAAAACCCTAACATTCAATATCATTTCATGTCAGAAGACCATCTAAAAAAAAACCAAGGTTAAAGCAGTATCTAGCAATAAGTATACACTCAGATCCTAAAGCATGGTAAGTATTGGCCAAATTAATGACATTAAATGATATCTAACCCTAGTTTGAGAAGATGGGAGCCAAATACGTGACTCAGAGCATTCAACACATGAGGACAACTCAGAATCGCTCTAATAACCAAGCTTAAGTACCTTCCTCTCTTCAGAGTGGAAAAGAGGCTTATCAAGCATCTCGAGTTGTCATCCTCAAGAGGGGTGTTTGGGCACCCTAGAAAATAAGAGAAAGAGGAGAGAGAAGAGAGAAGCAAAACCCTAACTCTGAAATGAAGATATTACATAAATGAAAACAAACAAAAGATTTCCACTTCTTTCCTTCTCGTTACAAAACTATGGGGGTTTATATAGCTACCCATTTATGTGGAACTACACAAAGCCTAAATATTTTGGCTAATATTAGGACAAGGGAGTAATACACCAAAAATTAAGCCTGCTTGCATTAATTACAAAAGTATGACAAGGCGTTGAATTTCGCTTTAGGCACAAAAAAATTTTCGCTTATAGCTAAAAATTCGCTTAGCCAATGGTACTCAGCAGGTAGCTAAATCACCAAGAGATAGCGAATCGTAAAATTCCGGCCAGCATTGGCAATTTCACATAGAGAAATTTCGCTAGCTTAGCTAAATTTTTTGTGTGATAGCTTAAACTGGATTTTTCGCTAGGAACAAGTAGAGAGCTTAAACTCGGGTTCAGCTTAAAATTACAATTTTGCTGTGATCATAAATTTTCTATGATTATGAATTTTCAAGTAACCCAAATAAATTTCGTAACTTAGCGAAATCTCTCGAATTGCCGATCTCTCACCGGCATTGCCTACTACTCTCCTCTCGCATTTATTTCCATCACTTCGCTTCATTCTTTCTTTGATTTTTGGTATGTTCGATGGTTGACAATTCAGAGTTCAATCTTCATGGTTCATCACTTACATCGATATTGAACTCCCAAAGACGCAAAAACCTACAAACAACCAAAAATAACTCCAAATCCAAGATAAGCGATACTAAGAACACCGAATACTTCAATTGACAGATCGATATGATTAGTGCGCAAAAAGCACTCAAAAACCTATCTCGATATGGCTCAAAATAGCACTTTTGTACTAATCAAGGCTTCAGCCACAAGCCTGGGCCTTTAGAATTGAACGACACAGAGAGCCGTAAACTGTATTAGAAATCGCGGCAGCGAGCTACCGGGTCTTTAAATTTCCAAACGACATGCATCCGTGTGTCCGCCAAGAAAGTACCAGCAGTGTTTAGAGCCACAGCCCGACCTTTAAATTTCCACGACGAGCCAAAAGTCGCATTAAGAAAGTGCGCCGTGAGGCGTGATCCGCTTGGGCTGAAATTTAATACATGAGCCGTAAGTCTGCATTATGAAAGTACAAGGAAGCAGAGCCGCTTTGTCTTTGAAATTTCCAGACAAATATAGGAGCGAAGTCTTACATTAAGAAACTACCAACAAGCTTAGAGCCACAGTTTGGCCTTTAGAAAATGCCAGACGGGGTCGAGCCAGAAGTCTGGCATTAAGAAAGTGCTAGCAGGATTAGAGTCATATTCTAGCCTTTAGAAATTGCCAGACGGAGTAGAGCTGAAAGTCTCGCATTAAGAAAGTGACAACAAGTGTAAAGCCGTAGTCTGGCCTTTAGAAATTGCCAGACAACGTAGAGCCAGATGTCTGGCATTAGGAAAGTGCCAGCAGGCTTAGAGCCACAGTCTGACCTTTAGAAATTTGCAAACAGCGTATGATTCGTGCCAAGGTAGGGTGATCCGAAATCAACAAAATTTGTTTCTATATTTCCCATCATTAGTCAAGCTACCGCAAAAGAGGCGGTTCAGGATCGAACACGGGATGGGTTTCATCCCACTAATGATTCGCATTAATGTTTGAAAATGGTGAGGCTTTTGGTTTGGATTTTTGGATTTAGTTAAAACAGGAGCTGTCGTCGATAACCCGAAATACTTAAACTCGAAGCGCGGAAATGGTAACCTTGAAGGCTCGTCACCAGCTTGATAACATGGGGGATAAAGTGTCCCCGTTATTTCCTCGCATTGCATAATGACATATAGTCAAGCCAAAACTGATCTTTGTTTAGCCATAAAACCCAACTCCTAGAACCACTCCTATTTGAGTCAAATCAAATACTAAGCATTCAATGTCCCGGGCCAGCTTGAAACCTCAGCATTTAACCCTCATTTCAATGGCTCAGAATGATATCTAAAGAATGTCAAGGCATCTATCATTAAGAATGCACCGAACCCTAAAGCATGACAAGTATTGACCAATAAAGACATTAAATGGCATTAAACCCCTAGTTTTGAAAGTTTGGAACCATACCGCAGTAATTGTGATCATTTGTGCTAGCTGAGTGTAATAACTCCATAGTGAGTCCCAAAACTAAGCTAGCAACCCTCCTCTTCAAGGCTTTGAGGCTTAGCTAAGCATCCCTTAAGTTGTCATCCTCAAGGGGTGTGTTTGACAGCCAAGAAAATGAGAGAAAAAGGAGAGAAAAGAGAGTAAAATAAAACCTAAAATGAAAAGCTGCGGGAAACTTGCATAAAAATGGAAAAGTTAGGGTTACAAAGTTGTAGGGGAGCTTATATAGCCAATCCCAAGGTGTGAAATGACAAAAATGCCTAAAATATGAAATTTACAATAGGACAAATGGTAATTAATCAAAACGCGGCCGTTGAACTCAAAAATAAAAAACACAGGCAGCCATTTTCGCTTATTATAGCAGAAATTTCGCTAGCATAGCGAAATTTCAAGAGATAGCGAAATAAAAATTTCGCTATGAATGCACTACAAGTTAGCGAAATTTCGCTTAGTTTAGCTTGGGGTGGCCTTATTAGCGGTACTCGCCAGATTGCGAAGCCTTCGCCATGATTGCTAAATTTTAAATCACGCCGAATTTTCGCATCACAAAGAAATTTTCGCAATGCATAGCTTAAAATTTGTTTCTCCCGCTTGCTTGTTTTTCCATTGCATCAAACCTTCATCAACCTTAATTTACATTTCTTCTTCATTTTTTTGTTGATGAAAATCTCACCAGAATCCCAAGATTCCGCACCAACTTGGATATCAAACTTGAAAATTATTGGTCGAGGCATGCAAAATCTACAAAATTACTGCCAAAAACAAACTCTAAATGGAATTAGTGGTACTAAGTGACTCCGTGACATGTCAATTCGGCTCAATTCATATGATTAGTGCGCAAAGCACTTAAAACCTATCTTAAATAGATTCAAAATAGCACTTTTTGGGCACTAATCAGAGAGCCGGTCAAGCATTAGAAAGTTCCGTATAAGGCTGAAATAATTGTCTGGCCTTTGACATTGCCAGAAGGAGTAGAGCCAGAAGTCTGCCATTAAGAAACTCCCAGCAGGTTTAAAGCCACAGTGTTGCATTTAGAAATTGCCAAATGGTGTAGAGCGAGAAGTCTTGAATTAAAAAATTGCCAACAGGCTTAAAGCCAAAGTTTGACCTTTAGAAATTGCTAGACAGCTAGAGCCAGATGTCTGGAATTAAGAAAGTGCCAGCAAGTGTAGAGCCACAGTCTGGGTTTTAGAAATTGCCAGACGGCATAGAGCCATAAATCTAGCATTAACAAAGTGCCAGTAGTCTTAGAGCCACAGTGAGCTTTAGAAATTGCCAAACGTCGTAGAGCCAGAAGTCTTGCATTAAAAAAGTATCAGCAGGCTTAAATCCACATTTTGGTCTTTTGAAATTTCCAGATCTGGCAGAATCGAAGTCTAGCACTATGAAACCGCTTAAGGCTTAGATCCACAAACCCGGTCTCCTAGAAATCGCTGCATGCGGGTGAGAGCTAGATGGTTCAGAATTAAAAAGTGCCGTATTACTTGGTGAAAGAATACCTTACCTTTAGAAATTCCTGCAGGGCATGTGAGCGTGTCCGGTATTAAGAAAGTATCTAAGAACGTAGATCCACAATCCGCCTTTAGTAATTTTCGCACGGCCAAGAGCCCGAAGTCCGGGCAAGAAAGCATGCCGCAGCTAGAGCCACAGCCTAGCCTTTAGAAATTGCTAAACTAAGGTAGAGCGTAAGTGTGGCATTAGAAAGCACCAGGCACGAGCCACGGGCCCCGGTCTTTAAATCGCTGCATACGAGCAAGAAGTCCGCATTAAGAAACCTCAAGAGCTTAGAGCTGTTAATCCGGCCTTTAGAAATTGCTAAACGACGCATGTTCGTGGTCCGAATTAAAATGCTGCCAGGCCAGAGCCACGTCAATTTTAAAAATTTCCATACGGCTGTGAGAACCAGAAGTCTAGAATTAAAAGTTCTTAGCATGCTTGAGGCACGCCTGACTTTAGAATTTTCCGCACTCACAGAGAGCTAGAAGTCCGCATTAAGAAAGGAAGAGCGAGAGTCGCAGCCTCGGTCTTTAGAAATTTTAATTCGTAGCCGATGTGTGGCATTTAGAAAGTACCCGCAGGGTTAGAGCCACAGTCTGGCCTTTAGAAATTGCCAGATGGCGTAAAGCCAAAAGTCTGGAATTAAAAAATGCCAATACCCTTAGAGCCACAGTCCGACCTTTAAAAATTGCTAGACGACGTAGAGCCAAAAGTCTAGTATTAGGAAAGTGTTAGAAGGCTTAGAGCCACAATCCGTCCGTTAGAAATTTCCAGACGACGTAGATCCAGAAGTATGGCTTCATGAAAGTACCAGCTGGCTTAGAGCCACGCTCCGCCTTAGAAATCAAATGACCTAGAGGCCTGGGTCCGCATTGAGAAAGTGCCACCACGCGGAGCCACAAATGTGGGATTTAGAATCTCTAAATCCGGGTGACAGAGCCGTAAGTCCGACATTAAGAAAGTGGGCGCAGGGGCTTAGATTACAAGATGGTCTTTTGAAATTTTCGCATGTCAGAGAGCCGTAAGTCTTAGCATTAAGAAACTACCAAAGAGTTTAGAGCCACTAGCTTTGGGCCTTTGTGGAAAATGCAAGACAGGTCAAGCCGTGTCCGCATTAAGAAAGTGCCAGTGTGACGTGTTTTGCCACTCAGGCCTTTAGAAATCACTGCACCACGTGAGATCCAACCGTGGCCACACAGTACAACAGATGTAGAGCCGCAGCCCCGGGCCTTTAGAAATTGCCGACTTGATTGGCCATATGTCTGGCATTAGAAAAGTGCCAGAAGGCTTAGAGCCACAGTCTGACCTTTAGAAATTGCCAAACGGCGTATAGCCAAAAGTCAAGCATTAGAAAAGTTGTAGAAGGCGTTTAGCCATAGTCTGGTCTTTTGAAATTGCAAGATGGCGTAGAGCCAGAAGTCTGGCATTAAGAAACTCCCAGCAGGCTTAAAGCCATAGTCTTGCATTTAGAAATTACCAAACTACAAAGAGAGCTTAAAAGCCCTAAACAAAAATCATGTTAAGTCAGTTCCACTTTGATAGAATAAAGGACGCGATAGCAAGAAGTCCACTCAAGAAAGCACAAGCCAGAGCAGCTGGGTTGCAATCAGCCACAAAGACAGATAGTTCCAGGTTAAGAGTGCCGTCAGCAGTGTCGAGCCACCTTTCTCCCGCATTCTCAGAAATCCCTGCAACCGTATGGTTTCCAAAAGTTCAGCATTAAAAAGTACCATCAGTTTAGAGCCACAATGTCTTTGAAATTACTGCATCTGTGAGATCTAAGTCTTTCACTAAGAAACACCCACAAGGCCAGAGCTGAAGCGGGCCCCAAGAATGGCCACTAGAAATTTCCACACGACGTAGAGCTAGAAGTCTAGAATTAAAAAAGTGCAAGATGGCTTAGAGCAACAGTCTGACCTTTAGAAATTTCCACATACCTACAAGAGCCGAAGTTTGGCTCTTAAAAAGTGCCAAGCGTGAGATCCAATGGGCCTCCGCCATTAGAAATTCCAAATGGCGGAGCCCAAGTCTCGCATTAAGAGTGCCGCAGTTTATAGCTACTAATCCGCCTTTAGAAAAGCAAATGGCGAGCTAGAAGTCTGCATTAGTAAATTACCGTAAGGCTGGGAGCCATGGGGCCCCGCCTGAAACTACGATCACAGAGTAAGCAAGTCCGCATTAAGAAACTCCGTAAGTCAACTGTGAGCCACACCGCCTTTAGAAATGGTCAAACGGCATATAGCCAGAAGTCTGGCATTAGGAAAGTGCCAACAGGTGTAGAGGCACAGTCTGGCCTTTAGAAATTGCTAGACGACGTAGAGCCAGAAGTCTGGCATTAAAAACGTGCCAGCAGGCTTAGAGCCATAGTCTGACCTTTAGAAATTGCCAAACGGCGTAGAGCCTAATGTTTGGCATTAAGAAAGTGAAAGCAAGCTTCGAGCCATAGTCTGGCCTTTAGAAATTGCGAGATCTGGGCGTAGAGCCGAACTGCATTAGGAAAAACTCCGCTGCAGCGAGCCACAGCAGGTCCCAGAAATTTTCAAACGATGTAGATCCAAAAGTCTGGCTCTAGGAAAGTACCAGCAGGCTTAGAGCCACAGTCTGGCCTTTAGAAATTTCCAAACGACGTAGAGCCAAAAGTCTGGCACTAAGAAAGTGCCAGTAGGCATGGAGCCACAGTCGAGGCTTTAGAAATTCCCAGATGGCATAGAGCCAGAAGTCTGGCATTAGAAAAGTACAAGCAGGCTTAGAGCCATCGTCCGGGTCTTTCTGGGGGCCCCGTGAGAGCGAGCCAGAAGTCTTACATTAAGTAACCAACACAGCGAGCCACAAGCCACGCGAAATGCTAGATTTCGGTCGGCGCCAAGTCCGCATGAAGAAAGCGCTAGCAGGATTGCAGCCATACTTCAGCCTTTAGAAATTTCCAAACAGCCAGAGAGCCGTAAGTCTAGCATTAAGAAAGTGTCACCGCGTAGAGCCGCGTATCCGCTTAGAAATTGCCGACGGCGTGAGCCGTATGTTCCGTATTAGAAAGTGCTAGCAGCTAGAGCAACAGCCACTCGAGAAATCGCCAAACGGCGTAGAGCCGAAGTGAAGCATTAGAAAGTTCCAGGCTGGGTTAAGCAAAGGGTCTAGTCTTTGAAATTGCCAGATCACAGTAGAATCAAGTCTCAGATTAAGAAACCCCAAACAGCTTAAAGCCACAGTCTTGCATTTAGAAATTATCGAACGATGTAGAGCGAGAAGTCTGGAATTAAAAAATTGTTAGCAGGCTTAGAGCCAAAGTTTGACCTTTAGAAATTGCTAGACGGCGTAGAGCCAGAAGTCTGGAATTAAGAAAGTGCCAGCAAGCGTAAAGCCACAGTCTGGGTTTTAGAAATTTCCAAACGGCATAGAGCCAAGAGTCTGACATTAAGAAAGTGCCAACAGTCTTAGAGCCACAGTCTGACCTTTAGAAATCTTCAAACGCCGTAGAGCCATAAGTCTAGAATTAAAAAGGTACTAGCAAGCTTAGAGGAACAAATTCCACCTTTTGAAATTGCGACAAATGTGAGTCGGTTCGGCACTAAGAAACCGACAGCAGTTTAGAGCCAGCCAGTTCTAGAAATACCTGCACGACGCAGAGCCGTAAGTCTAGAATTAAAAAAATTTCCAAGGCTTAGATGCAACAAAAGATATCTCTTTAGAAACTTCTAGACGGCATAGAGCGAGAAGGTTGGCATTAAGAAAGTGCCGGCAAATGTAGATCCACGATCTAGCCTTTAGAAATTCTTTACTCCGCATGTAGCCTGTCCGGTATTAAGAAAGTGCCACAGCTTAGGAGCCACGCCTGGCTTTGTGAAATTGCCAAACGCCGTGAGAGCAAGAAGTTCGGCAGATTAGAAAGTACTGCAAGGCTTGTGAGCCACAGCCTGTCTTTTGAAACTGCCGCATCACGAGAAAGAAGTCTGGCATTAAGAAACTCCTAGCAGGCTTAGAGCCAAAATTTGGCCTTTAGAAATTATTAGATTCTGTGAGAGCCGTGTTCCTGAATTAAAAAGTGCCAGCAGTTTAGAGTTGTAAACCCCTTGCTCGACCATAACCTCTAGTGTTAAAAGATGGATTAGAGAGGTAAAATAAATCTCTATATTGTAGATTAATTGAATCCCATGGCGTTAGAGAATTATCAATTTAAGGTCGATTTAATTAAATTAGTGTAACGTCCCGGCCCCGAGACAGTGTACAATGTATCGACCTCAAAATATACCCTAGCGCTGACTTGTTTAGGTATATTAATACTAAATGGAATTTTTCGAAAATAAAATAAGAGACTCGAAATGAATATTAGAGACAAGGGTAAAGTGGTCATTTACCACTTGAGGACCTAGTGGTCATAAATGAGAAAGACTAGGGGTTAATATCTAAAATGCTTGAAAATGAAATGTAAATAGAAGGAGTTATGGGATTAAAGACAAATAGAGAAAAGATGGAATAGAAATAAAAGAGAAATGGGGGACCAAAATGCAAAATGGAAAGTTGGTGCTAAAAATGGTTGACGACAACATGGTCTTAACAAACATGGATTTAAGATCAAAATTGTCCATTTGAGAAAGACCAAACTGTAGAGAGAAAGAGGGGAGAGGAAAAGAGAGAAGAAGAAGAAGAAAGAAGAAGAAGAAGAGAAGAGAAGAAGAGAGAAGAAGAAGCAAAGCCAAAAGGTATGGAACTAACCTTGGGTATGAATTTAGTATGATCAAGGCGGAATTTGTATGATTATTATCTTGCCTAAACTCAGGGGGTTTTGCTAGATTTTCATCCTAAACCAATACTATGGAAAGTAAGGTGGATAAACTCCAAAGAGTACAAGAAGAATATGAAATCCTCTCTTTGAGGATGGCTATTTCATAGTTCAATGGCAAGTAATTGAGTTAGGTTTAGAATAAACCCCAAATTAATCTGCGCTGTTAGGTTATGTATGCTAGGATCCATATTATAAAGGCTCGAGAGTAATTCATGATAGATTTTTGAAATAAGATAAGTAGTGAAAGAGGATTTGAGTAGAAAAGAGATTATAAGATGCATAGTTAATGGTTTTGAGGTGTATATGAAGTATAGAGTTGAATTGGGTAAGAAAAATATGGAAAAAGTGCAGAAAAGCCCACATTCAAGTAAAATTCGAGCACATGTAATCGGGTACATGTAATGCCTGCTTTCCAGCTGACCAGTTTTTGTATTTCAGACATAACTTGCTCATTTCTTATCCGATTTGAGTGATTTAAGTGGATAATTAAAATAGACTTCAAGAAGAACCAAACATAAAGAAATAGTCACTGCCACCCCGACTCTAAGTTGCCTGGCAAATTCACTCAAAGGAGCTATGTGCAAGCAAATTCCCTGCACTGTTTGACTACAGAGTAATCCAAGTTGTTTGCATAACTCGAGTTCGTGTTCACATTTGGGTGATTCCAATTGGAGAAGAAACATTATAACCATAGCTTTAAATGAGTGAAGAAAAAATTTCCAATTTATGAAGTTAAGACCCCGTAAATCAAGGATAACAAAGAGGTGATTCAAAGAGTTAACCAAATTGGCATCAAAAAACATGTCAGAATCCTATGTTATGTGGTTGAGGGCCTTAGAGAAGGAATTTTAAATTGAAAATTTAAAGAGATGTCATTGGATATATAAAGGACTGATCTAGAGAGTTTCATAATTTTTGAAGACCGTTTGAATAATTTTTGGGTCATAAAGTCTATAGAGGATTGTTAGAAAAAGGTTGGCCAAAATGAGTGGTTTTTTTTTTTTAGGGTTTTTTTTTTTTTTTTTTGTACTCAAGGGTCAAAAACTAAAACTTTTACATAAAAATCGGGATTAGAGAGTCTCGGTTGAGTAGAAACGTTAGAGGATATATAGAGAAAAATGGTCTTAATTGAGATTCTCGACCTTATAGTTGAGAATTGAAATTTTTGTCACTAGTAATGATGAGGAATATTGTGTAGGTGACGTGGCACGGAGCTTATCGCCCACGAGCCTCAGAGACGCTTGACGGGGAGTGACGCGGATTCAAGGTAAGTGGTTCGCCACTTAAGATCTTTTCCAATTTCATGTAAATGGTTGATGTTGGTAATGAATATGGTGGTTAAGTAATCTAAAAAGGAAATATTTGAAAAGAGAGAGTTTTTGGTTTCCAAACGAAGTTAGATTTGTGCTTTCGACACTGGCAAATGTAGTTTTAAACCCATGCATATTCCTTAAGATATAATGAGATTTAGCGTTATGTGACGACGCAATAAATTCCGTCCATAGTCGCTCACAATAAAGAAAAGTTAGCACTACGCGACGATGTAGAAAATTCCGGTCCGTGAGTTGCTCGGGCCATAGAAAGTATAAGCTACTTACGCCAAGGGCGCGCATAATTCCGCATCGTAGTTGCCTATTTGTATAGTTTGGCACTACGTGCTTATGCAAGAAATTCGCCAGAAGTTGCCTGCTGCAGTTTTAGCAATTGCTAAATTGGGCGGCGCAGTAAATTCGTGATCGTAGCTGCTCGCTGATGTTTTTAGCGCCCTACGTGCGATGCAAAGAATTCCGGTGAACGTGAAGGCTTGAGATGACTTAGTAAGCTTCACTACGGCGTTAGTTTTTAAATCGCCTCGATGGTTAAAATAATTAAAGGATATACATGGGGTTTTTGAAAGAAATCATAAAACAAATGATAAATTGTCATGTTAGTGTATATGATATATATCTTCGTTGCACTAACTTGTTTGTTCATTTTGTAGCTATTTATATTCCATTGTGTGTTATCGACTTACGTGACGCCATCATTTTCAGGAGTCTATATAGGTGGGCGATTATGACCTATGATGTAAAACTTTATGTATGAGATGGATATGTAATTGAACAACATATATTTAGATTCGAAATCAGAAAGACTAGAATATCCATGCATTTTACTATATATGATGCATCTAGATATATTCTACTTAAGTTTGTAAGTTTGTATTTATAAATTCGAGAATTTGAGGTTGATGTGGCATGTTGGTGGAAATATGATAATAACTATTGCAAGTTTAGGAATAAAGAAGTTTGAGGAATCTGAGGTTTCAATAGAAGTGTAAATTTTTATTGCAAATTTGTTTATCAAAATACCAAGTATGTCTAAAATTTTATAAAAATATTTGAAACAAAAGTTGCTAAAAATTTTATCACTCCCAACTAATTAAAAAGAAAATTTAACTCGAGTTTAAACGAGTAAAACCTAAGTAGAAAGCTGTGGTTCACTTCTCGGATTTCTTCGATCCGACGAGCCTCGGTTTCGAGGAGTCCGTTGAAGTGCCCGGCAAGCAGGATCCTCCAGACAAGAGCTTAGATAAGGTCTGGGAAGGGTCCCACAGCAGAGCCAATCGAACCTTAGAAATCGGGCACGGCCAGAGTCAAGTCCGGAATTAAAAAAGTTCCAAAGAGTTTTGAGGCACAAATTCGACTTTTAGAATTTTCCGCATTTGCCAGAGCTGTAAGTCTGGCATTAGGAAAGTGCTAACAAGTGTAGAGGCACAGTCTAGCCTTTGCAAATTGCTAGACGGCGTAGAGCCGTGTCCGCATTAAAAACGCAAGCCAAGAAGCCAGAGCCACAAGCCGACCAGAAATTGCGACTGGGCAGCGTAAGTTTGGCATTAAGAAAGTAAAGGAAGCCGGCGTAGTTTGGCCTTAGGAAATTGAAAGACGACGTAGCCGAAAATCCCGGGATTAACTTCCATCGTGCAGAGCCACACTCAGGCTTTAGAAATTTCCCAGACGACGAGATCCGTGTCCTGGTTTTAAAAGTACCAAACAGGATTAGAGCCACAGTTTAGCCTTTAGAAATATCAAGACGACGTTGAGCCAGAAGTCTAGCACTAAGAAAGTGACAGTAGGCGTGGGAGCCAGTCCGGGTCTTTAGAAATTCCGCACGGCATGTGAGCCGTAAGTCCGCATTAGGAAAGTACCGCTGTGCTTAGGATCCACATTCCGGTCTTTAAATTGCCGAGACAACAGAGAACCGTAAGTCATACATTAAGAAACTGGAGAAGGTGCTTGAGCCACAAAGCCCTGGCCTTTAGAATGGCCGTATCGGCGAGAGTCATAGCCTGCCTTAGAAATCGCATCTACAGAGCCGTAAGTCCGCATTAAGAAAGTACTGCAGGTTAGAGCCACATTCTCGTCTTTTTGAAATTGCCGCATGCCGCAGCCGTAAGTCTTACATTAAGAAATTGATAGCGTTGTGAGCCACAACCGCCTTTAGAATGGCTAAACGGCGCAAAGCAAGGAAGTTCAGCATTAGAAAGTGCTACCAGTGTAGAGCCGCAAATCTGCCTTTAGAAATCGACAGACACTAGAGCCAAATGTTTGGCATTAAGAAAGTGCAAGCAAACTTAGAGCCACTTGCCTTGCTTTAGAAATTGCCATGCATTTGCCAGAGCTAAACTGCATTAGAAAATCGCCAAAGAAAAGTAAAGAGCCGCGCTTTGGCCTTAGAAATTTTGCATCGACGAGAGCCAAAAGTCTTGCATTAAGAGAGTACCAGCAGGTTTAGAGCCACAGTCTGGTCTTTTTAAATTTCTAGACGGCCTAGAGCCAAAAGTATGGCATTATGAAAGTGCCAACATGCTTAGAGTCACACCGGTCTTTGGCACTGCGATGGCGTAGCCAGAAGTCTTGCATTAAGAGCGCCAATGCACTTATAGCCTCGGGCCCGTCTTTAGAAATTGCCAAATCTAGAAGTGCCGAAGTTTTGGCATTAGAAAAGTTCCAGCAGGTATAGACTCCACACCGCCTTAAGAAATCACATCAAGATAGCTGGGAAGTCCTGGGCATTAGGAAAGTACCGTTGTGCTTGTGAGCCATAGTTTGGTCTTTAGAATTGCTAAACAACAGAACTAAGTCCGCATTAAGAAAGTGCCAACAGGGCTTAGAGCCACACAACCGCCTTTAGAAATTGCTGTGACGGCAGAGCCGTAAGTCCGCATTAGGAAAGTACTAGCGGTGCGAGAGCCACTTCGCTTTTATTCCTAAATTGCTGGGGATGGAGCAAAGCTTTAAGTCCGTATTAAGAAACTCCCAACAAAGCTTAAAGCCAATCTAGCATTAAGAAATTCCTGCATTCGCATAGAGCGAAGTCCGAATTCAAAAAGTGCCGCATGGTTAGAGCCACAAGCCCATTCTTTAATAATCGCTGTGACGGGGCGAGAGCTAAGTCTCAGACATGAAAGTGCTGCCAGGGCGTGAGAGCCATAGTCCCGCATTAGAAAAGTACCAAAGAGCGCAGCCACAATATGGTCTTTTGAAATTGCCAGACGGCGTAGAGCCAAAAGTCTAGCATTAAGAAAGTGCCAGCAGGCGTAGAGCCATAGTCTGGCCTTTAGAAATTACCACACGACGTAACGCTAGAAGTCTGGCATTAGGAGAGTGCCATAAGGCATAGAGCCACAGTTTGGCCTTTAGAAATCGCTGCACAACGAGAGCGTAAGTTTGCATTGTGAAAGTGACAGCGCAAGCGAGCTACGTCTAGACTTTAGAATTACCAAACAAAGATAGGGCCGTGGCTTTACATTAGAAGGGGCTGTGAGGGCGAGAGCCACAAGGTCGTTTTAGAAATCGCTGCATGGCGAAGAGTCAAAAGTAAGGCATTAGAAAAGTTTCAGAAGGCGTAGAGCCACAGTCTGGCCTTTAGACATTTGTAGAAGGCGTAGAGCCAGATGTCTGGCATTAGAAAAGTATCAAAGATCCCAGAGCCACACATGGTCTTTGAAATCAAGTAGACTCGCAGCCGCGGCCCGGTCTTGAATGCCACATGGATAAGAGCTAGAAGTCTAGTATTAGGAAAGTGTCAGCAGGCTTAGAGCCACAGTCTGGGCTTTAGAAATATCCAGACGGTGTAGACCTAGAAGTCTGGCATTATGAAAGGCGTAAAGCTTAGAGAGTCATAATCTAGCCTTAGAAATCGTTAGGAAACGGCAGAACTCGGGGTTTGGCATTAAGAAAGTGCCAATAGCGAGAGCCATGAGTCTCATATTTAGAAATTAAGACGGCTTAGAGCCGTGTCCTGATTAAAGCGCCATTGCAGCATCAGAGAACCAAAAGCCCTGCATTGTAAAAGTGCTAGCAAGCGAGAGCCACGGGGGCCCGCCTTTTGAAATTCCCAAATCCTGTAGAGTCGTAAGTCCGCAATAAGAAAAGTACAAGAGTTTAGGTTTCACATATTGGCCTTTAGAAATTGTAAGACGATGTAAAGCCAGAAGTTTGGCATTAAGTGAGTCTTTAGAATGTGAGAGCCACACAATCTTCGTTTAGAAATCACAAGACAAGCTCAGAAAGAATTCGGGCATTAAGAAAGTGCAAGGTAAAGCCAGAGCTAGTTCCTACATTAGAAATCGGGCGGAAGGCATGAGCTAAAAGTCCTGCATTAAGAAAGTGTCGCAAGCCGTGAGCCACAATCCGACCCTTTAGAAATATCCGCATCTGCAGAAAAAGCAAGAAGTCTGCATTAAGAAACTGTACAAACCTAAATCCATAGTCCGGGTAATAGGGAACTCAAGTAGACCAGACAATAAAATTCCGCATTAAGAAAGTGTCAAGAAGAATTGCTAGAAGGCTTAGAGCCATAGTCTAGCCTTTAGAAATTGCCAGACGAGGCAGAGCCAAAAGTCTGGCATTAAGAAAGGCTCAGAGGGTTAAGAGCCACTACCAGACGAAAATTCCGTGACGATAGAGCTAAATTTGGGATTAAGAAAGTGCCAGCAGGCTTAGAGCCAAAATCTGGCCATTACAAATTGCCGCATGGCGAAAGCCGGTTTCAGATAGGGAAAGTACTGAAGAAAGAGGAGCCATGGGCCTCGCTTTAGAAATTGCGAGATCAAGCAGAGAGCCGTAAGTCTAAAGATTAAAAAAATTGCTATGTGCTTAGATCCTCGGGCCTCAAGTGAAATTTCCAAACAAATGAGAACTAGAAGTCCCAAGATTAAGAAATCACAAAGATGCTTAGAGCCACAATTTGTCCTTTAGTAATTGTCAGATGGCGTAGAGCTAGAAGTCTGGCATTAAGAAAGTGTCAGCAGACGTAGAGCCACAAATCGGGGGGGTTTAGGAACAGTTTGCTATGCCGTGATGCAGCCAAAAGTCCGCATTAGAAAGTACTGAATAGCTTAGAGCACGCTTTGTCTTATATAATTGCCAACAAAGATAGAGTCGATGAACTGACATTAAGAAAGTTTCAAAGAGTTTGTAGCTATAGTCCGTCTTAGGAAACACTAGACGGCGCAGAGGCAGTCACATTAAGAAAGTTCCAAGAGCTTAGAGCCACGCTCCGTCTTTAGAAATTGTCGACTACGTATTCCAAGAAGTTCAGCATTAGAAAGACCAAGAAGAGTAAAGTCGCATCCGGTCTCTTAGAAATTTTAAGACTACAGAAATAAGTCCGCATTAGGAGTGCCAATGTGTGTAGAGCCACAGCCTCGACTTTAGAAATCGGCTGCACAAGCAGAGCCGTGTCCCGGGACATTAAAAGTGCCAGAGTTTAAAGCCACAATCTACCTTAGAAATTGCTGACGGCCAGAGAGCTGCAGCGTCCGGCATTAAGAGTGCAAGGTGCTTAGGAGCCACGCCCCGGCCTTTAAAATCGCAGACTGGCCAGAGCCAAAAACTGCATTAGGTGCAAGTACTGCCAGGTTTAGAGCCACAATGAAAGTGTTTTGAAATTGCCAAACAAAGATAGAGCCGTATATGACACTAAGAAAGTGCCAGGCTGAGAGCCACAACCGCCTTAGAAATCTTTCTAGACGACGTAGAGCCGTGTCCCAAGATACAGTGCCGTAGCGTGTAACTACGCCCAGCTCCTTTTAGAAATCGCGACGGCTTGCAGCCGTGTCCGGCATTAAAGCAACAGCGAGCCGCCTCTTGCCTTTAGAAACGCGATGGGGTAGAGCCTAAGTTCAGCACAGAAACGGCTGTTATGCATAGAGCCTCGGGCCCGCCTTTTAGAAATTGCAAATTACGGCCGAACTGTTCCGCACAAGAAAGTGCCGCCAGCTTGAAGCCAAATTGGCCTTTAGAAATTGCCGACGGCCAGAGAGCTTAAACTGCATTAAAGAAAGTGCTACCGTATCGAGCCACATTCTTTGCCTTTGCAAATTTCCGGGACTGGTCGAGCCGTATGTTCCGCACAAGAAAGTGCCGCTAAGCTTAGAGAGCCATACCAGTTTTGTGAAATTGCCGACGGCCTGTAGCTAGGAAGTCCGGGCATTGGCGCGCCAACAGCGAACTGCAGTCCGCCTTAGAAATTTCCAGATGTGGCGAGCCGTAAGTCCGGGGCATTCGGGAAGTGCTAAGGCTTAACCACCGTCCGCATTTAGAAACGCTGGGACGCGCACGCCTAAGTCCGCGCAAGAATGTGCTAGCAGCGAGCGTTAGCCCGCTTTAGAATGCCTACTACGTAGAGCCAAAAGTATGGCATTAGAAAACTGCCAACAAGCGTAAAGCCACAATCAGGCCTTAAGAAATTTCTAGGCGACGTTGATTAGTGCTCAAAAAGTGCTATTTTGAACCCTTTTTATTGCATATTTTGAGCACTTTTTGTGTACTAATAAGCGTAGTTAACCCAATTTGCACATTAGGTCCCTACTATTCTACTGATCGCATTTTGTGGCTAATTTTTTAGTTTTTGCAAGCTATTTATGCCAAAATTGCTGAGCTGATCCATGATTAAGAATTCGGAAGTTGAACTCAGCGATTGCGCATCAGAAGTCGGCGAAAGAGAAGCGTAAAACATAAGAAAAGGCCACAACAAAATTTTGGTAAGGTTATAAAATTTTCGCAACTTGCAAAATTCTAATGTGTTGCGAATTTGTTTATTGCCATTGTTCATGCCTCTCGATGCCATCAAGCCACCATTTCACCATTGTCTTCCTACACATTATTGTTGTCTCTTTTGGTTTTCCTCGCCCCATTGTAATAAAGGTTTGCTATGTTATTTTTGTAATTTTGTAAAGGGGGTTTGGTTATAAAAACCCCAAGACTAGACACTGTTAAGGATCTCTCCCATTAATAAAATTTCTTTTTTAGCGGGAAGCTTTCAGCGCTCTCGCCTCTTTTCCTTTTCTCTCATTTTCTCTCATTTTCTCTCATTTTCTCTCATTCTCTAGGTAGCCAAACACCCTCCAAGGATGACAACTTGGAGGATGAGCGGCTAAAACCCTTTCCTCCTTGAAGTGGGAGGCTACCAGCAGCAGATCTCGGCGTATGTCGGCTCTATGTTTTTCTACACGCGGTATCCACCGTCTGCTGGCGCTTCCTTTTTAACTAGGTTTTGATCCCTTTGATTCACCTTGATGGTTATTACTTGGTGTTGGGTCATTAGATAATTTCTAATGTTAGATCCATTGATGTTCGTTAGTTATCATTTATGAGTCATTGTAAGGTGAGCCAGGGTGACTTGTGTTTTAACGAATGAGAGCTTTAATATGTCAGTGGATGCCATTTTCAAAGAGATTTAATGAGGGTTAGTTTTTATAGTTAAATGAAGATCCGTTCCTGTGAGATGATCGAGGTCATCCTCCCCAATGCGCAGGAAAGGACCCCGGAAACCCTCGCCTGCTCCTAGGAATCCAACCCTAGACCTAACACTGGCGAATCTTCTATTTTACATTTTATTTTATTTAAATTTCAGTTTTCCAAACATTAAACCCCCTGTTTTTACCAAAACCTTAAGATCCAAATTGAATTCACCAAATTGAACCTCACTGTAAGTCATTTATGCGAAGAAAACTCATCCCCGAGTTCGACCCTAGAGCCGCTATACTGTAGTAGCTTTGCTACGGTAGTAGGAGTTTTAGGTTATAAATATTGTTGATTCCAGTACACCTACTGTGGCACGAATCAAATGGCGTCGTTGCCGGGGATGGTGCCTGAGTGCAGATGATGACCTGATGAACACTTGTGATCCTCATCACAAGTCCTGGTGAATTTTTTTCCTATATATACTTTACTGTTAGTCTTCTTAGTTTTAGTTCACAGTTTATTTTTTTAGGTAACCCTAACCTTTTAGGTAGGATTGTTTCTAGTCGTCAAGTGTTTCGCCTCTGCTCTACCGCAGAATTTCCGATTAGAAATCCATAGGCGTGCTGGATCAAAGTCAATTGTCCACAGGAACCTGGACTGAATTTGAATACTGACCAAATGGAAGAGGGAGAGCAATACGGTGAGTACTCAGTGGAGAGAAACCATGGTGCATATATGTCAATGAGGGATTATAGAAACCTTCCATGGCAGAATCAACAACCCGTGGAGAGAAATCCAAACCCATCTAGGTCCATGAGGGACTATAGAAGCCCTCCATGGATGAGTGCAACTCGCAAAGGTTTCCCAACCATTTGACAATACTTACAACTTCTGGGGCTGGGGGGGAACTACACAAATTCCTCATGGGAACCAAGACTCTACAAAGATGCACCTCCCTGCTTTCTCCATATTATGCCCTCAACTCCTCGCCTAGCTCACAACCACCATTTTTACCGACATCTTCAATCGAAAGATCGAATCCTACAAACTAGTGGATAATTTCATAAAAGAGCAGATGGCAGTGAATGTCCAGGCCAATCAGGAAATTGACACGGTGGAGAAATCCCTGAATAAGGAATTGGATGGGTTCCAGAGCGAAATTGATCAAAAATTTGACATCCCACAGCAATCCATCTCAAAGCTCACCAATCAGCTTGTTCATCAAGAGGAGGAGAATTTGGAGGAAGAGTGCCTGACTGACACTATTTTGAGTGAATAGGCTCAACTACAGCTTTAGGAGGAATTGAAAGAGGAACCGCCAGGTTTCGAGGAACTCCACGGATGCCCTTAATCATGTGTCAGTTTACGGGCTACGGAGGAGAGAAAGAAATACTTCCCTTGGCTGACCGAGGGTGCGTGGAAGAACACCAGCACAATTTACCCCTCGCTCCCTATTAACCCAAGCATATCTGCCCACACCCGCAACACACTCCGAACCCTAAAATGACCTACCACAAGGCCACCTAACTGGTAATCGCCTCGCCCCGCAAAACTTCAAGAAATTAGTGGCCACCGTACAAACTTTTGCCACTACATCAAAAAACATTGATAGCCACTCACACTGCATGGCATAGTGGATGGTTCAGTGTCGATTCGTACATGAGCACCCTGACTCTAAGATTTGCATAAGCTCCACTCAGCCCATTAGCCCCAAAGGCTTCGAGCACTGGGTTTCTTGGGCCTGGCCTCCCCACTTTTGTTTTCATTTTATCTTATTTTATTTTATTTTATTTTGATTTCTTTAATTTTTCTTCTTAGATTTTCTCTAATTTTTAGTTAATCTTTGTTTCTAGCTTATTTTTCAATTTTTTGTATTTTTTTCTAATTTTTCCTTTGTTTATTTTTGCAGGCTTTTGCTTAATTTTTGGAGCATAAGGCAAAATACATAAATTTCGCAACCTGCACTATTACAGGTTGGTTTGTTTGTGCACTGTTCACTATTTTGTCTTTTATGATATATATATTTTAAAAAAAAATTTGGTCTTCAAAATTTATATATATATATATATATATTATTCTCAAAATGTAAAAAAAAAAAAAATCGTAGTTGCGAATTTCTCGCAACCCTCCACTTTTCATGTTCTAATTTTGCTTGACCATAACTTTTCTATCCGACTGCTTTTTGGTAATTTTGGTGAATGCTTGACAGCTTAGACAGTGTAGAATCCAAATATAGATAGAAAGAATACTTTTGAAATTATTATGATGGTGTAATTTTAAAAATTCTCAAACTGGTCACTTTTTTCCTCTCTTTTCTTCTCCTAACTTGTTTATTTGAAGCCCAAATTGAGTGAATAAGGTCTCAATGGAAAGCTTGCGAAGTCTCCTATCCAACAACGAGTACATCTCATCAAGGAGGTAGCACTTCCTTTCCTAACTTTCCAATTCGAGCCCCATTGTGGACAATGTGACATTTGGTTGGGGGGAGAGTTAGCGAAGGAAGTGGCATTTATTTATGTTTTTGTTAGAAGTGGAATTTATTTATGTTTTTGTTACTATTTTGAGCAAGCCCATTTGCGGATGTTCATGGCTTGTCGGTTTTCCCCTTGTGGAAGCCTATACTATACAACTTACTTTTTCAAAAATTACACCCATTTTTTTTGTGTTTTGCCTAGCCTGTGGTTTGAAAAATTGAAACACTGTCCAATTTTATTTATGTTAGATTGGTTCCATGCCCACCTGGGAGCGGATGATTAGTTGAATCCCGTCGGCTGACCTTTTCTCTTCCACTCAATCCAACTACACACGTGCACATCGTTTCAACAATAGGCTAAAACCGCCTAACCTCCTAAACTTTTGCAAACCTACTCCTAGTTTCACTGGACTACCTTTATCAGTTATGACCCCATGAAAAGAAGACCAATGTGTCTTCCAAAATAAAAAGAAGTGAAAAATAAAAAGAAAAGAAAAAGAAAAAAAAGAAAATTGAAACGCTTGCCTTGAAACCCGAGCACAGTCCGAGGGGTATATGGCGAAAGCCTCAAAGCCCGAAGGCCCTAAGCCAACCGGGGTCGGGAGCCACCGACTTAGTGCTCGCACACCGGTGGATAGGAGTTTAAGAAGTTGTAGGTGCCGGAGTTTCGAAATCATTTGAGTCCGGCTAACCCAAGAGTTAGTGGTCAAAAGATCCTTATGACTTGCGCCCTAAGCCTTTAATTGGTTGGGAGTCACTCAGGAATCCTGTTACATGGACTTCGTGAGGTCGATTCTCAAAGACGCACCTACAAATACAAAAGAGTCAGGGAATAAGAGTGGTCCCATCTATTTAGGTTGGTTAGTGTCCTAGGTGGCGGCAGTAGCTTGGTTGGGGAGAGTGCGCTTTTAGCGCTTTATTATTGAAAACTGATCAAAAACACTTAGGTTTCGGGGTGGAAGTCTCGTCGATTCACTCAAGAAGGAGGCTCTCTTTGACACTCAATTTTGTATGGCATTCATTTCGAGATAGCTTATTTCTGGGCAAGGGTTTCTGATTCTCATTGAGGGTTAGGCATTACTCATTCACAACCGTTTTGAAATATAATTTTTTGTGAACATAATTTTGATTTTTGTTTTGCATGCTCTTCTTTTCTTTTCTCATCATAAGGGACTAAATAAATGTGTAGGTTTGGGGTTGTGATTAGCGCCAAAAGTGCTATTTTGAACCCCGTTTTATTGCGTGTTTTGAGCACTTTTGGGTACTAATCACAGAATTAACCCACTTGCACATTAAGGTCCCCGCTTATTCTACCGATCGCGATTTTGTGGCTAATTTTGTAGTTTTTGCAAGCTATTTATGCTAAAATTGTTGAGTCGATCCAAGCACGAAGAAATCAAGTTGAACTCAGCATTGCAGATCAGAAGCCAGAAGGAAAGAGAAGCAGAAAACATAAGAAAAAGGCCACAACAAAAATTTTGCAAGGTTACGAAATTTTCGCAACTTGCAAAATTTAACAGGTTGTGAAATTTGCTTCCTGCTTGCCATTGTTCATGCCTCTGATGCCACTGTTCACCATTTCAACTACTATTCCTTCCTGCTGCCGTTTTTGCTTTTTGTCTCTTTTGGTTTTCTTCCCTTTTTGCCCCCATTGTAATAGTGTTTGCTATGTTATTTTTGTAATTTTGTAAAAGGGGTTTGGCTATAAAAGCCCCAAGATTAGACACTGTTAAGGATCTCTCCCATTAATAAAATTTCTTTGTCTGAAGCTTGGTCCCGCCTTTCCTTTTCTCTCATTTTCTAGGCAGCCAAACACTTCAAGGATGACAAACTTAGAGGATGGAGCGGCAAAACCCTTCTCCTTGAAGTGGGAGGCTACCGGATGCGTAATCTCGAGTATGCCGAGGGCTCCATGTTTTTCATGCGTATCCACTGCTGCTACGCTTTTCCCTTTTAACTTTTAGGTTTTGATCCCTTTTGATTCACCTCGATGGTTATTACTGTGTTTTTAGGCTCATTGGATACTTAATGTTAGATCCATTGATGTTCGTTAGTTATCATTTATGAGCCATTGTGCGTGGAGCCAGGTGACTTGTGTTTAAACGAATGAGAGCTTTAATGTGTCGTAGGATGCCATTTTCAAAGAGATTTAATGAGGTTAGTTTTTAGTTAAATGAAGATCCGTTCAAAGGAGATGGACTATAAAGTCATCCTCCCCAACGCGAGGAAAGGACCTGAAACCCCTCTTGCCCTAGAATCCAACCTCTAGCGACCTAACAATGATTCACATGCAAAGTAGGAAAATTCTAATAAAAATTTGTATCCTTAGGTCTCCTACCGCCACAGAGCTACCGCAAGATGCTGGGTCTAGTGGCCGAACAGGATGGGTTTTTTCGGTGGAGAGAAGAGTTGCGTTGATCGAAATGTTGTTTCTTTGATTTCGTGGATTTTTGCAAAAAACAAAGGGGTTTCAATGGTTGGCAAACCGAAAAATAAATCGAAATAAAATATAAAAGAACTCCTTGGAAGTCTCGCCACCGGCTTAGGGTTCTAAGTCAACCGATATGTCCCTGGTCTTTTTCCTCACTGGGAGGATGACCTATAGTCATTTCAAACCTGATCTTCATTTAGCTTTAAAACCTAAACCCTATAATTTTCCTCTGAACAATGGTATTTAATGAGCATAAATGTGCTCCTGTATGCAGAACACACCTCCTAAACCTACCTTACAATAACTAATAGGAGACAACTAACTGGTATCAAGTGTCTATGACAAGGCCCAAAAAGTGCCATTTAACCCTATATTAGATAGGTTTCCTGAAAGTGCTTTTATACGCTAATCATGTCATTTATGCCAATTGAAGTGTTCAAGTTTTCTTAGTATCAATTTTTATGCCGCTAGAGGTTATTTTTTTGTTGTTTCGTTGTGTTTCGCACTTTGTGAGTTCAATATCGAGACATATGATGAATCATGAAGATCGAACTCAATCACACCATCAAACGTAATTCGCCAAAATCAAAGAAAGAACAGAAGGCAAAGAGCGAACTGCTTTAGATATTGTTACGATTAATCGCAAACCCGCGAATTTCTAAGATTGCGGTAATTACCGGATTGCGAAAATTTCGCAACCTTAGCCAAAATTCTCGCAATCCAGCGCTAAATTACCACCTTCGCTTAGACACCGTGAATTTCCGCTAAAGATCGCTCCAGCGAATTTTGCATTACATTACATACTTTCGCTAAGCTAGCGAACACACTCGCTTCTAGCTAAATTTTGCATTTTCGCTTATCTTCTTGGTGATTTCGAAGGCTAAATTTTCACATAATAAATTTTCAATGGCCTAGCTAAATTTTTTAGCCTAATAAATTAATCGCTCTGTCGCTTTTGTAATTAATGCAACCGACTTCACTTGGTGTATTACTCTCTTTGTCCCTAAAATTAGCCAAATTGTTAGGCTTATGGGTATTTTTCATACATTAAGTGGCCTATATGTTTCTCCTCCCATTTTGTAACCAAGAGAGAATCGAGGAAGCACTGCAAGTTTTTATTTTGTAAATATCTTTCGTAGCTTTAGCTAAAAAAAAAAAAAAAAAGAAATCGAGGAAGCAATTTTGGCAAGTTTTTATTTTTGTCTCGTAGTTTAGTTAGGTTTTGCTTTTCTCTCTTTCTTCCTTTCCCCTTATTTTCTTCGTCTAAACAATTTCGAGGATGACAACTAAGAGATGCATGCTCTTTTCTTGAAGAGAAAGGAAGCTAGCTTGGGCGGTGGCGCCATGTGTTGTCCTCTTGTATTAAAAGCTACAGCATCGTGTTTACGCTCTATCTTCTCAAAATAGGGTCGAATAGCATCAATGTTATCGATTCGCTAATACTTTCTTACTATGCTTTAGGATACAAAGGTATACTTATCGCTAGATGTGACCGTGGGTTTTTGAAGATGGTCTTTACGAAAGCCACCGAAATGATATTTAATGTTAGGTTTCAAACCCTAAAGTGGCCATAGATGCATGTTACCTGTGTTAACTCAAATAGAGTTGTTTTTGTGGGTGTGAGGCTCGCTAGTTAAACATAGATCCCAAGTATGGCTAGACTATAGGTCGCTATATCATAACGCGAGGATAAGAAACCCGAGGACACTTGTTTGCCCTAAGTTACCAAGTTAGTGACTTCAAACTCACAAAGTTAACTTTCACACATCACTTTCGCTTTTTATAATTTTCAGCAACTACTTCCATCGTTTTGAAACAAAAATCCAAAGTCCAAATAGAAAGCCTTACCTTCTTGCACTTATGCAATCACTTAGGATGAAAAACCCATCCCGTGTTCACTTTCTAGACCACTATAATCGCAAAGAGGTCACCACGGCAAGAGGAGGAACTTAGGTATACAAATTTTGTTGATTCCGGATCACCCTACTGTGGCACGAATCAAATGGCGCCGTTGCCGGGGATGGTGCCAAACTACTAATGATGAGTTGAAGTGTACTTGTGATCCACATCACAAGTGAAGGTAATCTTTTTAACTCTTTTGTAACTCCGGGCCATAAAGAATCGCAAGTTTTCATCACTTGCGTAACTTCAATGCTTTTGCTTTTTTTATACTAATTTTTATTTTAGCTAACCCTAACCTTTCGCAAGTCGGTTTCAGGTTTTGTTGTGTCTCACAGGTAACAGCTTAGTATGCAAAGTAGTCGGGACAGAGGAACTTCAGAAGACTCAAGAGACAGAATCAGTACAATAACCCGACCCAGCCTGAAGTCACAGGCCACACCGATACCATGATCCATCACAACTCGAAGAACAATAGCCACCCGGAACCCCAATGAATCCAATGTTCTATAGAACCATGAGGGATCACATCCACCCTCCCAGAGCAAGGCCCCATCCCGTATCATCTATCCCGCAATAAGATGTAGCAGTTGAGGCTTATTTGGTACCCCTACTCCTCACATATCATGGTATGGAAAATGAAAATCCATACACTATTAGGGATTTTGAGGAGGTTTGCACCTACCTTTAAGGAAGGTATGATGGACATGGATTTGCCGGGTTAAAAGCATTTCCACTCCACCAAAGGACAAGGCTAAGAGATTTGGCTAAACTCACCGAGGCCTGTGAATCATTAGAAATTGGGCCGAGCCTACAGTGCACTCAAGAAGTTCTTCGCTCATAAGACTAATAATTTGAAAAGACAAATTTACACCTTTGTAGCTCAGATGGTGAGAGAGGTTTTATCAAAGGTTGGGAGAGATTTATGAGACCATCAAGGTATGCCCACATCGCCGGTTTGATACATGGATACCGGTAAACCACTTCTATGGTGGTATGTCTCCTCGCTATGAGGCGCGGAAACCATGCTGAGGAGGATTCTTCCGAGGGCATCCCACGGCCATGGATTTTTAAATTACGGGTCGAAATCCTAAGGGGCTGGGATGAGCCAAACCCTGGGGAAATGGAAACAATGAGGCCTTCGTACCAACCCTAGAGGAGGGATTTATACACTGACAGAGGATATAGAAATGAAAGCTAGGATTTCAACCCAGCTAGAAGCAGGAGTCAAGGAAAAAGTGCTCCATGAAGTGCCATGCAAAGGATCGAAAATCCCGCACACACCAACTTGCACCAATTTCAATCCCCGTACATCCAAGAGAACAAAGGTCCTATGGCCCCTACAAAGGATTTGATGTCGAATGTGCAACATCAGACAATATAAGCCACCACAACCCAATGCCTCATATGGAAATACCCACAATTCCAACTGAGGAATCACTCCCAACCTTCCCCGGAAGCCCACTCTCGCTTATGTGCACTTCAGTGCCAAACTACGCTTGTTCCCACTCATCCACAACCACCACCATCCTCATCTCTTGTGGAACAAGCCATATTGAATTTGAGTAAGGTGGTAGGCAACTTTGTGGAAGAGCAAAAAGGAATCAATGTGCAACTTGCACAAAGGATTGATACTGTAGAAAGTACACTGAATAAGAGAATAGATGGGCTTGAGAGCAATCTAAACCAAAAATTGATAACCTGCGCATTCCATCACCAGATCAACAAGTTGCTGGGGAGGTATAAGAAAGAGGAAGGTTCCCTTCCCAAACAAAGGCTAAACCCAAAGGGAATCCATGAGGTAGATCATCCAACAATTCGGGAATGGATGAGGTTAAGGCTATAATTACCCTAAGAAGTGGAAAAGAGGTTGATCAACCCATGCCAAAGCCTGTTGAAGAATCCAATCAGGGAGGAGAATTGCAGTCTGAGCATATTCTCCTAAAGGAAGATTCAATGAAATACCGCATACCACCTCCATTTCCACAAGCACTTAGAGGTAAGAAGAAGTATCCTCAAGAAGGTGCATTTTAGAGGTCTTAAGGCAAGTGAAGGTTAACATACCTATTGACATAATCAAACAAGTCCCCGTTTATGCAAAATTTTGGAAAGATCTTTGCACAATCAAGAAGGGATTGTGCATTGAGAAAAGGTACTTACTCGAACAAGTCGCTATAATCCAAAGTAAGAATCCAACAAATACAAGGGATCCGTGATCTCCCAATTTCGGGCCAATATTGGTGGAATTGTATAGGACAAGTCATTGCTTTTGATTTAGGAGCCAAGCAGGAACCTAATGTCAGACCAAGATATTGCCGCCAGTTAGAACTTAAACCTACCAACATCACACTATCATCGCCGATAGATCGGGCTAAAACCCTAAGGGATAGTTGAGGATGTCTTGGTGAAAAATAGACAAAATTCTACTACCCAGATTTTGTAGTGCGGACCGAGCCAATTGCAAGTGAACCCAATCATGTTCCAATCATCTTAGAAGACCACTGCCACACCTAATGCAATAATAAATTAGCTTAATGAGTCATGCAACTTACCTTGGTAACATGACCTGGAGTTAAATATCTTTCTATTTGAACAACAAGCAAAAGTTGTTAGAACCTGAAAATCAAATAACTGATGAAGTTGTTTCAAATGGTCGTGATGCTGTGGAAGCACAGTTAGTCCGTGAATTGCAAGGAGTAATCACCAAGAGATGAAGAGATATCGGGTCTGCCATCAACACCCACCGCAAGCCAATTGCTCAATTCCAATACCCATCACCGAGGAACAAAGCCAACAAATGGGCACCCAAAACAATGGAGTCAACTCCAGCTACATAGGAGTCGAGTGAGATCATTCCCTCCTTAACCTCTTGAGTAATTTTTATGAATGAGCCGGTTCTGTTTTCAAAAACCGAATTTCGCCATAATTTTTGCTTTTTGTTTTAATTCAAATAATTTTAACATTTTTAGTTATTTTAGAAAATTTTTACTTATCGCTTTCCACGTTTTTTAGTACTTTGTTTTTACACTATAGTACTTAGTATTAATTTTTACTTTCATGCTTTATATATATAGTAAATTTTATTATAATAATTTTTATTTCATATTAGTCATAATTAATATAGCAATTTTTTGAATTTCGTGAAGTGCAAACAGGCTAAATTCGCTGTGTCAGGCGAAAATGGTGCCGAGACCCTTCTACCGCTACAAACAAGTTTATTTAAACCCGGGGTTTGTCCATTTTTCCACTTCATATTCTCCTCCCATCGAAGCCCCCGAGTCTCCCAAATTCTCGCACCGCCTGCCACCGCATCGCCGAGTCGCTACTGCTCGACTCGAGCCGCCAAGGCGCTAATTCCTCAAGGAGCAGTCCCGTGCACTGCCTCTTGCTCGCGCCTGCCAAACGACCGAGCTCCGTCGATCCCGATCGAGACTCCACCTAGCCAAGATCACCACGGCCGCACGAGCCCGACCGGCTCACAAACTGAGTCGGGCCGGCCCACCGAGCCACCCCACCGAGCCTTCAGCCGAGCCCCACCGCGCCCCTCAGACCCCTCCCGTGGTTCATTTATTTTGCCCCCGCCAAAGATTCGTCCCCATCGAGCCTTATTCGCTATTTCAGAGTCGGTCACGCAGCCTGAGCCCCGGGCTCATCCGCTTGTTTCAGAGTGGGATCTGCAATACCTCCAGCCGAGCCTCGCCGTAGATACAAGAGCCCTCACCGCATTTTCAAGGAGTCGAGCCCTCTTCCGCATTTTATCCGCATTTGGGGATATGGTCTCAGACGAGGTGGATCCGCCCGGTCGCGGCAAGATCTCAAAAAGACACCCGAGCGAGAGGGTCCCATCCCGGGCCCCGCTCCAAGACCATCACTCGCCCCGAGGCAAGACCCGAGGAGCCTTAGGGATTTCGTCAAGTATCATTGACCTGACGGACCTCTGCCCCATCACCCGTACCGTGGAGGAGCTGAGGCCCGGGCTCTTCTGCCGGGCCCCACACTGCCCCTGGGCTAGTCATCTTCCTTCCTACGCAGCCATCACCAACACATCGCCGCGGAGGCGACATCATCGCCTCGCCTGTCATCCGCCCGTGATCGAGGTCGCTTGTTCGTAGGGCACCCCATTCCGGGGAATACTGCACTACATTCGAGGGACTTCATCGTGAGTCATCACGCATGTCCCTACCGAGGGCTGATCCCAGACGAGTCCATGAGATTGATCTGAGATTATTCACTATCGCTCTTCATGACTCCGAGGCAAAGATTATTACCCACGAGTGGTGTCAGTAGTCGACATTCTACGACATCTCGAGAGCGTATGGTCCGCGTGAGCTTCGCCTTTCTATTGATGATCGTCGCGAGTACTCGTGAGTGGCCGATATTTCACATTTTGGCCCTCGCAGATACCGCCGCCAATAGAGGGTTATAGATCGGGCCCAATCCGACTCACACATGTAGATGGTTCGGACGACCGTCAGAGACACCACAAATTCTGACCAAAGATTTTCAGAGGCGTACCCCGCCCCGATGTTACATCGACCATTTATTCGACCGCCTATTCCCACAAAGATTATGTATTAAAGAGAGGGAGCCATCTTAGAGGCTCTTTACCGGATCTCAGAGGGATACTGATTTAGTCCTTCTGAACTGGTGATGACCTCCTTGATGCATTTCGAGGAGAAGGTCCACCTGAAGGGGTTCGGTGCGAGCAGAGAGTCTCCGTCGATGCCGAGACTACTTCCTCGCTGTGTTCCAGGGGAGCATTTGGGATTCCCTGTGAGGAGCCCAGGATCGAGAGGAGGGATTGATGCCCTCCTGTCTCTCGCGCCGCTGGAGCGGTGATGACCATACTCAGATCTTCCACCGACAAACAGGACTGTGGAGGAGGTGCCTGATCAAGTGGTCGAGGACTCCCACGTAGACGATATGGCCCGCCCTCGAGCCCGAGATGCAGGAGTCCACCTCCGCAGATGTCACCTTCATCTCCTCCTCCACACACCACATCCGTACCGCAATGACACTGGTCCATCCTATTCAACAGCAACATTCACCCGAGTATGTTCACACCCGGGCCAGAGATCGCAGGTGATGGATGCCATCTAGCTTCACTAGCAACTACACAGCAACAGATCGATATCGCCCAAAGGTCACCTGGCGCCTCGCCAGATCATGACGCACTCGGGCCTTCCCCGTGTTCGATCAGAGAGAGGAGCCCACCACGCACGCAAATTCTATTCGATGTTTCAGCCGCAAAGAAGAAGAATACCCACCACCACCACAGCAGTGAGGTGGTTAGGTCTCTTTTTATGATTTTGTATAGTTACCAGCTATCAACTCCGCCTACCAATTTTGTTTAGGATTTATGTATTAATAAGGGTGAGGCGTTGATATTTTTGTGTGTTTAGCTTGCATGCATGTAATAGCCATTTGGCTATATCAAAAGCTATTCAAATATATATATATACAGATTTTGCATACCATGTTTTTGTGCTTTTTACCATATGTAACGTTTTTTGTCTCCACTGGAGCAATTGAATCGCTTCCAATTGGACAATTGAATTGCTTAATGTAATAAATTGAATTGGTTTCAACAACAATCAATTGCTTCAAATTTGACAATTATATCTGTTTTTTTATTGGAGGTCTCCAGTTAATCGTCATCGCTCTATGTTAGAACAAATTCCATGCTTGAAAAGCTTTTTGGTCGCTGAAGTTCCATGTCAACTTGAAAATTTCTCCTTATGCTGACCACACTCGCACTCCGTGATTATTTCACGATCATGAATTTGTTTACTCTTTCGCTTGCATAGCCGCCTTAAGCATGTCAAGTAACCTAAGATAGAGTTTGTTAATTACACTTCAAGACCAATTTTGTCTTCCAAAAAGGAAAAAGGAAAAGCAAAAGAAAAGAAAAGCAAAAGAAAAAGAAAAATAAAGTTTGAAGTTTTACTAAACCTGTACATTCCAGGTATACAAAGCCTTGAACCCGATGCCCTAAGCCTTAATTGGTCGGGAGTCATCGATGAAGTTCCGCTACATGGGTGGATAGGTAGAGCTCCAACGATTGTTAAGTTTGATTTTCTCAAGTCATTCAGAATCGGGGCTAAGCCTCGTAGAGTCAGGGTCGTGATCCTTTCGGCCGATGCCCCAACCTGCACTGCTGGGAGTCATTTGCAACTCTGCCATAATCTTACCTTGGTGAAGTCTGATTTTTAAGCATTGCACCCTACATTATAGCTGAATAAAGAAAGAAGAGAGTAACTAGTCTCTATCTAGGTTGAAACAACAAACTTAAGGCCATGTCACATAGTCGGGGGAGGGGATAATTTTGCAATTTATCGCGTAATCCGGTTATATAAAGAACCATTAGACTTAGGTGGAAATTCAAGTTGAGAATCATGGAACCAATATTGACCCAAATTGTTCTTGTATGGTTTTGGTTCTTTCATACGGCTAAATCTCGTATGTCAATTTTTCACTTAGCGTAATGTTTATATGTACATAAAACCTTGAATCATAAACTTTTGAAAATCACTACATGCATCTCCTTTTGCTTTACATTGCTAAGGACTAGCAACGTTCGTTGGGTGTGATTAGTGCCCAAAAAGTGCTATTTTGAACCCTATATTGTATAGGTTTCAGTGCTTTTGCGCTAATCATGTCATTTATGCCAATCAAGTGTTCAAGTTTCTTAGTATCACTTATGCCGCTTAGAGGTTATTTTTTGGCTGTTTTATGTGTTTTAGCGCATTTTGGGAGTTCAATATCGGTGACATATGATGAATCATGAAGATCAACTCAATCGTCAGCCATCAAACAGACCAAAAATCAAAGAAAAAGAATGAAGGCAAAGTATGGAAATCGATGCAAGATGACAGAAGCAATGCAGTTAATGAACCCACGAAATCCCGTGACTTCACAAGATTGCTAAAATTTGGATTGCGAAATTACAACCTTATAAAATTTTAACTAAATAATTACTAATTTTCGCTGGACACTATGAATTTCGCCAGGCACTATTCCCAGCAAATTCTTGCATTGCCATCACATAAATTTCATGAGTTGTTAAGCTTCGCTGGGCCAGCGTAAATCACCACGCCAGCTTCTAAATTTTTGCATTACTATCTTCTGGTGATTTCATTTAGCTAGCGAATTCGCCGGTTTAGCGAAATTCAGCCTTAGCGAAATTCACTCCGGCCTTTGTCATGCTGTAATAATGCAACCACTCTAATTTTGGTGTATTACTCTAACCTTAAAATTAGCCAAATTGTTAGGGCTTTGTGGTATTTTCATTGGTGGCCTTATAAGCCCCTTCCAGGTGTATTTTGTAAACCAAGAGAGAAATTGAGGAAGCACTCTGGCAAGTTTTATTTTTTGTAAATATTCCTTCGAGCTTAGTTAAAAAAAAAAGAAAAAAAAAAAAAAAGAAATGAGGAATACTTTTAAAAGTTTCATTTCCTTTGTCTCGTAGGGCTCAGTTGTGGCCTGGGTTTCTTCTCTCTTCTCTCTCCTCTTTCCTTATTTTCTTGGCTGTGCCAAACACCCTCAGAATGATAACTCACTAAGAGATGTCAAGGTTTCTTTCAAACAAAGCAGCTGCTAGCTTGGTGGAAGCCATGCAGTGTTATCCTCTTGTATTAAAAGCTGTGTACTCTGTTTATGGCCCTATCTTCTCAAAATAGGCTGGAATAGCATTGAATGTTACTGATTCGGGCCGGATTACTTACTATGCTTTAGATACAAAGGTATACTTATTGCTAGATGCACTGCGGGTTTTTTTGGGGATGGTCTCACAGCCACTCGAAATTGATATTTGAATGCCAGGCCTCAAACCCGTAAAGGGCCATAGATGCATGTTACCCTGTGTTAACTCAAATAGAGTTGCTTAGTGGTGAGGCCTGGCTAGGTTAAACATAGATCCCAAGTATGGCTAGGACTATTCGCTTGTCATAACGCTGAGGATAAAACCCGAGGACAATTTGTTTGCCCTAAGTTACCAAGTTAGTAGACCCAACCTCAAAGTTAACTTTTCACACACTTTCAGTTTTTACAATTTTCTCAAAGAAGCAAACTATCTAATCGCTTTGAAACAAAAATCCAAAAGTCCAAATAGAAAGCCTTTACCTTCTGCACTTATGCAAATCATTCTTAGGATGAAAACCCATCCCCGTGTTCTAATTTAGACTACTCACAAGAAGAGTTTCACCACGGCAAAGAGGAGTGAACTTAGGTATACAAATTCTGTTGATTCCCATCACCCCATCAGGGCAATCTAACTGGCCTTAGTGATAAGTATCCACTGAACCCAAAAAGCTTGCCAAATACAGGTTGGTGAGGGCATGTTTTGAAGATTTAAACCTATTGTGAAAAGCGTGAACGCAAATAATCTATAAATGCTCACGTGAAACAAAGAGAACAATTATTACATTTTAAAACTGCACTCAGCTGCCTCCTTTCAAGGATGAGAGTGAAATGAACATCCTTGATTTGTCATCATCAAGGGATGGCTAGTGAGAAAGTGGGAAGAGTGAAGGAAAGGGAGAGAAATCACACAAAGAAAGGAGGAGATGAAACTTGGCGCCCAATTTTATTGAGTGATTGATGGACTGAAAGTTTATTAATGTTACAAGCTTGATTGAGCTTATATAGATGCTCAGTACCAAGGAAATTACAAAAATGTATGCGACCAAAATTACATCATAGATTTGTACAAACCAAAAAAAGTGGGTCAAAAAAGTTACTAACAACAGAGTGCAGGGCAAGTGTTATAATTTTCTAAGACGTTATAAAATTACAAAGTTGCTAATTTTCGCAACTCGCCAAATTTCACTCGTGTTCTCTCTTCTCGCATTTTTTCTCCAAATCTCCTCTGTGTTCGATCATGCATCTAATCTGCCTCGGGTTCACTGTGTTTGAATCGATTGAAGATAACATATTTGGCACCGCAAAACTACAAAAATAGCTACAAAATGTGATCGGCAAAGCCTAGACTCAATGTATCAATTCACTATTTAGTTGATTAGTACACAAAAAGTGCTTAAAACTTGCAATAAACAGGCTCAAAATAACACTATTTAGTACTAATCTACTCCTCGACCATTGTTAGTCCCTTAGCAATGATAAAAGAAGGAAGATCACAACAGCTATGTGTAAAAGTGGGGACTCAAGATAAAAACCAAATGGGAGAATAAATTCCATACAGAACAAGCTGTGAGTAAAGGTTCATTCCAAGGAATGAACTCAACTTCCACTAAAAATTCAAGGTGTTTAGGTGATACAATAAGTCGCTGCTACTTCCCAACCAAGCTATCACAATGCCTTTGCACTCGTCACCATCCCAAATAGATCCTGCCCACTCTTATTTCACACTTCTATTGTATTGTAGGATGCAATGTTGAGAACTAGACTTCACCAAAGTCCGTGTAACGGGGATCCACTGATGACTCCCAACCAACTAAGGTTTAGGGCATCAAGTCAAAAGGATCTTTCGACCATTAACTCTACAGGTTTCACCCCGGACTCCGAATGATTTCAAAATTCCATCACCTACAACTCGCTAAACCTCACCCATCCACCCATGGGGAAGCGAAAGTACTGTCGGTTACCTGGTTCTCAACTCGCTTGGTTTAGAGCACCAGTTTTTAAAGGCTTTCAGCGCATACCCTCGACCGTGCTCGGTTTCAAGGCAAAGCGTCACGGATTTTCGTATTTACTTTTCTTTTTCTTTTTCTTTTTTCATTGAAGACTTCATTGGCCTTCTTTCATGGGAACCTAACCTATTATAGGCGGTCAACGGTTAAGGCCGGTTTTGCAAAGTAAAGGTATGCAAAGCCAACATATTGACGAAATCGACACACCGTGTGTGTGGTTAGCTAAAGGATGAAAAAGCGGTGAATACTGAGGACTTCAACTAACCATCTACTTAATCATGTAGCCGGAACTATTTCATTGATGGTATCATACAAAGGCTTTTAACTTTTCAACTTACGTGAAAGGCGTAATCCACAAAAAAATGGGGGGCAAAAAATGATTTTCCAAAGTGTAGAAAATGGAGTTATGATATATACCAAAGGTATTTCACAAAAATTTTCAGCTTTTTCAATGAAGCAACAGCAAGCCATTAACATACAAAATGGGCTTTGTCGTGAGCAAGTGGTACATAAAGAACCCGAAATCAACAAGATATGAACACTTCCAACACTAACTCTCCCCAACCAAGTATGCCATTATCCAATGGGGTGATTGAAAGTTAGCGAGGAAGTGGTACCCCTCGCCGTGGCCGATGAGATCGCCCTCACTCAGATAGCCGAGGTGCCACCGCAAGGAGTGGCGCAACCGGCCGCAACCGGCCAGCAACACAAATGAGAAATTAATTTTCAAAATATGTACCAAAGAAAAAGAAGCCAACAAAATGATCACAAAAGATCATTAACAAAACTGAAACTTAACTAAAAACAATACTAAGCAATTAAATTATAACAAAACTAAGTGACTTCGAGATATCGTGCTACCCCAACTGTAGAGCTCGAGGGTTTCATGGGGGGTCCAGGAGGAGAATCTCCTCCCTCGTTTGGCTAGCAAGTTGGCAAAGATAGGCTTCACTTTCGCCCACACCAACACCCCATTATCACTGATCGAGCGATCACGAACCATCGGGTATGCTTGCTGAATGATGAATGGTCCAATCCATCTTGATTTGAGCTTGCCCGGAAAAAGGTGGAGTTTGGAGTCATAGAGTAGGACTTGGTCCCCCTGATTGAAGTTCTTCCGGGCTATAAGCTGATCATACCACTTCTTTAATTTGTCCTTAACAATTTTCGAATCAAGTAGCGCTATTCCTAAGCTCTTCTAACTCATTAAGATCATGAGTCTTTAAGGCCGCCTTCCATGTCAAGATTCACTTTATTGCCCACCATGCTCATATTCAATTTTTCTACGTAGGTGGCATGCCTCTGGCCATAACCAGCTTATAGGGGACATTACAAGGGTGGTCTTCAGATGCTGCTCAGTTGCCTACAAGGAATCGTATTTCGAGAGACCAATCCTTCCCTGCTTTCAGTTCACTACTTTCATCAATATAGTCTTGATTCCTATTGGTTAGCTCTACTCTGGCCACCGGTTTAAGTGATGATAAGGGGTGGCCATCTTGTGCTTGACACCATACTTGATAGATTCTAAAGGTTTGTTGCATAAATGTGAAACTCATCATCGTATTATGGCTTGGGACTCCGAACTGAGAAAATGTTCCTCTTTTGAGAATTTCAATACGGCCCTAGTGTGGTTCGTCAGTTTACACGTACACTGCTTTCGCACCCACTTCGACACATAGTCAACTCCCACGAGAATGTAAGTATATCCAGCTAAGTAGAGGAAATGGTCCCACAGTCGATGCCCAAATGTCAAATATTCAACAAACTGAATAGGGTTCGGCATCATGTGATGACGAGAGATTTTTTCAACCTTTGGCATTTGTCGCATTGCTCGCATTGGTATAGGCACTTAAACAAAGACGCATCAATAAAAACCTCGGTCATAAAGACCTTCACACTGCTGTTTTCTCTCGGGAAGCGAATGACCTCTCCACAAGCACGCCGGCAAGTACGAGTATCCTTCGTTTTCCTTCCGCACACACTTTCGATTATTTGATCACACAAGATTTGAACAAATAGGTTCTTTCCCACAGTAGAGTGGGACTTTGCATGAAGAACTTTTGTCTCGTGCTTTCCAATATGTTGGCAACTCCCCGTTACCAAAAAGTTAGCAATGCGGGCAAACTCAAGCGAGCACCGTCCACGTTGAGTAGAGACTCCTTGGGAATTGCCATAGATTGAGGGTTGTGGGGTGTTGTGTGCTATGGTTAGTCCTAAAGATGATCGCTGAACAAATATTTTCCTACACCCTTCTTATCCCGACCGATGTTGAACTCCCGTAGTAAGAGGGACCCATCCGATAAGCCTAGGCCTAAAGATTTTTTGGTTTAGTCACAGATATTTCAAAGCTGAATGATCTGTGAAGATAATTATATGCCCTTATCAACACGCACTAAACTTTTAACTGCAGTACATAACCATCAAGTAATTCAATTCTTCTCGTGGTAGTGTAATCTCTCTAAGCTTTTCATTCAATGTTTTGCTAGCATAGTAAAAACCACATACTCTGCCTCCTCTCGCTCTTGTCCGAGAATCAGCTGACAAGGAGGTCACTTACATCGCACATAACCTCGAAAGGCAACTGCTAGTTAAGGGCCCTCACTATTGGTGCAAGACAATGCTTCCTCGTGCTCTTCAAACTCCTTTGTTGGCATTCCACATCCACTCAAACTTGGCATCTTTCGTTTAGTTTATAAAGTGGCCTCAGAAATTTTTGAGAAGTCCGTATTTAAACCTTCCTCGTAGAAGCCTCAAAGATGCCCCAAGAATTGCCTCACGCCTGACATTTGGTGGTGGGGGAAGAAATCAAATCAATTTTTTTCTTTATCAACTTCAATTCCTTTCTCAAAATAATACGCCTAATATAATGCCCCTGATGACCATAAATGGCATTTCTCCTCTGCTCAACACTAGGTTTTTCTCTCTCATAACTGCAGTCAAGCCTGTGTTGATTAGGCACTCCTCAAAACTCTCCATAGACCGTAATATCGTCCATGAACCTCCATAATGTGCTCTACCACCGCCTAAATGCCGAAAGTATACATCGCTGAAATGTGTGGCAGGGGCATTACAAAGGCCAAAGGGGCATCCTCCTACATGCATACGTACAAATGGGCATGTGGAAGGTCGCTCTTTTCCGGTCCCTGCTAACAATCTCAATTTGGAATATCCCGACAGCCATCCAGAAACAAATAGAAGGGCAACCAAATCCTTCAGCGCTTGATCCATTTAATGGTGTAGGAAGTGATCCTTCCATGTTACTTCATTAGCCTGATAATCAATACACACCAACCCGTGGTAAGGCAGGGTATCTCCCTCCTTTTCATCAGGCAACTGGTTACCCCCGATTTCAGGCGAGATTACCCGGCCTGACTCACCACGGCTATCTCGACATGGGGCATATGATGCCAGCTGCAGTTTTAAGACTTCGGTTTAACCACTTCTTTGCATATGTGGGTTCAAATTTCTCTCCGTGGTCGCCACCGACTTTGCCCTCCTCTAAGTAGATGTGGTGGGTGCACACCACCCGGGCTAATGCCTCAAATCGGTAATATTCCACCCTGTGGCTTCTGCTTTGTTCTCTCCGAGACGCAGTAGCTACCCTCTGTGGCAAAGGCCGAGCAAGGATGACATATGACCACCTAACACCGCTCCCGCTTCTTCCAACAAGCATACTAGCCCCACAGCAAGGGTTTGAGCCCATTTTCAGGGGTTAACTGATTTCCCTTTGATTACCAACTAAGAAATTTTTATGTTTTTCTTCTCCATGTCCCCAAGACAGATTTATGTCGCCTTCCCCGCTAAATTTTCTCAGACACTCACCAACTCTTCAATTAGTGTATCCTCGTGATCCCCGCCGACGCCTTGTTCCTCCGTGATAGGCTAATGATGCATACTTTCCGGGACATCTTCCACCGGTTGCATGTGTTTTTACTTTAGGTGAAAATGCTGAGCTCAGGTCATGTTTCGAGCAGAGTTGCATGACACCATTTCGCAATTGATAATTGCACAGGAGGTGCACATGAAGGGTATCCCCAAAGATGATAGGCACTGGCCTCTACTGGCCGTTTAGTCTCCGTGTCAAGTACAACAAAATCCACTCGAGGTAGAATTTGTCCACTTGTATCAGAACATCTTCCACTCCGTCTCTTCGATATTTTGATCGACCTATCGCAAGAGACAGTAGTGACGGAGGTGGGCTGAACTCTAACCTAGTGCTGCTTGTACATCGAATATGGAGGAGATTCACACTTGCTCCCAGATCTAATGTTGTCGCACGCTAGTGCCTCCTATATTCATTGAGATGGTCTGATAACCCGATCTTATATTTCACTCAGAGTCTCGCATTGATAATAATGGCATCACTAGACTAGTCAAGAAGCTTTCTCATTTAATATTTAGCCCTCTTTTCATCAGGCACTAGTCCTTTAAAAATTTTACATAGGTGGGGACTTGCTTGATCAAAGGTCAAGTAGGATGTTGACCTTTACTGCCTCAATACCTTCTAACATTTCACTAATTAATGGCCTTTTTAGCTTAATGCTTGAGGGAAAGTGGGGGATGTCTATTTTTCTCAACAGCCTGCTTGGATTACCACCTCCCTCTAGTTCAGCCCTCTATAGCTTCTTTGCCAGTCTATTACCTTCTGGGTGCGGCTGTGTAAGTTTTGCCACCTCGCAGATGATTGCCTCACACCTCATTCATTTAAAATTCGGGTCACCGGAGGAGCTCACTTCATGCAACTCGGGCTGCTGTGTCCGAGAGGAAATTTTCCTTTTTCGCACTTATTGCTGTTAGTCAATCCGAAACCCAGCACCAAGTCATCTATTTTGTTGAGAGTGCTCTTCCATCAAGCGGATTTTTCTCGGCGGTCTGAAAGATTCACCGTCGCTTCTTCCACAAAGTCGCCACAACTCGCTCATAAATTACAAATGGCCTGTTTCATGTGGATGAGTGGGTGGGGGTTGCTACTGCTGTGAACCTGTGGGAGCATAAGCTGGGGGTTTTGGCTTCCATGATAGATTAAGATGATTCCTCCACCTGGATTGTGTGTTCCATACGAGCTTTATCAGGCCTACTGACCCACTCATGTTTGCCTGCTCGCAGATCAAATCCCTTAACAGGAGCACTGAACAGCAGGATCTCCTCGGGTGACCAGTGGATCGCAATTAAACAGGCCGGAGAGGTTCATGTGTTTCGGCCATCGTCACTTGCGTCGATTCAGATTTCTAGCTTTTCCAACCTTCAGTCAAAGAAGATAATTGGCTTTCATTTCCACATCCAATGACAGTGAGTATACTCTTTGGTTTGATGTGTGTCATATCTTTCATTCTCCTCATGGTTTGCTCATCCTGCTTTGAGGTCTCAACAACATAGTTTGAGGAAGTCCATGGTTTATCGATTTACCGAGAAGTCCCCCACATGGTTTCTAAAAATTGCTTCATAGCAAGGACATCCCATCATAAAAGTGGGATTCACCGCCATCCGTGTATCAAAGCCATGGTGAGGGCAAAGTAATCGACGGTCTCCATATACCTTTCCAAAGATCGATAAAATTCACCGTCATGAGCCGCAAGTGTAGATTGGCTTCTTCAAATTGTCGGGTTCATGGGCAATCGAAGAACTTCTTCAAAAATTCGCTCAGCCGCCCGGGGCTCCTCGCTGCATGGTCCTTGGCCTTAGTGAATTGCCAAATTTGGCTTACCCTTGAGTGGTCAGCGGAAGGCTTTCAACAGCAAGTCCACATTCAAGTGCACCTCTTGAAAGTTGTAAACTTCCTCAAAATCTGATGTGTGTGTATGGATTTTCATTTTCCATACCACATGAAAAGTTGGGGAGCAAGGGCAATTTATAAGGCTCACCGCCACATCCTCGCAGATATAATGCATGAGGGTGCACTCACCTCGTGGTGTATGTGATCCCTCATCGACCTGTGGTATTAAGCTCCCTTTGCAAACTCGTTGCCTCGTCGCTTTTCGTGGGCTCCATCCGGTTGTTATGCAACCGATTTCACAATTTTGTTCAACCGAGCACTGGGCATTTCCAATTCACTCCAAGAGCTGCCCCATCGCATAAGCTTCTATGAACACACACAAACAAGCAAGAAACCAACAAAAACAAGGCTACCAGAAAAGTTGATGTTAGTTAAAATAAAAACAAGGAAAAATCTCAGGATAGAAGAGCAATAAAATTCCACCTCGCAAAGGAACTGCAAGAAATAGGGAAAATGGTGAAATCAAAAAGAAATGAGAATTCACCATAATATGTGTGATGTAGGATCACAGCTCATAGTTTCTTCACACTGCAGCAATCATCCCTAACAGCGCCATTTGATTCGCATGCAGTAGGTGCACTGTATCAAAAAAAAATATATCCTAGTTCCTATCACTATATAGCAGAGCTACTGCAGTATAGTGGTCTAGGGTCGAACGTAGGGATGGGTTTTCTTCGTGAGAGAAGAGTTGCAGTGGATTGAAAATGGTGTTTCCTCTTTAGATTTCAGGATTTTTGCAAAATAAGTGGGTTTCAATGGTTGGCAAACTGAAAATAAATCGAAATAAAGTATAAAAGAACTCCTTGAAGTCTCGGGCCACTGGGCTTAGGGTTCTAAGTCAACCAACATGTACTCGGGTCTTTTTCCTCGCGTTGAGGAGGATGACCTATAGTCATTTCCCGAACCAGATCTTCATTTAGATTTAAAACCTAAACCCTATAATTTTTCCTCATGAACAATGGCATTTAATGAGCATAAATGCTCCCAGACGGTGAGAACACACCTCCTAAACCTACCCTACAGTAACTAATAAGAGACAACTAACTGGTATTAGTGGATCTAGTGATACTATCCACTCGAACCCAAAAAAGCTTACAAATACAGTTGGTGAGGCCATGTTTTGGAAGATTTAAACCTATTAGAAAGGTGAACGTAAACACCGCCATAAATGCTCACATGAAACGCAGTTATAATTAGTTTACCTTAAAACGGCACTTTGGGTGGCCTTCCCTTCAAGGATGAGGGGGTTTTGTTTAACATCCCTGATTTTTCATCATCATAGTGTTGGCTAGTGAGAAAGTGGAAGAAAGTGAAGGAAAGGAGAGAAAATCAACATAAAGGCCAGAGAGATGAAACTGGCGCCAATTTTATTGAGTGATTGATGGACTGAAAGTTTATTGATGTTAAAAGCTTGACTGAGCTTATATAGATGCTCAAGCATCAAGAAAATTACAAAATGTATAAAGGGGAACAAAATTGTGCATCAAGGGTAGATTTTGTACAAACCACAAAAGTTAGCCAACGTGATGCAGGAAGCAATGTCATAATTTCCGTGTTGCTAATTTTCGCAACTCGCCAAATTTCCATTGTCTTCTCTTCTGCATTTTGCTCCAAATCTCTCTGTTCAGATCATGCATCTTCAGAACTCAAGTGAATTTGCGTGTTGCGTTAATTTTCGCAACCCTGCCAAATTTCCACTGTGTCTTCCTTCTCTTCTGCATTTTTGCTCCAAATCTCCTCTGGTTCATCGTGTTTGAATCGAATTGAAGATAATGAGGTATTTAGCCTGTAAAACTACAAAAATAGCTACAAAATGTGATCAGTAGCAAAGTCGTGACTCAATGATCAATCGGCTATTTAACTTGATTAGTACACAAAAAGTGCTTAAAAAACCTCGCAATAAAATGTGGCTCAAAATAGTGGCCATTTGGGTAAATTAATCACCTAACACTTCAAGGAATTTTATTTACATTTTATTTTATTTAATTTCAGCTTTCAAACATTAAACCCATGTTTTTACCAAAATCCAGAAATCAAATTGAATTCACCAAATTGAAACTCACTATAAGTCATTTTGTGCGAAGAAAACCTATCCCTCGTGTTCGACCCAGAGGCTTATAACGTTAAAGAGCGCTTGCTACTACAGCAGAGTTTCAAGTTATAAAATATTGTTGATTCTAGTACACGCATCGCACCCAATCGTGCTGAGCCAAAAGTCTAGCATTAGGAAAGTGCCAGAAGGCTTAGAGCCACAGTCTAGTCTTTTGAATTTACCAGAGAACTAGAAGTCTGGCATTAAGAAAGTGCTAGTAGGCTTAGAGCCACAGTCTGGCCTTTTGAAATTGCCAGACGGGTTAGAGCAAGAAGTATAGCATTAGGAAAGTGACAGCAGGATAAGAGCCACGGTCTGACCTTTAGAAATTGCCAGACGGCGTAGACCCAGAAGTCTGGAATTAAGAAAGTGCAAGAAGGCTTAGAGCCATAGTTTAGCCTTTATAAATTGCCATACGGGGTCGAGCCAGAAGTCTTGCGTTAAGAAAGTGCCTGCAGGCGTAGAACCATAGTCTGGACTTTAGAAATTGCCAGACGGCGTGGAACCAGAAGTCTGGTATTAAGAAAGTGCCAACAAGCTTAGAGCCACAGTCCGACCTTTAGAAATTGCCAAACGGCATAGTGTCGGCTCAGCATTATGAAAGTGCTGGGTGAGGCGAGAGCCACAAGCCCGGCCTTTAGAAATTGAGAACGGCGAGAGCCGGTCCGGCATTGGGCAGTGTCACAGTGTGGGAGCCACGCTCGGTTTTAGAAATTGCCAAAACCGCGTAGAGCTAAAAGTCTCGCATTAAGCAGTAAGAGGTTGGGGAAAGCCATAGTTCCGCCTTAGGAATTAAGCAAGATGGCGTAGCTGTGAAGTCCGGCATATTAAGAAAGTGCCAGATACCAGGTCAGTCTTAGAAATTCTGCCGCACGGTGTAGACAAAAAGTTTTGCATTAGAAAGTACTAGAAGGCGGAGGAGCCACAGCCTGGTATTTTGAAATTACTGCATTTATAGAGAGCCACAATATGGCCTTTTAGAAATTGCCAAATCCATCTAAGAGCCGAAGTCTAGTTATTAGGAAAAGTGTCAAGAGGCATAGAGCCAATATGGCCTATGACTTCCAACTCAGCTGGTCTGCATTAGAAAGTACCAACAAGCTGGCAGCCACGCTCGGTCATTTGAAAACTGCATACCTGGGAGACAGAATTCGCATTAAGAAAGTATCATAGCAAACGAGTCACGCTCGGGCCTTTAGAAATTGCCAGACGATTTAGAGCCGGCATAGCACAGAGCGCCGCCAGCTAGAGCCACGCTTACTTTAGAAATTGCCCGACGAGCAGAGACCCGGTAAGTCCGCATTAAGAAAGTGCAAGAAGGCTGTGAGCCATAGTCTCGCCTTGTGAAATTGCCAAATTGTCGATCCGTAAGTCTGTTTGCTAAAGTGGCAAGAAGGAGGGCCAGCTTTCTAGCACGAAATTTCCAGACAAGATATCGGTCCTGGTATTAAGAAAGCCATTAGCTCAGAGCCACAGACCTTAGAAATCGTCAAACAACGCAGTCGACTCGGGGCATTAAGAAAGTGCCAAGAGGCATGGAGCCACACTGCCTTTAGAAATTGTGAACTTAACATGTAGCCAGGTTCAACAGAAATTGCCGGCCAGAGTAGAACCATAGTCTAGCCTTTGAAATTGCCAACCAAGTAGAGCCAGTAGCTCAGGACTAAGAAAGTGCTGAAGAAGCTTAGAGCCACACACCGACCTTAGAAATTACCATATTAGCCGTAGGAGCCAAAGTCTAGCATTAAGAAAGTACCAGCAAGCGTAGAGCCACAATCTGGCCTTTAGAAATTGCTAGAAGGTGTAAAGCTAGAAGTCTAGCATTAAGAAAGTTCCAGTATGCTTAGAGCCACAAGCCTGCCTTTAGTACTTCGTATTGGCTAGAGCCAGTTTGGGCATTAAGAAAGTTCCACTGAGACATATGCGCCATTGCAGCTCCCGCCTTTAGAAATTGCAAGATGATGTAGAGCCAAAAGTTTGGCATTAAGAAAGTATCGGCAAGATAGAGCCAATGGTCTGGCTCTTAGAAAGCTGCTGACAACGCAAAGCCGTAAGTCCACATTAAGAAATTGCAAGGAGGCTTGAAACTACGCCCGGCATTTAGAAATTACCAGATTGGCTGCACGCCTTAAGTCTGGCATTAAGAATGTGCCAACAGGCATAGAACGACAGTCTAGCCTTTAGAAATTGCCCTGGCCTATAGAAATTGCGAGATGGCGTAGAGCCAGAAGTCTAGCATTGAAAAACTACAAGCAGGCTTAGAGCCACAGTCTAGCCGCTAGAAATTGCCAGACGACGTAAAGTCAAAAGTCTGGATTAAGAAAGTATCAGCAGGCATAGAGCCACAATCTCGCCTTTAGAAATTGCCATATGATGTAGAGCTAGAATTTTGGCATTAAGAGTGCTGGCTGGTTAGAGCTTCAAGGTGCTCGCCTTTATAAATTGCTCGATCGCGAGCGTAAGTTTACATTAAGAAATGTCAATCGACGTGACAAACGCTTGGCCTTTAGAAATTTCAGATAGCGTGAGAGAGCCGGTGTCTGGTATTAAGAGTGCCGCAGGATGAGAGCTACGGGCCTGGGAATCCCTTTAGAAATGCAAACGGCGAACCTAGGAAGTCTAGCATACAAGAACCCGCCGCAGGCGAGAGCCACAAAGCCGATTCTTAGTAATTGCCAAACTACAGCGATGTTTGGCATTAGCAGCAAGCGCATAGCCACTGCTTGGCCTTAGAAATTTTTATGGCACAGAGCCGTAAGTTTGACATTAAGAAAGTGCTAAGGTGCTTGAGCTACGCTCGGTTTTTAGAAATCAAGCACTAAGGAAGCTACAATTCTGCTTTAGAAAGTACCAAACAGGCATAGAGCCACGTGTTGTTCTTGAAATTACCAGATGGCAGAGTTAGAAGTCTCCGGCATTAAGAATCAGCAAAGCTTAAAGCCAGTCGACATTTAGAAATTGCCAAAATGGCATAGACCGAAAGTTCGAATTAAAAGTGCGCAGTTTAGAGCCAAGGCCTGACCTTTTAGAAATCACAAATGGCGCAGTTCACTCTGGCATTAAGAAAGTGCCAACTCATGAAGCCAACCGTTTCAGAAATTGCCGATGGCGAGAGCCAAAAGTCTCGCATTAGAAAGTACTCAACAAAGCTTAGAGCCCACAATCGTCTTTTAAATTGCTGCATGCTGTAGAGACGTAAGGACATTAAGAACTACTAGTAGGCTTGAGACGTACCGGTCTTTTTGAAATTCGTAATTTTAATGTGAGAGCCGTAAGTATGGAATTGCATGCTACAGTTTAGAGCCACGCCCTAATCTTTCTTCTTCCTCGAAATTTCCGCACGGCGTAAAGCCAAAGTCTGCATTAAGAATTCCAGCAGACGAGAGCCGCGCTCCGACGCTAGAATTTCAAGACGGCTTAAAGCCCAAGTCCGAATTAAGAACTACCACCGTGCTTAGAGCCACAGCCTAGGCTCTTTGTGAAATTGCCAACGGCGATAGCCGTAAGTTTCCGGCATTAGGAAAGTACCGCTTGTGCTCGATCCACGCCTGGTTTAGAAATTGCCAAACAGCATAGAGCTAGAAGTCTGGCATTAAGAAAGTGCCAGCAGGCTTAGAGCCACAGTTTGGCCTTTAGAAATTGCCAGACATAGTAGAGCCAGAAGTTTGGCGTTAGGAAAGTACCAGCAGGCTTAGAGCCGTAGTTCGGTCTTTGAAATAAGCCAAACTGCAGTCGGTCCGCATTAAGAAATCTCCAATAGGCTAGAGCACGCCTGGTCTTTAGAAATTACAAGACGGCGTAGAGCCAGAAGTTTGGAATTAAAAAAGTCTCGGCATGCTTAGAGCCACAGTCTAACCTTTAGAAATTTCCATAACACGTAAAGCTAAATGTGTGGCATTAATACAAGCAGCGTGCGAAGCCACGTCCGTCCTAGAAATTGCGACGTTTAGAGTCGAAGTTTGGCATTAAGAAAGTGCCACAAGTCTTAGAGCCACAGTCTGGCCTTTAGAAATTGCCAAACAGCATATAGCTAGAAGTCTGGCATTAGGAAAGTACCAACAAGTTTGCACTACGCCAGTTTTAGAAATCGCTACGCTGGTAGGCAGAAGTATGGCATTAAGAAATGTCCAGAAGGCTTAGAGCCACGCCCGTCTTTAGAAATTGCCGACGCGAGCCAAAAGTTCGGTGTCAACCTCGACGATAACACGAGTCTCACGGATGAAGGCACGCTGCGTCACACGTGTCTCAAGGGAAAAAAGAGCGCGCAAATCGTGGAATAAAGTACCGCATGAGAAGAGTAGCTATGCGACGAGCGCGCGGAGCTGGGCACACATATGAGGAAGGCAAGCAAGATCCGGAAGCCGGGACGCTGCGATACCGCCGCCGCGTACTCAAGCTGCAGGGGGCCTGGGGCGCCGACTCAAGCAAACGTAATCGAAGATAGAGACGCGATGTCTATATAAGCAGAGAGCTCACGTAAGTTCTATTTGGTGTGCACAAGGATTCCTATGGCATTAGGATTCCAAAGGTGAAGGACCCTAATCTCCAGTAGACTCTCACACATGAGTTCTAATCAGTCAAACTCCTAGTACGGGAAGGATTATGTTGGATTGCGAATTGAAGACTAGAGTTAGAGTAGGACTCTTAGTCATATTTGTACTAGGATTCATTTATGTACTTATATAAAGGGCCCATGTCACTGGTTAATTCATCGTGAAGTTTGGGATCCATAAAGAAAGCATAGAGCATCCCGAGATGTGGGAGCCTTTGTAAGATTGTCTTGTATTTTAGTAGCTAATAAAATAATGAGCTGGGAGAGTGCCCCGCACGCCTGTGGTTCGAGAGAATTGTGAGTGCGTATAGGTCGGTCTAGCGGGAAATTCAGGCGCCACACTAAACTAAAATTAAAAAGGTGGGATTGCCATATCGAGCTACTGACGGCCGCTTCGAAGACGATACTGATGCGTCATGAGCAAGTAGCGAGGATAGAAGCCGAGGTAGGCACGCAAGTGTCCAGGCTTGATGTGGAGATAGGCACAACAACTGAGGCTAACACAACCCTTTCGACTTGGATCACCGCCATCCCCGCCGTTGATCATAACGTTAATCGATGGAGACTCCGGAGAAGGCCATCGAGAACGAATGAGACACCTTACGACGTAACGCGCCATGACCGAGGAGTTCGAGGGAGCGAACATGATCTCTCGAGGGTGAGATCGTGTCGCCGGCGAGCAATGGTGTGGCACACTGCTAGCCGCCGCAGATCCATTTCTCCGCAAAGGTGCGCACCGAGCCACCAAGCTCTGTGGTATGCAAGTAAATGCCAAAGCACTTCTGCAGAACTTCCTCCTGACACGGAGCAATAGTTCATCGCCGTCGAATATCGGTGAACAGTAACGATAACCACTATGTATTTGACAGTGATAAAGCTTGGTGGCGACCAGATAAGCAACGACAGCCGCCGCCGGTCACCAAAGATCGAGAGACGAGATATTGAACAGAATCGAAGGATTGGGCCACCACGCAATCACAGCCGCAGATGTATGCAGGAGTCTCTCGAAGAAACCTGGGCGCATCGGCTCGGGCCAGAGACTATGTGAAGGAGTTAGCCTTGGCTGATCTCGACATCAAGGACATGTCCGAAGTTGACAAGATGTTCAACTTCATGTCCAGGTTGCAAGGATGGGCTCAAACTAAACTGAGGAGGCAAGGTGTCCAAGACTTACCCTCAGCAATGGCAGGGGCGAACTACCTATCCAACTACAGAGGGACCTCTTCCCCTACTCCCACCCAAAAGGGTAAAGGCCAGAACAAAGAGTCGAACCGAAAAACATTCAAAGATCTCCAAGAGCGAGTAAGGGTCGAAGAAGCCACAGATACGAAGCAAAGCGGGGGACAGAGCGACTTCTCACAAACCATCAAATGTCGATGCTTCACCGCGATGGCCACATCGAAAGTAGGGACTACCCAAAGAAAAGAGAAGCTCAATGCAACTCATGGCAGATGACGGGGAAGAGAACGGGTGTAGGCCCTATAAAGAGCCAACCTTCAATTATCAACGCCATTCGGTGCCGAGACTCACAAGAGACTGATGTATGTGCTAAGTTGTCGACCCAGGGCAGAAAATTGTATATTATAAGACGTTGGCCACCCACAATTTTATATCAACAGCGAGGCAACATATTCTGGACAGTCGCTAAAAGATGACAAGAAGCTCAAAAGAAGAATAAACAAGACGACGCATGGTAATGGAAATGACATGGCAATTCGCACTGGGATCGAAAGGCATAATAGACTTCCTTAGTGTTCCTTTGGATGATTTTGATTTCATTTTAGGCAACGATTTCTTCCAAAGAGCCAAGGTAGCCTTGTTGCTGCACTTGAATGGACTATTGATCATGGATGAGAAGCAGCCATGCATCAGTAAACCGCCTAAGAGACCTTCGAGGGAGAAGACCTTGTCTACCCTGCAAATTGAGAAAGGCCTTAGGAAGGGTGAGCAAACATATGTCGTGGCAATGATCTAGATCAAGCCGGACAAGCAAGTCGAAGTACCAGATGTTGTTGCCCCCATACTGAAGAGATTTGCCGATTTTATGCCTCCAGAGTTGCCTAAGAAGCTGCTACCAAGAAGGCAGACGGATCATCAGATAGAGCGCCAGGATCGGACCCCCGCTTCAAGCTCTCTTATCTATGACTTTACCCGTAGTTGAGAGAGTTCGCGAAGCAATTGACGGAGTTGCCGGGATGAGCTTAGTCCAAACGCAGCGCCGACGGGCACCTGTTGTTCGGCTAAGCAAGATGGATCGCCGATGTGTGTGTGACTAACTGGCACCGACAAAGTCACGCATCAAGAACAAGTATCCGCCACTCGGCGGCCGAATCGTCGACCGCTGAGCAAGGCCGGCGCACTTCACCGCCAGACTGATCGGATATCGCGGGCGCATGGCCGAAAGTGACGAGGCAAAGCACTACATGTAAAATAAGGCATGGTTTTGAATTTTTTAGTTATGCTTTTGATTGACTAATGTTCTACTATCAGCGAAAATCTCATGAATGACAGTCCTATTCGACTTCCTGGATTCATTCGTGGAGGTATACTTAGACAATATAATGATCTACGTCCCGACTCTAGAAGATCAAGTGGTACACCTTGAGAAGGTGCTTGACAGACTGAGGCAAAATCAGTTGTATGTCAAGAAAGAGAAGTGTGAGTTTGGTTAGACCGAGATCAAGTTTCTGGGTCATCTGATTTCAAAGTCCGAGATTAGGATGGATGGTGCGAAGGTGGCAAAGAATTCAAGATCACACTCACCAAGGCGACGTAACTTCGATCATTCTCTACTTAGTAAACTAATACACGATTTATCGTGGGCTATTCCAAGATAGCCAATGTTTCACTGACCTTGAAAAAGAGAGGAAGGGGAATGGATGCAGAGTGCCAGTCGCCTCCAAAGCTTAAAGATGCGATCACCGCAGCCGCTATAGACCGCCCAACCTAGTTGCCGCTTGAAGTGCATACGACGCGTCTGACAGGCCCTAGATGTGCTGGTAAAGAGGGCATCCAAAGAGCATTCCCGTAGCCTGTTGAATGTAGCAGAAAGCAAAGGTACAACGCCCATGAGAAAGAGATGACCGTCATCCATCGCTCAGACTGGAAGACTACTGATGGGAACTCGATTCGTAGTAGTGACTGACAATGTAGCCAACACCTTTCAGAAGAAGCTTACTGCCAAGCAAACTCGATGGCAAGAGTTCTTGGCCGACTTCTATTTCATGTGGGTGCATAATCCGGGTCAACACAACCAAGTGGCAGATGCTTTGAGTAGGAAGGAAGTTGCGAGCTATGTGGGATTGTTGAGCTTAGTGGTGAAAGACTTCAAAGAGTGAGTTAGACTTGAAGCTGTGCAAGACTCGACATATCAAAAGCTGGTAGAGCAGGTGAAAGAGGGCACCACGAGGCGATACTAGCTCGAGAATGAGTTTTTATCGTATGAGGGAAGGATATATGCCTCACAAGCTAAGACAGAGTCGGCCAATAAACACACGATACGAAACGGGACGGTCACCCAAGAGAAAAGAGAATGTCAGTATTGTTGGCACCGGTCTTTTCATTGGCCTAAGACGAAGGAAGATCGCAGGCGATATGTCAAGACATGCCATGTTTGTCAAGTTGACAAGACCTAAGGTAAGAAGGAAGCGGATTGTTACAGCCCCCGCCCATTTCGAGAGACCATATAGCAGTATCGATGGACTTCATCGACGGGCTTCCGAAAGTTGAGGGCCGATCGCGCGACTGTGGTAGACAAACGCCTAAGTACGCCGTCTCATTCCAAATTTCTCGAGTGAGTGTCCAACAAGAGGCCACGCATTTCTTTAGCAAATGTTGTGAAACATTTCGGGATGCTTCGAGACATTGTGAGCGCACAGACAAGCGGTTCATAGGCGTGTTTGGGTAGAGTCGTTTCAAGATGTGGGGTACAGTAAGTTCTTCACAACGAATCACCTCATACCGATGGATGCACAAAGAGAGGAATCGATGCTAGAAAAAGTACTTATGGCCACGCCACGTTGATGCTCCTCTCAAAGAATTGGTTTGAACTTTGTGAGCTCCGCACAATTGTCCTACAACTGCGAACGGTTCGCCACGTAAGGAACCCTTTGAGTAATAGGTTCTAACCTCACACGCCTTGGACGCAAGTCAGGTTATTGAGCAACTGTGATTACAAGAGTCGCCTACTTGCATACAAGTTTGCAAAGTCTCGGCAGGATTTGCTTGATGAAGCTAGAGACAGCCTCGAGAAGGCAAGTAAACTCATGAAGAAGTATGCGGACAAAGTCAAGAGACCTTTGGAATTTGAGCAAGGGGAGATGGTTCTGTTGAAGCTAACTCCTCAGATCTGGAAGAAGATCATAAATAAACAAGCTTTTAGAGGTTTGATTCCTGGCATGATGGACCCTTGAAGTTTGTAGCTATTGGCTGGGGAACGTGGGCTTCATGCCCGGCTACCAAAGAGATCAAGCTTCACCCGACATTCCTCGTGCTTCAAGCCCATCATCATGACCCTAGTCCCACAGTGCAGCAAAGCGAACCCGCCATGGTTAGAGTCGACCAAGAAGAGATTACGAAAGATCCCGGGCAGATAGGGAAGACGGCAACCAGGAAGACTAAGTGGACCGAGTACTTAATTCATTGGAAGGGGATGCCCATCAGTGAAGCAAGTTGGGAAAAGGGTGCTACATTATGGCGCTTAGCTGTCGATCCTTGAGTATAAGTACGGGTTGAAGTCAACGATCGTTGAATTCCTAAAGTGGGACGCCGCACACCAATGTCTGAAGATTTCACGCTGTAGGCCCTGGGCGTGGCACCAAGCAAACGGAATCGCATGGGAGACCTTACGTCTCATATAAGCAAAGAGCTCCTTCGGCGGAGTTCATTGGTGCAACAGCATTCCTACCAAGACATAGGGATTCCAAAGCAGAAGACATCCTAATCCTAGTAGACTTCAAAAGGGTCATAATGAGTTCTAATCACAGACTTAAAGGGAAGGATTGCGCTGTCATGATTGAAGAATAGAGTTGAGTAGACTTTAGTCATATTTGTACTAGGACTGCTCCTGTGGCACCATAGAGTATACCTCGTGCCTACTTGGTTAATTCATCGTGAGTTGATCCACAAAGACATGAGGATCCCGAAGATGTGGGAGCTTTTGCAAGAGTTCTGGGTATTTTAGTAGCGTAATAAATACGAGTCGGGAGAGTCCCCATATACGCCTTGTGTCTTCAGAGCAGAATTCATAGAAAGGAGAAGGTCGGGCTTAAGGGTTTCAGCAATCCACACGAAAGCTCAAAAATTAGGCGTGGGGACATTTGGCATTAGAGTCTCAAACAGCTTAGAGCCATAGCTCTGTCTTTTTGAAAATTGTCAACGGCGAGCCAAGTCCGGCACAAAAACCTAGCAAAGCTAGAGCCAATAACTGCCTTAGAATTAAACCATGAGAGCCAAAAAGTCTGATTAAAAGTGCCAGGTTAGAGTCACACCGACCTTTAGAAATTACACAAACAGAGAGCCGTAAGTCCTGGGCATTAAGAAAGTGCCGCATGCGTACCAAAGTCTCGCTCTTTAGAAATTTCGCACGAGTTAGAGCTTTAAGTCTTGCATTAGAGTGCCACCGCCTTAGAGCCACAACCGCCTGTTAGAAATTTCTAGGACGGTGCACTCCAGAAGTCCTGTCATTAAGAAAGCGCACAGGAGCAGAGCTACCAGATAGGGCCTTTAGAAATTGCCGACAACATAGATCCAAGTTTGGGTATATTAGAAAGTGCCATCGTATAAAGCCACAGCTGCTTCAGAAATTACGAGACAAATACAGAGCTGTAGTCTAGCATTAAAAGTGCCAACAAAGGACTTTCAATCTTTTAGAAATTGCCAGACCGTGTAGAGCTAGAAGTCTGACATTAAGAGTGCATGATGCTGAGCCATACCGTCGTGACTGCCGATGGCGTAAAGCAAGAAGTTTACACAAGAAAGTGCCAAAGTTATAGACAATATGGGTTTTAGAAATACAAACGGTAGAGCTGTAGAAGTCCGGCTTTAAGAAAGCTGCCAGGCGAGTCACCAGCTCTAGAAATCACAGACTGAAAGAGAGCCAAAGTTTTCATTGTGAAAGACTCAAAGAAGTAGAGTCACAAATAGTTCAGAAATTACCAAACGGTATAGAGCCAGTCTGGCATTAAGAAATCGCCAATAGGCTTAGTTTACGGGCCTGGCCTTTAGAAATCGCTGATGGCGAGCCAAAAGTCCGAATTAAAAAGTGCCAAGAAGCTAGAGCCATACTGATCTTTTGTGAAATTGCCGTACAGCGTAAAGCCAAAAGTCTCTATTAAGAAAGAGCCAGGGCGTAGAGTCACGGGTCGTTCTGAATTTTCCGCACTGCATAAAGCCTGTCCGTTTAAGAAAAACACCAGGCTTGTAGAGAGCCACTGTCGCCAGTCATAAAAATTACCAAACGGCGCATAACCGTAAGTCCGGATTAGAGTACCAAAGAAGTTTAAACCATAGTCTGGCCTTTGCAAATTTCCACACTACTGAAAGCAAGAAGTTTGAATTAAAAGTGCCGCACTAGAGCCACAATGACTTTAAATTTCCGCATTCGGCAGAACCAAGTCTAGCTAAGAGTGCTAGCAAGCCAGAGAGCCACGCCTGGCTCTAGAAATTACTTCACGGCGAGAGCCGTAAGTCTAGCATTAAGAAAGTATCCGCAGGCTTAGAGCCACAATCTGGCCTTTAGAAATTACCAGACGTCGTAGAACCAGAAATCTGGCATTAGAAAACTCCCAACAGGCGTGGAGCCACTGTCTAGCCTTTAGAAATTTCCAAACGACGTAGAGCCAAAAGTCTAGCATTAGGAAAGTACCAGCAGGCTTAGAGCCATAGTCTGGTCTTTTGAAATTTCCAGATGGCATAGAGCCAGAAATATGGAATTAAGAAAGTGCCAAGAAGCATGGGGAGTTAAAGGTGGCTTTAGAAATTCTTAATGACTTAATCGTGTTTGGCATTAGAAGAGTGCCGCAGGCGAGAGCCACGCCTGGCCTTTAGAGTTCGTTAGGCGGCGAGCGATAGAAGTCCGGCATTAAAAGTGCAAAGGAGCGTAGTCTTCGCCAAAATTGCCAACCGGCGTAGAGCTAGAAGTCTGGCATTAAGAAAGTGTTAGCATGCTTAGAGCCATAGTTCGCTCTTGGCATCATTCAGATGGCGAAAGAAGTCTTGCATTAAGAAAGTGCAAGGGCACATAGAGCCACACCGTCTTTAGAAATTGCCGATCGCCAGAGAGCCAAAGTTCCAGCATTGTGAGTACCGCAGCTTAGAGCCACAGTATAATCTTTTGAAATTTTCAGACGGCGTAGAGCCAAAAGTCTAGCATTAGGAAGTGCCAGCAGGTGTAGAGCCATAGTCTGGCCTTTAGAAATTTCCACACGGCGTAGAGATAGTTCGCATTAGAGAGCAAGAGGGCATAGAGCCAAAAACGGCTTTAGAAATTGCCGCATCACGCAGAGCTAAGTCTTATTATTAGAAAGTGGACAAAGAAGCTGAGAGCAACACCGCCTTTAGAAATTACAAGACGGCGGCAGAGCCGGTCTCGGGCATTAGTAGTACCAGACGCATGAGAGCAGTTCTAGTTTTGAAATTGCCACAAAAGCGTATACGTAAGTTTGGCATAAGATAGTGCGTTAGCATGCTGAGCCACATTGCCTTAGAAATTTCCCCGATGGCGAGCCGTAAGTCTCGGCATTAGGAAAGCGTACCACAGCGAGCAAATACCGGGTCTTTTGAAATTTCGCAGACGTAGAGCCGGTCTAGTATTAAGAAATCAAGTAGCGTGCTTTAGAGCCGCCACAGCTTCAGCTTTAGAAATCGCAAGACGGCGTAGGGCCAGAAGTCTTGCATTTAGAAAGTCTTAACAGGTGTAGAGCCACAATCTGGCCTTTATAAATTTCCAGACGACGTAGAGGCAGAAGTCTGACATTAAGAAAGTGGAAGAAGGCTTAGAGCCATAATCTAGCCTTTAGAAATTCATAAGATCGGGCGTAGAGAGCCGAAACTGCAGGTGGTGTTCCACAGATAGAGCCACGTCCTGCTTCATACAATTTCCGCACGATCGACACAATAAGAAGTTCGAATTAGAGTACCAAATAGGCGAAGTGCCACAATCTATCCTTTAGAAATTGCCAGATGGCTTAGAGTAAGAAGTCTTGCATTAAAAAAGTGCCAGCAAGCGTAGAGCCACAGTCTTGCCTTAAGAAATTGCCATATAGGGTCGAGAAAGATGTCTGGCATTAAGAAAGTGCCAACAGGCTTAGAGCCACAGTCTGGCCTTTAGAAATTTCCATACGGCGTAGAGCCGTGATTGAGATAAGAAAGCAAATTGTAGCCATGTTCACGCATTGTAAGACTCAGAATTGTAAGACGGCTAAAGCCGGTCCGGTATTAAGAAAGTGCCAAATAAAGCATAGAGCCAAAGTCTTACTTTAAGAATACGCACGGGGTCGAGCCATCTCTGTCTGCATTAAAGAGTGCCACAGGCTTAGAGCCATGTCTGCCTTTAGAAATTGTCGACCGGGCATAGAGCCGTAAGTCTTGCATTAAGAGTGCCACAGTATAGATCCATAGTCCGCTCTTAGAAATCGCTAAACAAACAGAAGAAGTCGGGCATTAAGAAAGTGCAATCAAAGCTTAAACCAATAATTCAGTATTTAGAAATTGCCAGATTTGGGCATATGAAAACAAGAAGTCTTTGCATTAAGAATGTTCCAAATAGTATAGAGCTTACATCCGCCTTTAGAAATTGCCCCTGTCTTTAGAATTACATAATGACGTAGCCTAAGTCTCAGCATTAAGAATCGTCACATTAGCCTAAAAGTGCTATTAACCCTATTTTTAATAGGTTTTGAGCGTTTGTGTACTAATTGTTGTAATTCAACCACTCTACATATTAAGGTCCCTATTATTCCACGACGCATTTTGTGGCAATTTTTATAGCTTAGAGTTAATCATGCCAAAAGTGTTGAGTCGATCTGGGTTAGTTTAAGAATTCGAAGTCAAACTCAACATCATAGATCGAGACTAAGAGGAAAGAAGAGAAGAAAAGGAAGAAAATGAAGTTAGAGGAAGAAAATGGAAGAGAAGCAATAGAACAAGGCTAATGAATGAGTCTAGAGAACTCCGACTTTTCTAGGTTAGCTTAAAATTATCAGGATAGCTAAATTCACTTCGCGCATCTGAATTTCGCAATAGCTTAAATGTCACTATTCCAGCTTAAATTATGCATTGCTATCACGTTAGTCTCTCATATATTTAAATTTCGTGAAGAAGAATTATGACGTCTAGCTAAAAATTCAGCTGATTTCATTATCTTTGGTGGTTTCACTAACTAGCGAATTTTTGAGCACAATGAACCACCGCCTTGTCATAAGCTTTAAATTAATGCCAACTGATCACTTAAAAGTATTACTTCCCTTGTCCTTGAATTTGAAACAAAATGTTAAGATTCTCTATATTTTCAACATTTGGGTTGGCTATATAGTTTTCACCTTATAAGTTTCCAGAACTTCAACTTTAATCTTTTCAAGAAATATCTGATGCTAAAGCCATTTTCTTTTCGCTTTTCTTTCTTCTCCTTCTTTCTTTCTATTGGAGCAAAACCACCCTCCAGGGATGACAACTTGGAGGATGAGCGGCTAAAACCACTCCTTCTGAAGTAAAGGCCGCTGGGTGAGATCTTTAGTTGTCAGGTTCCCCGCTTTTCATGCAAAGAAGTTTTGTCATTTGTCTCAAATCTTCAACTCTGTGTTTACGCTTTTGATTTATTTTCTTCTACTAATACTTGGCAGCTTTTAGGTTTAGTGTATACTGTTAGCTTTAGATGCCACACTAATATCCATTAGTTGCCCTTTACGAGCTACTGAGGTAGGTTAAGGTTAGGTTTCAAATCGAGAAGTTGCATAACATTATGTTCAGCATGATTTTATTACTACTTCATGCTAGAATCCAAAGGCATATTGAGAGTAGATACCATGTCTTTAGATGGTCCTTACTTAGCCTCTAAAATGATATTTATATGTTAGTGTTTCTCAAATTAGGGTCGCATAGCATTAATGTTATTGATTTGGCCAATATCATGCTAGTGATTGTTGCATAATTGTGTTTTACTGATGTAAACGTTGTCCTTCCCTTCGGTGATGGTCTACACAGCCTCGAGATGATACATCGTTATTAGGTTTCACCACAAGAAATATAACGCATGCTACCTGTATTGACTCAACACAGGAGTTGCTCGGGCGGCAGGCCTGCCGTCAAACAGGATCCGCCATGCCACGGACCATGGTACGCTTGTCATAACGCGAGGAATTAACTCGACCTCTCGCGCTAGCCTAGGACTCTTAAAACCCAGTGGGGCTCCAACGCCTCAATATTCTTTTTCTTGATATTTTTCTTCATATTTATTTTCAGTTGTAAACCATCCACTTCCTCGCTTTTAACCAAAACCCAAAATCCAAATTTAATCACCGGGCCGATTTCACTAAATCATTTCCAGACGAAGAAACCCATACGTGAGTTCGACCCTAGACCGCTATAACAAGAGTTTCGACTACTAAAGAGAGGAACTACTTGACAATTTCATGATTCACACCCTACCGTGGCACTAATCAAATGGCATTTGTTGTCGGGGATGGTGCCCCAAATGGCAAGTGAGAAGTTGTGGAACACTTGTGATCCTCATCAAGTACCGGTGAATTGCTTTTTAATATTTTACCGTCATTTTCTTTTCATTTGTTATAAAAAAAAAAAGTGTTATGAGAGTTTGGTGTTCATTTTGTTTGTCATAGAACTATTTTCGTGATTTGCACCGGCGCAAGCCTCATTTGGCCATTGTTTGGCACCCACCTGATAAAATGGAACTCTCACATGAAGAGCACACAACGTGAGAGGTAACCCTAGGGAATATATGACACCCAGGGGACTATAGGAACCTCAAGACATGGCAAAATCAGGCAACCCCGAGAGAAATCCAAACCCCCACCTAAATCCATGAGGGACCACAGAGACCAATGTGGATGAGTTCACCATATGGTAGTACTTTTACAACCATAGTTGGGGAATCACAATAAATTCTCAGCAGAACCAAACCTCCACAATATGCAACCCTCCTAACCCCTTTTATTATGCCCATTCTCAGCCACACTGAAACAGCCACCACAGCGACTTCATTGAACAAGCCATTTTGGACCCACCGATAGTGAATGACCTTTGTGGAAGAGAGAATAAGGAGATTAATGCCTATTCAATTGTCACTGGAAGACAATTTAAAACAAAGAAAATACAGATGGGCTGAAAGATGACTTTGAGCACAAATGGGACAACCCGCAAAGATTCCATTGAAGACCTAATTAATCAAAGAAGAGCAATGTCCACCGGGAGAGAGGCCAAAGTGGCACCATGGTAGAGGAGCCGTGCTCTACAAAGCAGCTCACAAGAAATCCCCCGGTGAAAATTTCAACTCTCGCTATGCTGCATTCCTATGGGAGGCAGGAAGGAATCAACCTTCCCATTGACCGAGAAGAGTAGGGATATGAAACACAAAGGAAGGACCCAAGAGCCTATCATTCAACAAACCCCATATAGACGGATCCCAATGCCACCGCCCAACCTAAAAACAACCTTAATCGCTTAAGCATCTCCCTTCACCGACCAAGTACATACCGCCCACACCTCGAGAAAATCAAAACCAGCAGCACTCAAGCCCCAAAGGTAAGTCCAACCCATCACCGTGAGATGCCATGCGTAACTTCAAGAGATTATGGCCTTCGGTATTATAAAAGCCTGCCACTCACATCAAAGGTAATGCTACCATTCATACAAGATGCAGAGCAAGGGTTGTTCGTGCGGGTTCGGGGTTTGGAGCACCGAATCTAGGCATTTAAGCTTCCCTCCCCACTTTTTTGTTTAATTTTTCTTGTTTTTGCTTTTTATCTTATTTTTAGTTAATTATGTTTTACCATTCTGTTCTTCTAATCTTCCTGTTCTTTCATGTTAATTAGTAGCTGTGTGCAAATTTTGAAGACAATGCAAATTTCTCAAACCTGGAATGAAGAAATCAACAACTAGAGTACAGTAACTTTTCGCAACAATGCAAATTTCAATTGTAGTTAATCACAGAAAATTGCCATAGCGAAAATTGGGTGTACTTTAGTTAGCTAAATTTCACAGCTTAGTTTAAATTTGTGTGAGAGTCAAATGCAAAATTTCGCTAAGAACCCAAAGTTGTCTAGCTTAAATTCTTGCAAGGTTCAGCGAGCACCGAAAATTTCGCTATAGATTAGAATTTTTAAGATTGCGAAATTTTCGCAATCCCAAGGAAATTTTCAGCAATCCCATGAAAATCCCCCACGCTGAATTCTCCAATTTTGTTTTCACAGATAACTTTTTTCTTCATCCGAACTCTGTTTTGAGCCGCTCTTAATGTTGAAAGCTTAGAGAGTGTAGAATCCAACATGCAATAGAAAGAACATTTTGAATTTTAGAGTAATTTAAAAAACGGTCCAACTCACTTTTTCCTCTCTTTTCTTCTCCCAACTTGTTTATTCATTCAAAACTGAGTAGAATAAGGTGTTGGATGGGAAAGCCAGAGGTCTCCTATCCAAAGAATGATCACATTCTTTATCATGGAGGTAACACTTCCTTTTTTCACTTTCCATTCCAGCCCCATTTATTATCCAGATGTTTGGGTCAGGGAGAGTTATTAAAGAAGTGGATTTTGTATTTATGCTGAAATATTATTTTTAGTAAGCCCATTTTGTATGTTCAAGGTTTGCCTTAACTCTTTATAAAGCAGACACTAAACAACATTTTTTCAAAATTCCTGACCCATTTTGTAAACGCCAAACTTTTTTATGGTTTCTCACATTTAACTCCGTGGTTTTAAAAATTGAAGTCATTCACCCTATTGACAGTTATATTGGTTCCATGCTTAGTTTGAAAGGAATGATTATTGAATTTATTGATTTAATTTTTTCTTCCACCTTAGCTAACTAATATCAAAAGGCATTAGATTTCACGTTGATAGGCTAAAAACCGGGTAACCTCCTTTTATTTTGCATAACTCACTCCTAGTTTCATTGACCGCTTTTAATAGTTAAGGACCTTCGTGGAAAGAAAAGAGTGAAAAAGAAATGAAAAAGTGAAAGAAAAAGAAAAGAAAAATGAATAAGAATTGCAACGCTTGCCTTGAAACCCGAGTACGGTCCGAGGGGTATATGGAGAAAGCCTTTGAAGCCCTAAGTGTCTCTAAACTCACTAGTCGAGTCAATCGACACTTAGTGTTCGCTTACATGGGTGGATTGCGGAGTTTAGCAAGTTGTAGGTGCTGGAGTTCCAATCATTCGAGTCCGTGAAACCCAAGAGTTATATTGAAAGATCTCAAGTGACTGTGCCCAAACCTTAATCACTGAGTCATCTAGAGATCCCCTGCTACATGGACTTTAGTGAGGTCGATCTCCTCAAAGATTGCACCTCATAAACGCAAAAAGAATTGTGGAATAAGAGGTGGGTCCCATCTATTTAAGTTGGTTAGTACGTGCTAGGTCATGGTAGTAGCTAGGTCAGAGAGTGCAAGCTAGCAATATTGTTGAGAGCCAATCAAATAAACACTCAGATTCAAAGGGTTTCAGCTTGATTCACTAAGATGGGAGGACTCTTGATACTCAATTTTGTATGGTATTTATTTCATGATATAGTTGTTGGACACCCACTCATGATGATTCTTACTTAGGTTCGCATTACTTTCTTCACAACCTTGAACTACAACCCTGGGGCACACAATTTTGTTATCTTTTTATGCTCTTTCTTTTCTTCTTTCATTGCTACGGACTAGCAATGTGTAGGTTAGTGATTAGTGCCCAAAAGTGCTATTTTGAACCCTATTTTTAATAGGTTTGAGCGCTTTTGTGTACCAATTGTTGTAATTAACCCACTGTATACATATTAAGGTCCCTATTATTCCACTCGACGCATTTTGTGGCAATTTTTGCGCTAGAGATAATCATGCCAAAAGTGTTGAGTCGATCCAAGCACTAAGAATTCGAGTCAAACTCAACATCATAGATCGAGACCAAGAGGAAAGAAGAGAAGAAAAGCGAAGAAAATGAAGTAGAAGAAATGGAAGAGTATAACAGGAACAAGTGGCCAATGAACAAAGAGTCATAGAGAACCTCGACTTTTCGTTAGTTAGCGAAAATTGATCAGGATAGCTTAAATTTCTCACTACTATCTTCAGAATTCGCTAGCTAGCGAATGTCACTATTCCTAGCTAAATTATGCATTTTCGCTTACTCACAAGAATTCGCTGTTAGCTAAATTTCGCTAGCTAGCGAATTAGAACGCTTCAGCTTAAAATTCATGATTGCTATTCGTATGTTCACAACTAGCGAATTTTTTGAGCATTAGCGAAACTAATCGCCTTGTCATGCTTTAATTAATGCCAACCGATTTCATTTGGTGTATTACTCCCTTTGTCCTGAATTTAGCCGTAATGTTAGTTTTTGTATTAACATTCGTCAAGTTATATAGCCACCTATAAGTTTGTAACCCTAACTGTGACCTTTCAAGAATATCTTACAGTTTTTCATTTTCTTTTCAATGCTTTCTTTCTCTCTCCTTTTCTCCTTTCTTGGTTGCCAAACACCCTCCAGGATGACAACTCGGGAGGATTTATGCTTGCTAAACCACTTCTTCTCAAGCAAAAGGTCAGCTGTGTGAGATCTTTAGGTTGCTGTGGTTCCCCGCTTTTCATGCACAGAGTTTTGTTTGGTTTGGGTTCCCACCTTCAACTCTAGGTTTTTAGCTTTTGATTTACTTTCTTCGGCCGAATACTTGGCAAGCTTGGGGTGGTTTAGTGTATACTTAGCTTTTAGATACACTAATATCCATTAGTCGCCTTTACGAGCCACCGAGGTAGGTTAAGGTTAGGTTTCAAATCGATAAGAAGCCGCATAACATTGGAATGTTGGATTTGTAATAATACTTCCATGCTTTAGAATCCAAAGGCATATTGAGTGAGAGATGTACTGGTGGTTTCAGATTGCTCTTACTTGAAACTTCTCTAAATGATATTTATATGTTGTTTCAAATTAGGTTGTATAGCATTTAATGTTATTGATTCACAATACTTCCATGCTTTAGATACACATAATTAAAGTATTGAAAATCATTGCTTCTGGGATGGTCTTTACGAGCCTTCGAGATGATATCAATGTTAGTTTCAAACAAAGAAAGGGCCATAACCGCATGCTACCGACACTAAATAGGAGTTGTTTCAAGTGGGTGAGGCTCATAGTTAAACATAGATCCTAAGTATGCTACGGACTATAGGTTGCTTGTCATAACGCGAGGAATTAACCCGGGACCTTCGCCAGCCTGGTGTGACCTTAAACCTAGTGGCCCAATGCTTCAAGGAGTTCTTTTTCTTATTTTTCATTTATTTTCTGGGCCAACCATCCACCCGTTTAACTAAACCCCAAAATCCAAATTTATCTAACGCTTTACTTCACCAAATCATTTCGTATCGAAGAAAACCCATCTCCCGTGTTCGACCTCAGATCGCCATGTCGCAAAGAGCTTGACTACTACAGTAGAGGAACTACGATTAAATTTTGTTGATTCCGCCACCCTACTGGTGGGCACGAATCACCCGCAGCTTAGATCCACGGGGCCTCCGCCTTAGAAATTTCTAGACTACAGAAGCCGTAAGTCTGCAAGAGAGTGCAAACAAGCTGTGAGCACGCCTCGACTTTGAAATCAGCCAACAAGATAGAGCCGGCGCTTGGTGGTATTAAGAAAGTGCAAGAAGGCGGAGCAACGCTCCGTCTTTTAGAAATTGCAAGACAACTATAAGAAATCCGGCATTGTGAAAACAAAATAGCGCAGCCACGTCGACCTTAGAAATTTCCAGACGACGAAAAGCCAAAGTTCGCATTAGAAAGTACCAAAGCAGGTTAGAGCCACAAATAGTTCTGAACACAAGTTGGGACAAGATAGCAAGAAGTATGAAACTAAGAAAGTGCCAGCCAACATAGAACAACAGTCTGGCATTTAGAAATTCTGATCAATAAGAACCGTGGTCCGACATTAAGAAAGTGCCAAGAGCGAGCCACGCCTAGCCTTTAGAAATTGCCGACGACATCAGAGCCGAGGCAGGGTATTAAAAAGTGCCGCAGGTAGAGCTACGCCTGGCCTTTAGAAATTGCCATATGTCGTAGAGATAGAAGTCTGGCATTAGAAAATTGCCAACTGGCGTAGAGCCACAGTCTGGCCTTTAGAAATTGCCATCAAGATAGAGGCCGGTCTGCACAAGAAAGGCGTCGCGCCGTTTAGTACCATTACGGCTGGCCTCTCTCGTAATTACGACGCCGTAGAGCCGTAAGTCCGCACAGAAAGGTTAGTAGGCGTAGAGACACAGTCTTGCCTTAAGAAATTGACAAACAAGGTCGAGAAAGATGTCTGGCATTAAGAAAGCGCCGCAGGCTTAAACTAGAAATCGCCCTTAGAAATTGCTCGACTCGCCAGAGCCGTAAGTCTACCATTAAGAAAGTAAGCAGTGTTAGGAAACTGCCACAGCTCAGCCTTGCAAATTGCTATAGCGTGAGAGCAGAAGTCTCGCACAAGAGTAACAAAGAAGCTTAGAGCCACATATCGCCTTTAGAAATTGCCGATCGACGCGAGCCAGAGTCCGGATTTAAGACAAGCCAACAGTAGAGCCACATCCTGCCTCTAGAAATTGACGTGGTCACCCAAAGTCCGCATTAAGAAAGGGGCAAGGAAGCTAGAGCCATATTCGGCGGCGATAAATTCTAGACGGCAGAGTCGCAAGTCTAGCATTAAGAAAAGGCCAGGCGAGACACGCTCTTGCCTTAAGAAATTGATGACGGGTCGAAAGATGTCTGCGCATTAAGAAAGTGTCGAGGTTCGAGCTACGGGCCTGCCTTTAGAAATTGCCAAACTGCAGTCGGTTCGTATTAAGAAACTACAAGAGGCTTAAATCCAATGCCCAGAATTGTGAACTGTCGTGACGGAAGATACAACCAAAATTCGCATTAAGAAAATTCCCAAAGATTTGCCATAGCCACGTCATTCTTGTAGAATGCACCCTGGGAGCCTTGTAAATTGTTAGACGGCTGAGAGTCAGAAAGTTCAGATTAAGAAACTGCTAGCAGGCTTAGAGCCACAGTCTAGCCTTTAGAAATTTCCAAACGGCGTAGAGCCAAAAGTCTGGCATTAAGAAAGTTCTAGCAGGCAAAGAGCCACAGTCTGGCCTTTAGAAATTGCCATATGACGTAAAGCTAGAAGTTTGGGATTAAGAAAGTGTCATGAAAGCCACACCGCCTTTACAAATTCTCCCCAGACAAGGTAAAGCCGTGTCTCGGCATTAAGAAAGTGTTAGAGGCATAGAAAGCAAAAGTTTGGCCTTTGAAATTTCCAAACGCGCGAGGATTTCGTCCGGTATTAAGAGTGCCAGCTTAGAGCCACAATCCGACTTCAGAAATCGCTGACGTATGAAGACAAAGTCATTAAGAGTGCCAAAGAGACTTAGAGCCACCCGGCTCTTCAGAATTACTCAGACAATTAGAGCTAGAAGTCCGCATTAGTAAAGTACCACAGTATGGGAGTCACGTCTAGCCTTTAGAAATTTCAATGGTGTAGCGTCGTAGGTCTGCACAAGAAAGTGTCGAGATCCTGAGCTACGCTTTGCCTTTAGAAATTGCCCGATGGCGTGGTGCCAGAAGTCTGGCATTAGGAAAGTACCATAGGCTTAAAGCCACAATCTGGTCTTTTGAAATTTCCAGACGGCGTAGAGCGAGAAGTCTGACATGAAGAAACTGCCAACAAGCTTAGAGCCATAGTTTAGCCTTTAGAAATTGCAAGACGGCGTAGGGCCAGAAGTCTGGCATTTGGAAAGTGAAAACACGTGTAGAGCCACAATTTGGCCTTTAGAAATTACTAGACGGCGTAGAGCCAAAACTCAAGACTAAAAGTGCCGTGAGGCCTGCAGAGCCATAAAGTCCGACTAGTGCATCAAGGATGGCCAGAGAGCGTGGTTCGCATTAAGAAAGTGGAAGCAAGCTTAGAGCCACAGTTTGGCCTTTAGAAATTGCAAGATCACAGACAAGAAGAAGTTTGCATTAAGAATGTGCTACCACAGAGCGACAGCCTGCCTTTGAAATCGTCTGCCTTAGAAATTTCCGCATCATTAGAGTCGGCGTCCCAAGATTAAGAAACTTCCAAGAGGTTTTGAGCCATAGTTAGGCCTTTAGAATTGCCGATCTAGAAGCCAAAAGGCGCATTAAGAAAGGCCAAAGAGGGCGTAGAGCCACAATCTGGCCTTTAGAAATTGCCATAAGACATAGAGCGTATGTTCGGTATTTGGAAAGTAACAAAGAGAGTGTAGCCACGCTTAGCCTTAGAAATTGAGCGATTCAACATTAGTGCCCAAAAGTGCTATTTTGAACCCTAGTTTATTGTGGTGGTTTTGAGGCTTTTGTATACCAATCATTATACTCAATCCACCTACACATTAAGGTCCCATCATTTAATGATCACATTTTGTGGCAAATTTTGCGCTTGTTAGTTAATGGCGTCAAATTGCTGAGCTCATCTGCTAATTAAGAATTCGTTCAAACTCAAAGACAGTATCAATGACCGAGGGAAAGAAGAGCAAAAAGTGAAGAAAAATGGAGCATTGCGAGATTTGTGTCCCCATGAGCACTGCTCCCACTCTCTCGCACTGCCTCCGCAGCTATTCCCTCGCTGACGCCGTTTTTTGTTACAATTTTTGGTTTTTCCACCTTGTCAGATCACTTATGCTTCGATTGTATGTAGTATTTCACTTAGTTTGTAAGTACAAGACAAGCTCATTTTGTATACACCGTTGAGGACGGACTATTTTTGTCAGAAATAAAGCAGAATCTGCTTCTCCGTTTTTTCCATTTTCTCATTTTCTCCTTTCTGGCTACCAAACACCTCGAGGATGACAACTCGTAGATAGTTGGCCAGGCTCTTCCCTCCTTGAAGAGGACTGGCTACCGGGCAAATCCGCTTGGAGGTAACGCATCTGGCCCCTCCTGCTTAACACACCATTTATGGTTGTTTGTCTATCATTAGGTTAAATTCCTAAGCATACTCTCTTTAATGTGTATTTGGTAGCTTTTTGTCTAATGGATACTTTCACTAGATCCATGTTCGCTTAGTTGTTCCCCGGCTATTTATCAGGGATTAGGTTTTGAGGATGTTTTCACCTGTTAGGAACATTTATGTTCATTTAAATGCTATGTTTGCGCGGGAAAATCATGTGGTTTAGTTTTTAAAGCTGGAATGAAGATCCTGCTCGGGAAATGACTATATGTCATGCCCCCAACGAGGAAAAAGACCAGGACATGTTAGTCGCCCTAAAAAACCCCAACCCAAAGGCCCGGACTTCAAGGAGTTCTTTTTTCTATTTTTCTCAGATTTATTTTCGCTTTTAACCCCAAAACTCAACGTTTTTTAACCAAACCTAAAATCCAAATTTAATTCACCGCTACTTCACTTAAATCATTTGTACGAAGAAAACTCATCCCCGTGTTCGACCCTAGACCGCTGATAATGCAAAGTGAGCTTGACTACTAAAGGAGGAATAGAGTAGATAAAATTTTGTTGATTCCGGATCGACCCATCGCGGGCACGAATCAAAATGCAGGCGCCGTTGTCGGACAGAGGCAGAAAGGACGAAGCTGGGAACACTTGTGATCCTCATCAAGTCTCGTGAATTTTTTATATTTACATCATTTTTTCTTAGTTTTATTTCAATCGCAAAAAAAAAAAAAAGGTAAAGAGGACTATTTTCTTTGCTTCCTCGTTTTGTCGCAGAATCCATTTTCGCGGATCAAAATTTAAGGCAAGGCCGCTCGTGGGAAATTGATCGAGAGAAAATGGGAACCCCACATGAAGAGCACACAAATGAGAGTAACTCCTAGGGCATATAAGGAGCCAATGAGGGACTATAGGAACCTCGCATGGCAAAATCAAGAACCCCGAGAGAAATCCAAACCCACTCAGATCCATGAGGGACTATAGAGACCACAATGGATGAGTGCACCCGTTTTGTATAAATATTTCAACTTATGCACCTCCTCCAGAAGACCACAAGATGCTTTGTTCACCAACCACCACAAACCCACCTCCCGCTGAGCAAGCAATTTTGGACCTTACTAAACTCGGTGGGTGACAAGTAGGATGAACAAAGAAATTCAATGTCCAATTATGAAAATCCATAACAGGAGAATTCTCTCGACCAAAGATTGGGATGGTCAACAATGATTTTGAGCATGATTTGGACAACATGCAAGACTCCATTGAAGACCAATTGATCGCCAGTTGATGTCCACCGCAGGAGGAGGTCAAAGTGGCACCATGTAGGAGGAGCCGTGGGGCCTGGGCAAGAGAAACACAAGAAAACCCGGTGGAAAATTTTAATCCTCGCCAGGCCTATTCCGCCATGGAAGAAGATGAAGAACCTCTCCCATCACCGAGAGAAGAGCAAGGACATGAAACAAAGGGAAGGGACCCAAGAGCCTATCATCCAACCAACCCCATAGATTTGGGATCCCAATGCCACGCCCAACCCAAAAACAACCCACCGGCTAGTACCCCTGGGCCGACCAAGTGTACATATCGCTTCCATGCTCACAGCGATAAGACAACCAATCCCTAAAGCACTCCACCAAAAAGGCCACCCCATCACCGCTGCGCTCAAAAACTTCAAGAAATTAGTGGCTCTTGTACGCACTTGCCACTACTCAACAAGCATGGCACGCACAAACCGATGGCATAGTGTGGATGGTTCGTGTGCCTGCTCGATTGGGAGAACCCGAGCCCGACATTTCAGCCCGCGCCTAAAGAGAGCTCCAAAGGCCTAAGGAGTGGTCTTCGTATACGCCCCCACTTTTGCTTTAATTCTTCTTGTCTTATTTTATTTTATTGTATTTTATTTTAATTTCGCACTTTTCTTCTTGTGATTTTATCTAATTTTTAGTTAATTTATGTTTTTAAATTAATTTTTCTTTCTCAAGAATTTTTCCTTAATTTTTCGTTAATTTTTACAATTTGTGTGCAAATTTTAGCTAGACAAATGCAAATTTCAAGCCTGATTTGAAGATCGCAAGAATTTGAATAGCCAGAATTTTCGCAAGTTAGCTTAAAATTTCGCAATTCATAAATGCAAAATTTCGCTACATGTGAAACTCACAAAGCCTACAAATCTCACACCAATGAATTAGCAGATAATAAACTGGAGAAATCATAGAATAAGGATCTTTCGCCAATATAAATAAAATCGCTTTTGTTAGTTTAAATTTCGCTAGCTTAGCTTAAATGAACAGCGACACTGTGCAAGGTAAAAAAAAAAACTCGTTTGTTATATATATATATATATAAATAAAAAATTTTGTCTCTTAAAAAAAAATCGCTTTTTTATATATATATAAAAATTGAAAAAAATGTTTTTATTTTTATTTTTATTATTTTATTTTATTAATTATTTATTTGATTTAAAAAAAATTCAAAAAATTAAAAATTTCACTTATTAGACATAATGAATTTTCGCAAACATGTCGAAATTGTTATGTTCAACTTTTCACTAGCGAATAAATTGCCAACAATGAAAAATTACTGTAGCATAGCGAAAATTTTTCGCTATAGCACCATTTTTGCCTCCAAATTGTTGCCATAACTTTTTTTATCCGAACTCAGAAGGTTTATCGCTTGAAAGCTAGAGGTAATCCAAATATGGCCTGAAAGAATATTTTTGAGATTATTATGTGAAAGTGTAATTTTAAAATGGTCCAACTGGCTCACTTTTTCCTCTCTTTCTTCCTTAACTTGTTCATTTGAAGCTCAAACGGAGTGGAATAAGGTACGATGGAAAGCCATGTAAGTTTCCTATCCAGCCATGATCACATCTCATCAAGGAGGTAACACTTACTTCTTTATTTTTCCACCGAGCCCTATTTCTGACGCCAGATGCTTGGGTCGGGGAGTTAGCAAAGGAAGTGGATTTTGTATTTATGTTTCTTTGAAAGATGTTATTTTGTGCAAGCCCATTTTGTGATGTTCAGTGGCTTGCTGGGTTCCCTTTTTATAAAGCTGTTATACTAAACAGCTTACTTTTTCAAAATTTGGACCCGTTTTTGCAACCAAAATTTTTGTGTGTTGTGTCTAGCCCATGGTTTGAAAATTTGAAATTTTGTCCAATTTTATTGATGTTAGATTGGTTCCATGCTTGGTTGAGTGAATGACAGTTAATTCTATTTCGATTTCAACCCTTTTTCTTCCACCTTTAATAATCCACACACCGAGCACATTAGGTTTCAATGATAGGTCAAAATTGTGCAACCTCCTTTTAATACTTTTCATAACTCATTTCAGTTTCATTGACCACCTTTAATAGGTTAAGGACCCCTATGGAAAGTAGCTGCCAATGCGTTTTCGAAAAAAAAAGAAGAAAAGAAAAGAAAAAGAAAAAAGCAAAAGAAAGAATAAAAATTGCAATGCTTGCCTTGAAACCCGATCACGGTCCTAGGGTATATGAAGAAGTTTTAGAAGTCCGGTGTCTCAAACCCACTCAGTCGGGAGCCACCGACTTAGTGTCACATTGTGGATGGAAGGAGTTTAGCAAGTCAGAAGCCGAGTCTCAAATCATTCAAGTCCTGGTGAAATCTAAGAGTTTGTGGTCAGCATCCTTATGACTGGTGCCCCAAGCCTTAATTTTCATCGAGTCACCTGGGAGATCCTCTTACATGGACTTTGCGAGGCTTCATCTTCAAAGACGCAATCTTCACAACGCAAAAGAATCAGGAATAAGAGGTGGGTCCCGATCTATTTAGTTGGTTAGCATGCTAGTCGTGGTAGTAGCTAGGTTGGGGAGAGTGCAGCTAGCGCTTATTGTTGGTAGAGCCGATCAAACAAAACACTTAGATTTTGTAGAAAGCCAGTTGATTCACCAAGAAGGAGGCCTTTTTAATACTAATTTGTATGGCATCTAACATTCTCTCATGATAGTCATTGAACACGGCTTTTGATGATTTTTACTTATGGTTAGGCATTACTCATATTCACAACCTTTTCGAAATACCATTTTTTGTGAACGTTATTTTGTTATCATTTGTATGCTCTTCTTTCTTTTCTTTCTTTTCATTGCTACATGACTAGCAATGTGTAGGTTGGGGTGAGATTAGTGCCCAAAAAAGTGCTATTTCAACCCTATTTATTGTAGGTTTTGAGTGCTTTTGTATACTAATCATTCTAATTAATCCAATTTACACATTAAGGTCCCCAATTATTTTAATGATCACATTTTTGTGGCAAATTTATAGTGCTGCATAGCTAATTATGCCGAATTGTTGGGTCGTATCCAAGCACGAAGAATTCAAGTCAACCCAAGATTAAGTGATCAATGACCAAGGAAAGAAGAGCAAAAAGTAAAGAAAAATGGAGCATTGCGAGATTTGGTTCTCATGGTTAATCGTCTCTGTACCTCCTCCCGACACCTCCTCCGCAGAGTTATTCCCCGCTTGACGCTTTTCACTTTTTGTTACAATTTTTGGTTTTTCCTTTCTACCCTTGTTGTAATCACTATGTTTGGATTGTATGGTATTTCACTTAGTTGTAAGGCTACAAGCCATTTTGTATACATCGTTGAGGGACGACCCATTTTTTGGCTTCGTAAATAAAGTTAGGGGTTCCAGCTTCCTTTTTTCATTTTTCATTTTCTCTCCTTCTCGGCTAAATTTCTCAAACACTCTTTTCCGAGGATGACAAACTCAGAGGATGGTTGGCTAGTTTCTTCCTCCTTGAAGAGACTGCCATCGGGCAACGGTTTATGTAACGCACGGTCCTCCGATTTTAACACACGTATTTATGGTTGTTTAAGTTCCTACTTCTCACTTAGTTAAAATTCTTAAGCATGCTCTCTTTAATGTGTATTTGGCAAGTTGGGTTCAATGGGATACTTCACTAGATCCATTGATGCTCAGTTGCTGCTCCTCGTTATTTATCGTGGATTGTAGTTTAGATGTAAGCCACCGTTAGGAACATTTAGTGCCCATTTAAATGCTATGTTTCAAAAGGAAAATCATGGTTTAGTTTTTAAAGTTAAATGAAGATCCTGCCTCTGAAATGACTATATGTCATGCCCCCAACTAGCGGAAAAAGACCGAGGACATGTTAGTCGCCTCTAAAACCCTAACCCGGGGCGGCCCGAGACTTCAAGAAGTTCTTTTGTTTTCTCGCATTTTATTCATTTAAACCCCAAACCTCACCAAGTAACCAAACCAGAAAATCCAAATTTAATTCACCGCTTGACTTCACTTAAATCATTTGTACCAAGGAAACCCATCCCCGTGGTCGCACCCTAGATCGCATATCAAAGAGTTTGACTACTAAAGATAGGAGGAATATAGGATAAAAATTTGTTGATTCCATCACCCTACTGTGGCAAAGTACCTAATCAACTGCCGTAAAGCTTAAGTCTGCCATTAAGAAACCCCAAGAAGCTTAGAGCCAATAAGAAGTTTTAATTGCAAGACGGCGAGAGCCGTGTCTTGCATTAGGAAAGTGCCAATAGGTGTAGAGCCACAGTCTGACCTTTAGAGCATATTGCCAAAAGTCTGGCATTAAGAAAGTGCAAGCACGCTTATAGCCACAGTCTGGCCTTTAGAAATTGCAAGACGAGGTAGAGCTAGAATCCGGCACAGAAAGGTGCGCAGACCACGCCTAGCCTTTAGAAACTCTCACGACGTAGAGCTAGAAGTTCATTAGAAAGTACCAAGGCAATGGTTTAGAGCCACAATGTCTTTTCAAATACTAAACGACATAGAGCCGTAAGCACACTTAGAAAGTGCCAGCAAGCATAGAATCACAGTCTGGCCTTTAGAAATTCCAAGAAGGCATAGAGCCAAAAGTCCGGCATTAAGAAAGTGTCAGCAAGCGTAGAGCCACAGTCTAGCTTTTAGAAATTGGCAGACGGCTTAGAGCCAGATGTCTAGCATTAAAAAGTGCTGCCATAGCGCAGATCTACACCAAGCATAGAAATTGTCAAATGGCGCAGCCAAGTTTGGAATTAGAAATTGCCACAGCGAGACAATAGTCCTGGTCATTTAGAAATTCCCTCATACTAAGATGAGCCAGGTGTCCGCAATAAGAAAGTGCCAATGTGCTTTTAAAGTCACGCATTGGCCTTCGTAAACGCGTACAAAGATAGAACCAAGTCTATCATTAAGAAACTCCAAAGAAGTTTAGAGCCGCAGGCCTTTAGACTGCAAGACTACAGAGAGCCTAAGTTCAGCCTTTAGGAGTGCCAACAGTAGAGCCACACTTCATCCTTAGAAATTGCCGCACGGTAGAGCCAAGCGCATTAAGAAAGTGCAAGGTGCATATAGCCAAAGTTTGGTTTTAGAAATTGTAAGACGAAGGAGCCGTAATCTTAAGATTAGAAAGGTGCCGTAGGCGTAGAGTCACGTCAGTTTTAAATTTCACGACGCAGCTAGAAGTCTTGCATTAGAAAGTACCAACGGGTTTACGCCACGCCGAAGTCTTTTTGAAATTGCCAGCGGCATGAAGCAAAGTATGACACTAAGAAAGTGCCAACAGCGAGAATCGCCATCCGCTTAGAAATTCTCGCATATCAGAGCCAAAAACCAAAGACAAGAAATTGCCGCCAGAGGAGCCACGCCAGCCTTTAGAAATTTCAACCGCTAGAGCCACGCCCAATGAAAAGCTAGCGGTGTGTGCTGATCCAGCGGCCTGCCTAGAAATTCAAGCATGGCGAGAGCCGTGGTCAGAATCATTAGGAAATGCCACAGCGACACAAACATTCATTAGAAATTTCCATACCAGCGTAGAAGCCAGAAGTCCGGCACAAGAAGCGCCAGAGGCTAAGCCACGTATCGCCTTGTAAATTACCGCATTTCGCGAGCCAAGCCCGGCATTAAGAAAGTGCTAGTAGGCGAGATAACAAATTTGCTCTTTTAGAAACAGCACCGTCGAAATGATGTCTTGTATTAAGAAAGTGTCTGCAAGTTTAGAGCCATGATCCGGCCTTGTACCTTCCAACGGGCGGTAGAGTCAAGCCCGTATTAAGAAAGTAGCAATAAGTAAAGATAGCCAATAAACGCCGAGAATTGCCACAAATAAAGACGTGGAAAGCTGGCATTACAGTGCAACGCGAATCCAAATCGGCATGAGAAATTGCCGCACGCTGATACCGGAAAGTTCAGATAAAAGAATGCCATCGTAAGCGTAGAGCAACACCGCTTTAGAAAGTGCGACGGCGTAGAGCCGAGTCTGGTATTAAGAACCCAAGAGTTAAGAGCCACAATTCGGTCGCCAGTCATGACGGCGAGCTTAAGTCTCAGACAGGAACCCGCTGCAAAGAAGGCTAGAGTCACTATTCAGCTTTAGAAATCACAGACGACGTAGAGACAAAGCTTGGCATTAGAAAAAAGCCAGCGAGCTAATCCTGGCTTTAGAAATTGCTGCACAAATAGAGCCGTGTTTGGCACACAAAGTGCCGCTGCTTGTCACGCCTAGCCTTTATAAATTGTCAGACGACGAGAATGCAGCCCCAAGATTAAGAGCGTCACCGACAGATGTGCCTACTGGCCCGGCCTCTAGAGATTTCCGTGAAAGATAGAGCTAGAAGGACTAGTATTAAGAGTGCCACCGCGCAAAGGGGCATAGTCTTGCCTTAAAATATCCACACAACAGAGCCAGAAGTTCCAGACAAGAGTGCCGACGGTATGTGAGCCGTCCGTCTTAGGAAATTGCCAGATGTAGTAGAGGGGCAAAGTGCCGCCAGTTTAGAGCCACGCCCGCCTCAGAAATTATAAGACGGCAGAGTCGGTCTCGCATTAATAAATTGTCGCATGAGCCACACCGCCTTAAGAAATTTCCGCATCACTGTAGAGCCGTGGTGCCTGATTAAGAAAGGTCACAGGGATTATCGCTACGCTCGTTTTTAGGAATTGGCGCATTAAACGAGAGCCGAAAGTCCGCTATTAGGGAAAGTACTAAGCGAGCCAGCCTGCCTTTAGAAATCGCTTACATGCAGAGCTACATTTGTCTTTAGAAATCGGGCCGGATAGCCTGTGAGCTTAAGCCCACTATTTTTAAGAGTGCCACTGTGCCTGTACAGCGCCTTGCCTTCAGAAATTGCTAGACATGTGGTCGAACCAAAAAGTCCGCATTAAGAAAGCGCCAAGAGGCGAGAGCCATAGTCTAAATTAAATTTCTAGACAATGCAGATCTAAAGTCTCTGCATTAAGAAAGGCTGAAGAGAGGGACAATCGCCTAGAAATTGCCAACCACAGAAGTCAAGTCTAGTACGAAGAACCGGCAAGTAGGCTTAAATCCACGCCCGAGAATTAGAAATTTAAACGACGTGATACCTAAAATTTCAGATTAAGAAAGTGCCGCCAGGTGAGCCACACCCGGGTTTTAGAATATGCTCTCGTTTTAGAAATTGCTGTGACGGCGAGCCAAAGTTTGGCATTAAGAAACTGCTAATGCATCATGAGCTACGCTTCAGCTCTTCGTAAATTGCCGACGGCGAGCAAAGTTTCGTATTACAAAGTGCCAACAAAGGAGAGTTACTAGCCTGCCTTTAGAAATCGCAGATGGACGTAGAGCCGGCTTGGGGATTAAGAAAGTGTCAACTAAGAGCAATGGGGCCTTGCCTCTCTTTACAAATTACCGTAAAGGTCGTAAGTCTCGGCATTAAGAGAAAGTGCCAATGTTTGCAGCCAAAAGTTCAACCTTTAGAAATCGCTGAGACGGCGAAGAGCCAGGTCTTGTGATTAGAAAATTCCAAAGAGTTTAGGAGCCAAGGCCTCCGGGTTTTTTGAAATTTCTAGACTGAGCCGGCTCAGTACGAAGAAACCGGCCAAAGAGATTACAAATCTTACGCTCTAGCTCTTGAAATTGGGTAAGAGACTGTCAAGGCTTAAGTCTCAGATTTGGAAAGTGCCAATGTGTGTAGAGCCATACCGTTTTTAGAAATTGCCAGGACGCATGAGCCAAAAGTCCGCATTAAAAGTGCTAGTAGGATTAGAGCCAGCACAACTGACCTTAGAAATCACAACGGCGTGAGCCTAAGTCCGCATTACATGAAAGCGAAAGCAGATTGGGAAAGCCACAACCGCTGAAATTTGGCAAGACCCGCGAGCCGAAACTGGCAAGAGAAAAGTGCCAAAGATGCGATAGCCACGCTTCAGCTTTGAAATTTCCAGACGACGAGAGCCAAGTCCGAAATGTAGCGAGAGTACCGCCAGGTCATAGAGCCACAAATAGTTCAAATCGCACCAAGATAAGAGGCGTACATGACACTAAGAGTAAACAGCATAGAGCCACGCCTAGCCTTTTAGAAATTTCCAGCAAGCGACATCGGTGAAAGTTTAAGTCCCAAGATACAGGTGCCGGTTGGGCGTAGAGCCATAGTTCACTTTAGAAATTGCCAAACGGTTGTGGAGCCGTAAGTCCAGCACAAAAGTGCCAAGAGAGAGCCATCTGGCTTTTGTGAAATTGCTGTGATGGCGAGAGCCAGAAGTCCGCATTAGGAAATTGTCACAGCGAGACTCACGCCGTCTTTAGAAATTACCATAAGGCGAGTTAGAAGTCCCGGCACAAGAAATTGCCGCCAGCATGGAGCCACGTATTGGCCTTCTAAATCGCAGTAGCGACGCAGAGCAAAGAAGTCCGGCATTAAGAAAGTGCCATACGTAGGAGCCACCATCTTGCCTTTAGAAACAGATGCATTCGGGTCGCCGACGTGGCGGCATTAAGAAAGGTTAGCAAGCGCAGAGCCATAGTCCGCCTAGAAATCATGTACTCTGCAGAAGGAAACCGGCATTAGAAAAGTGACAAAGAGCATAGAGCTACGGGTCCCGTCTTTTCAAATTGACAAACTGGTGTAGAGCCAGAAATTGCATGAAAGCTAGTAGGCTTAGAGCCAATTCGACTTTTGAAATTGCCGACTCGCTGCAGACGTGTTTACGTATTAAGATAGTGCTAAGAAGTTTAGAGCCGAGTCCGTTTTTAGAAATTACTAGACAGCCAGAGCCGCATGTCCGCATTAGTAAAGTACCAAGAGGCATAGAGCCACGTCAGCTTTTAGAAATTGCTACACGGGCGTAAGGTCGGAGTCCGCATTAAGAAAGTGTCATTGTGCTTAGAGCCAAAGTTCGTTTTAGAAATTACCAAATGGCGAAAGCCGTAAGTTTGGTATTAGGAGTACCAAGAGGGCTTAGAGCAACAGGCCCCTGTCTTTTGGAAAATCTCCAGACAGCAGATAGCCAAAAGTTTGGCATGAAGAAACCGCCAGCACTAGAGCCGCCAGCCTGCCTTTAGAAATCGCAAGACTCGCATAGGCCAAAAGTCTCGCATTTGAAAGTGCCAGCCAGGTGTGAGCCACGCCCCAGCCTTAGAAATTGCCGACCTGGCCAGAGCTAGAAGTCTAGCATTAAAAAGTGCGTAGTTTAGAGCCACGCTTGACCTTAGAAATTGCCAACCTGGCAGAGTCGAAAGTTTAGCATTAAGAAATGAAGTGTGTTTAGAGCCACGGGGGCTTCTCGCTTTTTTAGAAATCAAGACGGCAGAGAGCCAAAATCTGGCAAGAGAAAGTGCCAAGAAAGGGTAGAGCCATTGTCACATTCCTCGATTCTCGGCCCAATCTCGATTGGCGATCCGAACGATTCGTGACGCGATCATATACCGGGACTCTTACTCGATTTTTTAAACCGAATCGGTACCTATGGGTATGGCCTCCACATCTTATAACATAATTAAAATATCATATAAGATATCAAAAGAACTACCAATCGGGCAGTGTCCATCAAAAATTCATACATAATTATCGAGTCCATTTAGCAAATACAAAACCGTACTTTACATTTACAAATCGAGCACGTGAACCTACATGAAGAACCCTTACTAAAGGTGTTGGCCCAAATTGTGATGCGGAAGAGCTTTCGTGACGCCTTCTCTCGCACTCACACGAGGATTGGAACCCGTGCTGTTTTTTACGCTTAGTGGGAAACATATCTTACGTAAACACATGCATTTTTATACTTAATCACAACAACATAAAACAAGAATGTATATCGAATCTTTCAAAGAATTCATATACTGTGACTAATACATATACTTGTTATCATATAACAATTTTGCATACATACTTATCCTTATAACAAACTTATGCTTGTTCACATCTCTTGTATGCGGGACTGAACTTTTACTTATACTTATAACAAACTTATACTTACTTCGGGTCTACACTTATAGTGACTTATTCTTATACGTGTATCTCCTCGTAGGACATACTTTCTATTCGATTCTTGTATACAAGATCGAAGCTTATATTATATGGTATTTTATACTTGTCTCCCGTAGGACACAGAAGCAATTTTTATGCTTGTATCGCACGATACTTATTCAAAGACTTCCCAAAGGACATATATATATATATATATATATATATATATATATATATATATATATATATATATATATCGGACTTCTGCTGATCGATATTTATCCACATACCTCATTTCTTTATATCTCTCTCAAATCTCTCCCGTAGGAGTTCAAGGTGAATCCTATGCTTACAAGGTAGGTACCCTTAGGTACTACAAAGCTTATACTTATACTACGGAGTTTACACTTGTTCAGAGGTACCCGCAGGTACCACAAGAGATACGACTAACGTATACCGGCATCAAGGGAACTATTCTTATACCTTAAGTACTGTAGTACTACAAAACTTATACTCGTAAGTACCCGTAGGTTATTTTGTTAGCAATCCAAAGGAATACCTAGACCGCACACAATGAGTAAGACACAAAGACAATGAGTATCCGAAGATACTTTACAAGACCGGGCGTCAGAAGACTGCTAGAGTGCCAAGACCGACAGAGAGTGCCGTCAGCACTCCAATCGGGAGTACCAAAGTACTAATCAGAGAGTACCGGCATTAATCGAGAGTACCGGGTACTAATCGGGAGAGTACCGGGGCACGCATCAAAGAGTGTCGTCGCACTAATCGAGAGTACCGGGTTACTAATCGAGTACCGGTACTATACGTGCCTCGCCCACGTAACATAGGTGCTATGTCATCTTTAATAACTAGTCTAGGCAATTTTACAATTATTTTAGTTCGAAGAACCTACTATCTTATAATAGGGCCTTCTTATTCAATATTATGTTTTTATGACATTGCCATTTCCTATACTTTCCTTATTTCATGCCTATTACATATGGCATTTCATATACTTATACCTATACAGGAATACTTACGTATTCACACCTCATTCATGTATTCTTGTTCCTTTATGAATCAACTTTACTTAGAAATTGGAATCTCCAATCGGATCATCCAAACTCAAGTTATGGCATTTTTATGCCAACTTAGCTTCCTGCTTGCCGAATTTACCCGAGGGACAGTTTAAAATATTCATTTTCAGTGCCTGTTCATATTTGACATTGGTTCTTTGTACCTTTAAAGCTAAGGTGCTAAGGGTTCTCTCCGCTAACTGGAACCACCTAATTCGAGCACCGAAACTCAAGATACGCCCGAAACAACCTCGATTCATCATGTTCAAACTGATGCAGGAATTGGCTTGCACATAGCCCTACTTTGAGTGAATTTTTGGGCCACCTATAATCAGAATTTGACGATGCCTATTTCTGTATGTTTGGTTATCCTTGAAGTCTATTTTAATTATCCACTTGAATCACTCAAATCGGATAAGAAATGAGCAAGTTATGGCTAAAATACGAAAACTGGTTGAAATAGGAAAACAAAGATACATGTACTCCAGACTCAGACGCGGCATATGTTTGTACTGAAATTCCTATCGTATCCCAATACGCACTTGGCACATATTCAAGGTGTACCGTACATGTCACCGAAAATGCCTGTAATGTGTGTTTTTCACCATTTTTTCCAGGTTATTGCCACCCAATCAACCTTCTATACTCTATACACTTTCCAAAAACCATTTCATATTCATCTTGGAAATCTCTTTTTCTACTCAAATTATATATTTCATCACTTATCTTTCTTCCAAACTTTCCATGAATTTCTCCAAAATCATCTCCAATACGGCCACAATCTACACAACTCAAATATGATGATTGTAAGTCTCAAACCCCACTAATTACTCAATTAACCCATGAATCCAATTCTAAAAAGAGGATTCATAACTATTCAGACTCTAATGGGTTTTACTAACCCTATTTTCAAGAAATGCAAGGTTAGGGATGCAATTCTTATCAAAACCCTAGCTTTTGGAGACAAGTTATTAACCATACAAAGCCTTAAAATCTATGATCCATATTGTGCTGTCATAGTTCCATACCTTTTGTCATTTCACCCTTTCTTCTTTCTTCTTCTTCCTCTTCCTCTCTTTCTCTCTTTTCCTCTACGGTTCATGGTCCTCCTCAAAAATGAGACCAAATTTTGCTTAAATCCATGTGTTTGTTAAGGCCATGTTTGGCCAAGTCAAAACCCATTTTTTTAAGTTGTTTCCATTATTACACTTTAGTCCCAGGTTCCTCTCTCTTTGCAGTATCTGCTATGCTATATTCTAATTTAGCCCATGCTCCTTTTCATCTTATGACTTCTATGCTCCCTTTTGAAAAATTACAATTTTATCCTGTCTTGTAAATTTCCGTAAGTTCTTCAAAGCTCTCCATGTTCAGATTTAACTCACTCTAAACATTCAATTATGCTTACAAAAATACCCTAAACATGTCGAAAACTGCTATGGTATATTTTGGGCTGCATACCATAGTCCGCCTTTAGAAATTCCAGATCACGAGTCAGGTCTTGCATTGTAGAAAGTACCAAAGTGGTTTAGAGCCATAGTCTGGTCTTTGAAATTGCTGCATTTACAGAGTTAGAAGAAGGACACCAAGAAAGTGTCACAGCGTAGAACTCACATTCATTCTTTAGAACTTCGACGGCTGTATCAAAAGTCCCAAGATACAGGCGCCACCGTGCGTAGAGCCGCCCAGCCTTTAGAAATTAAGCCAGACGACTCCTAGAGCCTAGGTCCGGTCTTAAAAAGTGTCAATAGGAGTAGAGCCACAAACACGTTTAGTCTGCCAAATGGCGTGAGCCAAAAGTCTAGCATTAGAAATTGCCAAATGTGCGCAGAGCCACAGCCTGCCTTAGAAATCACATATACAGAGGCAAGAAGTCTCGATTAATAAGAAAGTGCTCACAGCATAGAGTCACATATTGGCCTTCATAAATTACCAGACGGTAGAGCAAGAAGTCTTGCATTAAGAAAAGTTCCAAATCGGGCGAGAGCCAAAGTCTTATAAGAATTGCGTATCGGTCGTAGCCGATGTCCGCATTAAGAAAGTGCCAAGAGGCTTAGAGCCACACCGCCTTTGAGAAATTGCCGGCGAGCCAGAAGTCTGGCATTAAGAAAGTGTTAGTAAACGTAAAGCCACAGTCTAGCCTTTAGAAATTGCCAGGTGGCGTAAAGCCGCACCCAGTTATTAAGAAAGTCCAAGTGTGTTTAACCATTACACCAACATTTGTGGAAATCACGACAATATAGCAAGGAAGTCTCTGACATTAAGAATGTGCCGTAAGGCGTAGATAAAAGTTCGGTCTTTAGAAATTGCCCTAGTTTCTTTAGAAATTGCCAAACGGCAAGAGAGCCGAAGTCTTGAATTAGAAACTTCCTAGCGTGCTTAGTGAAGCCACCGGTTCGCCTTAGAAATTTCCATACGGCAGGGGAAGGCAGTCCGTGGCATCCGTAGTGCCAACAAAGAGAGCCACAGCTTCAGCCTTTAAAATATCCGCATCGACGTAGAGCCATGTCGGGCATTAGGGGTAAATTGCCATCAGCATGCGCAGCCACGCCTGCCTTTAGATTTTGCCATACAGCGTAGAGCCAGAAGTCTGGCAATAAGAAAGTGCCAGCTGGCTTAGAGCCACATATTGGCCTTTAGAAATTTCCAGATGGCGTAGAGCCAGAAGTCTGGCATTAAGAAAGTACCCATAAGCGTAGAGCCATAGTCTTACGTTTAGAATGTACACGGGTGGATGTGGTTACATTTAGAAAGCGCAAGCTGTGGTCAAGGGTCGACCTTAGAAATTGCTAGGACGGCGTAGAAAGCAAGAAGTCTCGGGCATTAAGAAAAGTGCCGAGGGCGCACAACCACAGCCTCTGCCTTAGAAATTACAAGACGGCTGCAAAGCCGGTCCGCATTAAGAAAGCAAGTACTTCAATCCACGCTTATTTATAAATTGCCGACCGCTGCATGCCCGTAAGTCTTACATTAAGAATGTGCCGTAGGCGTAGAAAGCAACATTCTGGCCTTAGAAATTGCCGCATCAAGATAGTGCCAAAAGTCCGCATTAGAAAGTGCCAAAGAGTATAGAGCCACGGGCCCGCCTTTGAAATTGCCGATGATCGAGGGCCAGAAGTCTCGGCATTAAGAAAGTGCGCCGGAATACCCACAGCTTGTCTTCTTTTAGAAATCACGCCGACACGTAGAGCCAAGATCGGGTATTAAGAAATGTGTCACAGCTTAGAGCCACACCGAACTTAGAAATTACCGGCGCAGTGCCGGTCCGCTTTTAAGAAAGTGCCGCGGAGGTGTAGAGCCACAGCCGGTTTTGAAAATTGCCGACGCATGTAGTCGATGTCCGGCATTACACAAAGTGTCGACAAGCGTATAACCATAACCGCCTTAGAAATCGCCAACGGCGCTGAGCTAGAAGTCCGGCATTAAGAGGTTCACTGTGCGAAGGCGCCCTAGCTCTTAGAAATTGTCAGACGACGTAGAGCTAGAAGTCTGGCATTAATAAAGTGCCAGCATGCTTAGAGCCATAGTCTGGCTTTTAGTAATTGCCAGATGGCGTAGAGCTAGAAGTCTTGCATTAAGAAAGTGCCAGCAGACGTAGAGCCACAGTCTAGCCTTTAGAAATTGCTAGACGGTATAGAGCCAAAAGTTTGGCATTAGGAAAGTACAAGGTGCTTAGAGCCACAAATTTTTTGATTACGCCCCAAAATTAAGCATTTTGTCTCTATTCGAGATAGGCTTGAAAGTGCTTTTTGCGCACTAATCGTATCACTCAAGCCAATTGAGGCAGTTCAGTCTGGCTTCTAGTATCACTTATGCCATTTCTGAGGTTATTTGTGGTTATTTTGTAGGTTTTTGTGTACCTCGTCCATTAAAGCTCTAATCTGACACGAGATGTTGAACCACGAAGATTGAAACTTATTTCACCATCAACATATCAAAATTGATGAAATGAAGGAAGAAGATGGAGGATGCAGAGAGGTGCAAGAGGCAAAGTGCTGGAAGAATGTTAATTCGCAGAAATTTCGCCATGATTGCGAAAATTTCGTCGGATTGCAAATTACACCATAGCTTAAAATGGCAATCCTAGCGAATTGAGAAATTTCGCTGTGGCTAGCTTAAAATTTCGCTATATGTTTAAAATCATCGTGCCATTTAAATTCTCCATTTTCGCTATCTCTCAAAATTTTCACTATCTCTCAAAATTTTCGCTAGGCTAGAGAAATTTCACAAATTAGCTTAAATTATCAGGCATAGCTGGCACCCCATTTTCGCTATCTCTCGTGTACTGGCCAGGTTGGCTTAAATCCCTCGCTTAGGTTAGCTTAAATTTCGTTAGGCTAGCCAATTCGCCACCCAGCGAAATTTTCCCGCATAGCCAAATTCCCCTCGCTCGTTAAATTTGTGTAATTAATGCCAAACGACCCTGCTTGGTGTATTGTTCTCCTTGTCCTTCAGATGAGCCAATATATTAGCTTTCTGTAGTTTTCAATACTGGGTGGCCTATATAAGCCTCCATCATTTTTGTAACCCTAAGCAATCTTTTGGCACCATTTATGTGTAAATATCTCCCGCAGTTTTTCAATTAGGTTTTGCTTTTCTCTTCTCTCTCCTCTTTTTTCATTTTCTAAAGCACAAACACCCCTCTTGAGGATGACAACTCAAGAGATGCTTGCATAAGTCTCATAACTTTGAAGATGAGGGTTAAGCAGCTTGGTTTTAAAGGGCCATAGGTCAGTTCTCATGTTTTAAATGCTACAGTAATCGTATTTATGGCTCCCAGCCAAATTAGGGTCGAATATCATTTAATGTCATTACTTTATTAATACTTACCATGCTTAGGTACAAGGTATACTTATTGTTAGATGACCGTTATTTTTTAGATGGCCTTTACGAGCCACCGAAATGAGGCTGAGTGCTGTGGTTTTAACCCAAAGGACCGTAAATGCATGTCGCCTGTGTCGACTAAATCAGAGCGCTTTGTGTGGTTAGGCTTAGCTAAACAAAGACCGTTATGGCTTGGACTATAGGTTGTTTGCCATGATGCGAGGATAAAAACCTCGAGACACTTGTTACTCCCATGTTGTCAAGCTAGTGACCTAAACCTTCAAAGCTACCTTTTCACACTTCACTTTCGCTTTACAATTAATCAAGATCCACAACAACTTCCACCTGCTTTTGAAACAAACTAAAAATCCAAATTAAAAGCCTCACCATTTTTCAACACTCGATGCGAAGTCATTCATAGGATGAAAACCCATCCCTGCGGTTCGACCTCTAGACCACTGCTAATGAAGAGTTTGACTAATGGCAAGTAGAGGAACATAGGAAACAAATTTTGTTGATTCCGCTCACCCTACCGTGGCAAGAAATCAATGTCTAGCATTAAGAAAGTGTCACAAATAATGATACGCAGAAGATGGCCTTTAGAAATTGCCGTGACAAAGACAGAGCCGTGGTCCGCATTAAGAAACTCATACACAGTTTAGAGCCACGGGGCTGTCTTAAAATTTCCATACGTGTGTAGCCGTAAGTTCGGCAATAAGAAAAGCAAAGATTCTCTAAGCTGCGGGCCTGCCTTTAGTAATTGCAGATGGCGAGAGCTAGATGTCTATGAATTAAGAAAGTGCTTCAGATAGAGTTAGAAATCGCCTTCGAAATCTCCCCTGCACGCCAGAGCCAAAAGTCTGCATTAAGAAAAGTACCGCAGGGCGAGTTACTACCTGGTTTTGAAATTGCTGCATTTTAAGCAGCCAAAAGTTCAGTATTAAAAGTATACAAAGGAGCCACGGGGCCTGACATTAGAAATTAAGCTGATGGCGAGAGCCGAAGTCTCGCATTATGAGTTTCAAGAGCGAAGCCACACCCAGCCTCAGAAATCGCTGACGACGAGAGCCGTAAGTTCGGCACAAGAAAGTGTCAAGTGCTTAGAGCCACAAAGATGGCTTTAGAAATTTCCAACGACGTAGCCGAAGTCCGGGCATTAAGAAAGTGCTAGCAGGCGAACTACGGGCCGACATTTAGAAATATTCAGACGGGCGCATAACCACTGGCATTAAGAAAGTGCCAGCGAGGAGCTACAGCCTGCCTTTAGAAATTTCAACCATATAGAAAGGATGTGTATTAAGAAATGCCAATAGAGCAGAGCTCCCGGCCTCGTTTTTATGGTAAATTTCAGATTTACAGAGAGCTAAAGTCTGCATAAGAGTTCTAACAAAGAGCTACGTCAGTTTTGTACCAAGCGACGGTGTAAAGCTTAAAGTCTAGTATTAAGAAAGTGCCAATGGCTTAGATTCACAGCCTGAAATCTTAGAAATTGTCAAACGCATAGAGCCAAAGTCTAGCATTTAGAAAGTGACAGTACGTAGAGGCCACGTACTAGCCTAGAGAAATCTCGCCGATGCATGAGGAGCCATAGTTTGCCTTAGGAATTGCTAAACTAAGGCATTAAGTCTTGAATAAGAAAATGACAAGAGGCTTAGAGTCACGATTGCCCTTAGAAATTGCAAATCAGCGAGCCGAAGTCCGGCATTAAGAAAGTGGCAAAGTAGAGAGCCACAGCCTTGCCTTTAGAAATTGACAGACGTGTTCGAGCTAGAAGTCTGACATTAAGAAATTTCGAACAGCTAGAGTCATAGTTTGGCATTAAGAAAGCGCCGTGACTAAGAGCCACGCTTACATTAAGAAAGTGCAAGCAGTGTAGAGTCACACCGTTTAGAAATCGCTAGATGGGTTCGAAAGAAGTCCGACATTACAAGAAAATTCCAACAGCTTAGAGCCACTTCTGGTGGTTAAGAAAGTGTCAATGTATGAGAGCCACAACAGATGAAATTGCCAACGGCAGAGCCGAAGTCCGGTACGAAGAAAGTGCAAGCAAAGCCAAGCCACCGTCTGAATTAAGAAATTTCCAGACAACGTACAACCAGAAGTCTGGCATTAAGAAAGTGTCAACAGGCGTAGAGCCACAGTCTGGCCTTTAGAAATTTCCAGACGGCGTAGCGCTCGAAGTCTGACATTAAGAAACTACCAACATGCTTGGGGAGTCACGCCCCAGCCTTCGAAATTCCTGCATGTACCTGGGATCCAAAGTCTAGAATTAAGAAAGCGCCAACCGAATGTAGCCAATGTTCGCCTTAGAAATTTCCGCACGACGACAAATGTTTGGCACAAGAAATGCCAAGAGGGCTGAGCCACGCCGCCTTATAATTTGCCAAACGCGAGTGCTATAATCCGCATTAAGAAAGGTCAGTAGGTGAGCCGTCGGGCCCGCCTTTAAATTGCCGACGGCGAAAAATTAGAAGTTCGGTGTTAAGAAAGCGTCGCGCTGGCTTAGAGCCACGCCCGACGAAATCGCCAAACGGCAGCCGGTTCGGGGCATTGGGAAAGTGTAACAGGCGTAGAGCCACGCCGTCCTTAGAAATTGCAAGACGCGTGAGAGTCGACAAAGTCATATTAAGAAAGTGTCGCGAAAGGAGCCAATAATTCGGCATTATGAAAGTACTGAATAAAGCCACGCCGGGTTTTGAAATTGCTGCACGAGCGTGTAGCTAGAAGTCTAGCATTAAGAAACTGTCAATAGGCTGAGCGGGGCCTGCTTTAGAAATTGCTGCATTTGTGTAAATCCAAAGTCTGCATTAGAAAAGTGCAAGGCATAGAGCCAATAGCCCGTTTTTAGAAATTTCCAAACGCATGCAGCCGTGATGTCCGCATTAGAAAGTACCACTGCTGAGCCAGCCTAGTCTTTGAAATTTCCCAGATTATTTCAGAGCCAAGTCTCGGCATTAAGAGTACCAGAAGCGAGAGCCACCGTTGGCCTTTAGAAATTAATGACGCAGAGCCGTAAATCGTCCGTAAAGAGGCCAAGAAGCGTAGGGAGCCACGCGCGTTGAAATTTTAGACAATGTAAAGCTAGAAGTCCGCACACTATGTACCAAGAGGCTTAGGAGCCACGCCCGGTTTTTTTTTGAAATTGCCGATCACGTAGAGTTGCAAGTTTGCATTAAGAACTACAACAAGCGAGGGCCAATCGCCTTTGAAATCATGACGACTCGTAAGTTTGGCATTAGGAAAGATCTAACAGGTGTAGAGCCAGCCTAGCTTTAGAAATTGCTGTGACAACAGATGTAAGTCCGGGCATTTAAAAGTGTTACAGTTATAGAGAGACAATTTGACTTTAGAAATTACAAACGACGCAGGGCAAGTCTTCAGATAAGAATGTGCCGTAATGAGTCATAGTTCGGCCTTTGAAATTTCCAGACGGCGAGAGCCGTAAGTCCGAAGATTAAGAAAAGGAAAGGATAGTGACAGCCTGCCTTTAGAAATCAAGACGACGAGTAGAAGTCGCAGACAAGAGTGCAAGAGTGTGCAGAGCCGCTGGTCAGTTTTGGAAATCGCTAGACTACATGTAGAGATAGAAGTCTGGCATGAAAGTGTCGAGGCTTAGAGCCACGGTACCGCTCAGAAATTGTCGTATCAAGAGAGTTTAAGTCTTGCATTAAGAAAGTTCCAAAGATGCTAGAGCCACGTATTTGCCTTCTAATTGCAGACGCGTAGAGCGAAGTCTAGCACAGAGTGCCAAAGAGACGAGAGCCACGCCTTGCTCAGAAATTAAGCTGACGGTGTAGAGCCAAAATCACATAGGAGGCATTCTCAGCAGTACTTAGAGCCACAGCCCCGGTCTTTTGAAATTGTTAGATCGCTTAGAGCCGTCCGTGCATTAAGAGTGCTGAAGAAAGATCTAATAGTTCGCCTTTAGAAATTTTCACGTGCATAGAGCTAGTTCAAGATAGTGCCAACAGTATAGAGCCAGCCTGCCTTAGAATTTATTAGATGAATGAGCTAAAGTTGGCATTAGAAAGCGCCAAGAGACGTAGAGCCAGCCCGCCTCAAAATTTCATAATGAGGTAGCTAGAAGCTCAGACAGGAGTGCCAAAGAGCGCGAGGCAAGGTCGCCTTTTAGAAATTGTTAGACGCGGCGCCAAAAGTCTGGCATTAGAAAAGTGTCGCAAAGGAGCCAGCCTGTCGCCAGGCATTTCAAGACCAGAGCCAAAAGTCCGGGGCATTAGAAAGACAGCCTGGCTTGTCTCACGCCTGCCTTAAACTGTTGACTGGCTGAGGAGCCAAAAGTCTTGCACATGAAAGTGTCGCAAGTGTGAGCCACCGGCCTTTAGAAATTCCTGCATCTGCAGGCGTAAGTTTACATTAGAGAGGCCGGAGGTGTAACCCACGGGGCCTAAATCTTTGGAATCGCAGACCAGAGAGCCAAGTCTTGGTATTAAAAAAAAAGTGTCATCGCTAGAGCCACAACATTTAAGAAATCAAGGACATTGTAGAGCTAGAAGTCTAGCATTAAGAAGTTCAGCATGCTCGCAGCCACAAGCCTCGACTTTAGAAATTGGCTGATACTAAGACAGCCAAAAGTCTCACATTAAGTGAAAGTGCCACAGACGAGGAGCCATAGTTTGCCTTTATGAAATTGCAACTGTAGAGCTGTGTGTCCGCATTAGGAGCAACAAGAAGGAAACACGTCATAGTTTTAGAAATGTGACTGTGGAGAGAGTTAGAATTCGGATATGAGCGCCAAAGAAATGAGTCATACCGCCTTTTTACAAATTGCCGGGACGGCGTGAGAGCTAGAAGTCTCGGTATTAGAAGTGCCAAGAGCACAGAGCCGCCTGAAGGCCTTAGAAATCGCTGACAACGTATAGAACTCGCATGTTTGGCATTAGAAAAGAAAGGTGAAACCACTGGCTTCAGTCTTTAGAAATCGCTAGACAACGAGCCAAGTTTGGCATTAGAGTTCCAAAGAGGCGAGCTGCCACGCTCTCGCCTTTAGAAATTGACATGAGCCGTGTTTTGTTAGAATGTGCCAAGAAGCTTTAGAGCCACGCCTCTCCGGGCCTTAGAAATTGTCGACGGCGAAGAGTCAAAAAGTCTAGCATTAGTGTCAAGATGCTGTAGAGCTACAGATGGCCTTTAGAAATTTCCAAACGAGAGCTGAAAGTTTTGGTATTAAGAAAGGCGAAAGGTGTAGAGCCACAACTGCCTTTAGAAATTTCCAGATCAGTAGCCCAAGTCCGGTGACAGAAACTACCACAAGAAGAGCCACGTCCGCCTTATAAATCTCCAACAAACCTAGGAGCCAAAAGTCTAGAATTAAGAGTGCGCAGATAGACAATGTCCCGGCCTTTAGAAATTTCCAGATAGCCAGAGAGCTAGAAGTCCGGGCATTAGGTGCCAAGAAGGAAGAGCCATTGGGCCTGCCTTTAGAAATTGCCGACGGCGAGCCGATGTATGGCATTAGGAAAAGCAAGAAGGTAGAGTCAGCCTGCCTTAGAAATTGCCAGCTGGCGAAGCCAAAAGTTTGACATTAGGAGTAAAGCAACATGAGCGCCAGTTTGGCCTTTAGAAGCTTCTATACGGTGTAGATTCAAGTCTCGCATTAGGTATTTCACATATGAAAGCCACAATCCGGCTTTAGAATTATGATGGCAGAGCCGGTTTGACAGACAGGTGCCAACAAGCCGAGAGCAAGGCCTGCCTTAGAAATTGCCAGACGACTTTATATTTGTTCGGCATTAGAAAAGTGTCGAGGTCTATAGATTATATAGTCCTGGTTCCCGAATTCCTGCACGGCGCTGATCTAGAAGTCTCATATTAGGAGTACCAAGAGGCGAGGAGCCATACATCCCGTCTTTTTTTTAAATTGTAAGATGGCGAGAGCCTAAGTCTCGACATTAAGAGTGCTAGTGCGCAGAGCCAGCCGCTCCCGGGCCTTTAGATATTGTCATATGGCATATAAAGCTGTAAGTCCATTAGAAAATACCAAAGCCACACTCGTCTTTAGAATTGCCGATCAAGGTAGGCGCAAGTCCGCATACAAGTGCCAACGCACGTGCAGCCGTCAGCCCGTCTGCAGAAATTGTCGACCTAGAGCCAAAAAGTCCGCATTAGGAGTGCTCGTTAGCTTAGAGCCATAGTCTAGTCTAGAAATCGGCCGACCGACGAGAGAGAGCCAAAAGTCTCGCATTAAGAGCGTGCCAAGAATGAGCCATAATCTAGCTCAGAATTATTGCGATGTCGATAAATTAAGTTTGGCATTAGTGAAAGTTCCAAGAAGCGAGAGCCACAAATGGCCTTTAGAAATTACTGACGTATGAGAGCCGTAAACTGGGCATTGAGAGTTCCAAATAGCTAGACCCACAAATAACCTTAGAAGAACATACGGCATAGCCGTGAGTCCGCATTAGAAAGTGCCAAGAAGCGAGTTCCACGCTCCTCGCCTAAGAAATTGCTGCATCGCGCCAATTGTAAGAACCAATTTGTTTGTCTCGCTCTCCGGCACGCCGCGCATGCGACTGCAAAGTAAGGACCGGTCGACAAGCAGGCCGTCGCTCTCCCGATGATTAAGTCAACAACATGGAGAGAGTTAGCTAAGGGAGGTTAAGATAGCTGGAATTGCCACTTACCCGTGGGGATCTTTCCTACTTATAGGGCTCGGTCTTCCAGTAAATCTCCGCTTTTATTTTCTAATAAAGATCTATTTTTCCCCTATTAAGGATTATCCTTTAATGATAAAATCTATTTTTCCTTACGTGATTATCCGCAATGGGGCGATAAAATACGCTTCCCCATCAAATATTATCCTTCAAATAAAGGATTTTTGAAATTAGGAAACTGTGTGATAACATTCACTTTGCGATTTTCATAAAATTTCCAATATGCGGTGAGATATGGTCGGGGTATTCGGATCCTCATACGGGTTCTAGATCGCATCATCTTCGCGTCTCGTGGTTTTAATATAGTAGTCACATCGTCAACATTTCAACAGCAAAGGGGCCTTAAAATGACCGCCTGAGCAAAGAGGTCCCAGCTTCCAAAGCCACGGCAGACTGGGCGTAAATTGGCAAAGACAATCTATGTGAGTTCAAGATATGTCGATCACTAAAAGCATCAAATATAAGCATTTAACGCTATTGGTGGATGGTGCATACTACAGTTCTTCCAGTGTCCACTGTGTTCCTAACTGTCCTCATCATCATTGCCAGCTGCCCCGGGCATCGCTTCTCCAGATGTCGGTTCATCCATGAATATCACAGGGTTATAACAAGTTTCAACAGCAATGGTCAGTCTCTTCCTCTGCTCAGTGGACAGACCATTTTCACCCGGCAATCCAACAAGTGCTTCCCTCAATGAGTTCAGTTCCACAAGCTCCATAACTTCCTCAACGAACATCTGCAACCAATTAGTTGGAACACAAGTGAGTACCATCTTTTCTATGCTGAATATTTTCTCCAAGTTCCCTATACCTTTAATCAGTTAATGTGTGAATAGAAGAGAAGTCCCCACCTTCCGGTACGAATCAACTTCAGAAGGCAACCAGTTCACGCAGAATAAAAAGCAAGGACTCCAGGACTGTAACATGAGGGAGGGATACGTTTGCTCACAATATCCCAAACACACGTGCAAATGTTTCTTGCTTTGTACCCTGGAAACTCTGATGCCTCAATATATCCATAATTTTTCCTTTCCAGCCAATACATCCAAAAGAGTAGCTTTGCCAGCAGCAGTCACACTCCATTAGAGCTGTAAGGACTCCTGGCCTGAAAGAACCACCTGTCGCCTTTAGAAGTTCCAATCTGTCCTCAGTGATGCCTTGTGCTTACTTCCTGCAAGAAATTGCGAGGATTTATGGGTTTAGTATGACAATCCCAGATAGCCTAGACCAGAAACATTAGTTTCAGTATTAAAACTCAGAAAATGCACCTGGGGCATGTCCGCACTGCATATCTAATTTCATCAAAAGAGATGGACAGAGGTTCAAAAGGAAGAACCATTCCCCTTTTCTTGCCCTGGTCCGCTTCATAGTAATGGAGCTCACTCTTGCAAACAACTTCACCTGGATGATCCACTTTAATTCTGTTCCTATTTCTGCATTTTTATCAAATTGTTATGTTAAGGCATTAACATACTATTATCTGAACTTAATGACCGGTTACTGCTGAGCTCTTCTACCCGTTGATATTTCAATCAACTCCAGTTCTGTTAGCTTGTTTCAGCTAAGGTCTTTTGACAGAACTGGTTGAGACTTCAATGTTGCAGCAGATCGATCGAATTATAAGAAAATGATTCCAAGTTTTGGGAAGTTGACAAAAGAAGAAGAAACTCAATGATTTAACATGATAGAGCTAAAGTGAAGAGGAAATTGAATAGGAAGCATTATATCCAATCAATGCTCCTACCCCAGCCAATACCAGTGTGGTTCCCTTCGGAAACCCTGTGAGCTTTCAAGACAAGAACTCCTTAACATTCTGTTGGAGTTAGCTGAAACCTGTAACATAAACATATGAATGAAGTTTTGGCAGGTAATCATCATATCATTTTTCTGTTTTTTTCTTCTTCATGAAATTGAAGCTTACATGTCTCCAGCTGTGCCCAAGGAATTCATTCACAGAAATAGCATTCTGCCCATACATCAAAGGTGTGATCCAATAACCCCATTCCCACCATGGCTTCACATCATCTGAGGGGGAAGAAAATTGATTTTTTTATTTTATTTTTTCCATAAGTTATATTGCCATGAACATAGAAAAAACCTATTTGTTTGAATTGAAATCCTAGTCTACCTCAGTTTTCACCTTTTGACAAGATAAATCCACCCAAGACCATGACTACAAGTAATGCAAAGAGCCAAAATGTGGTTGTAATCATATGATGTTCCTTCCTAGTTGCCATCAACCCAAAAATCCTGAGGCCATCTGGCTAATGCATAGCAGCACTGGGCATTGTTTGAAAACCTGCCATTTAGAATCTTAATAAGTCAGAAAACCAAAAATTTAAAGTAGAATTTGGATTCTGGATTTCTGATTTTGTTTGACCTTTCTCTATGCTTGATCATACTCATGACATAGTCAGGTCAAGACAACCCAAAAGCCAACTTCTAGAAATGAAATTGGAATCTTGAGGATCCATTTAGGTAGAGAGTATGCCCATGAAGGATAGAAGAAAAGGTCCCTTTGCTTGTAAAAGACCGGAAGTTTGAAGATGGTCATAGAAAGCTCTGCAAATCCATTGAACATAATCATCAAGGTAGCAAAGAAAAGGCACCATGAAAATCCCACCATCTTCACCGTATTTTGCTGCATCTTAGACCGTGGAACAATGTCATGTTTGCATAAAAGCCACAATAATTAGCTATAAAAAGAAATAAAGAAATAATACAATCAACTCCTCAAATGATTCTGAATTTTCACATTTCATTTAGGTCCTCGTGAGCTGAAAATTTAAGGCATGGATTCTACTTACTTGAATCATTTGAAAACATAGACAAATGAATTTTCATAAGCAAGAACTCCCTGGATGCACAAGTTTTCAACAGTTCTTTCATAATACCATTTTCAGGTCAAAGCAGCAGGGTGGAGTTTGTCTTGTTTGTGAACGGCACAGCAAGCTCATCACCTAGTTTTTGACCAATATGAAATGACTGGAAACGCTTGGAAAAATTCCTTGAAGCGTAAATATAGACATATGGCTCATCCACAAAGGCCCAGTACTGCTCTTGATCCTTCCTTGATGTCACCTATGGTGCAGCACCAAAAAAAAATGGTAAGCCCATGAGCATTAAAGATCGGCGAACTGATATGAGAAGAGAATGTGATTCTAGTAATGGGAATTACTCTCAAAAAGAAGTCAGCCACCTCTTTCCTTTCCGGGACACTAGTCTATGGATTCAAAGAACTCGCCACATTAGGCCTTGATACAATTTTCTGTCAGAGAGAGAATTATGTCATCAAATAGATTGTATGTTTCCTAGGAAGTTGGTTGAGGAGGGAGACGTCAGAGCAGTTCCATGAGAATATGGATGTCCATCTGAGTGAATTAACAATCTGAAGTTGCTGAATCCATCCAAAACCAGTTGATATCTCATCCATGAAAAGTACTTCATTATCCAACCAGTATCTCCCTGTTGGCATATCAATCAGAAGCTCAGAAGAATCAGCTTTTCCCCTTGTTATACCTTTTTCTCAGATTTGTAAACTCACAGATCATATTGAAAATGCCTTTGAAATTTTTTGTGCAAAGATATGACTACTCTGTTGAAATAAGTTAGGAAGTTTGTGCTTAGGCCATCAGTTGTGAGTCGCTTTTTTTGTCCGCCGGAAATGCCTCGTATCATAACATCGCCTTACTAATGGTCAGCGCAGATTTCAAGTCCAGAATCTTCAAATTTGTCAAACAAACATTGAATTTTCAGATTTTTGCCTGGCCCATGGAAACATTCTCAATAGACTAAGCGTTGTGGCCGTTGTTACTGCTTACTAAAATTTCTAAAGCCGAAAAACCAAAATATTTGGTTTTTCCATATAGAAAAAGTCATCTTCCAAAACAGAAACACTGCACCAACAAGTGAGAGAAAGGTGCAAAAGACTTCACTACCTAATGTGCCAAAAAACAAAACAACTTAATACTTAATACTATTGATAGTGCTTTTTCTATCGACATCACTGGTACCGTAGGAGTTGCTGAGTCGATCTGGTTTGGCCGGATTGCCGTGATAATCATGAACCCGCATTGGAAAGGATGCTCCACGAGTGTGCGCTCATCGACCTCCGACGCCCCAAGTCAGCTTTTCTTACTTAAAGGAAAGAATTCAACTGCGACGCAGGATGCGCACTCTAGTTGGTGTGATTGCTTTCGATATTTTTAGTGGATAATCACGAAGTGACTTTCCTCATTGATGATGATACCGCCTTCCCTCATCAGGATATTTTCTTCCATATCTAACTAAATATTTAGAGGATAATTAGGAGGGTCGTAATCTGGGGATCCTTCTTTCCCTAATTGACACGATCATGAATACAGTGCTTTCCTTCTTACCGGCTCGAACCTGTGAGCCAAGGATTATCCGCCACCGCTCGCCCATCGGGCTAGTTTCACTTTGGCGCATTCTCGGGGAACCAAGGTTATCATTACTGACCGAGTTCCCAAGGAGGCTTTTTCGATCCCATGGAGGATGCCATCCATTTTTCTAAAGCCCGTCTTCGCCTACAGTCTTGGGCCTCGTTATCGCTTTTATTTTTTAGGCACCATCATTGTTCCCTCACTTCTTCGTCGGGGTTTGAAGCCACAGCAAGGGCTGAATCGCTTTCGATCGAGCTGCCAGTTCACCATGTGGTTAGACGTATTCGTTGGTTCAAACTTGTCACCGCCAATTGTATTGCGCGATAATGATGGCTTCGACTTTCAATGACGTTTCAAAGGTTTTTCAAGCTATCCCACAATTATTCAACCAGCTTTTCCCTTGTTCTCGTCCCATATCACTTTCCTCTTTCTCAATTTCCTATTCTTCAAACCTCTTTTTCTTCAGGGTCATAGGATTTTTTCTTTGTTTCGAACTTTCCTGACATCACGCAAGACCTGCTCGGGTGATTGCCGCTCTATCTCGCCGAGTTGTTTCTGTGTTTCTTTCCCTAGTTTGGGTACGCCTTTCTTCCTCTTCCCCGCTTACCTTTACGCTTGTTCGAGTTCGGGCCCCTGCTGGTCGCTGTTTCGTCCTTTTCCCCACTTTTTCAATCGGAATTTTGCCTTTTTATCGTTCGTCCGACTTCTATTACACTCGACCAATCATGCGTACTTCCTACAAGCCCACTGCCCTTCCTGGCTTCACGATGGGTAAGTTCGCCGAGGGATCGACTTAGTGGCAAACGGGAGAGGGTTCAACCGTCTCGCTATTGTTGTTGATAGGTCCCTTAACGTGGTCCCCTTCCCCTCATGGCAGCGCGTGGCAAGGGGTAAGGGTCAACGAGATCAGTATCTTGTTGGCTCAGCCATTGAGGGTCAAGCAGTAGAATGCCACAAGAATTTTAGTCTGGTCAAGCCCTTTCGACATAATTTCGCCGTTACGTGCCTCCTTCTCGGTGTTCGGTTTGCGCCCGACTTTCTACTTACGCCGCCCGCGTAAGATGGTTTGCTTCTTCGAGGTGCCTTCTCGGGAAATGGCCTCCGCTCTCTTCTTCTTCATCTCTATCGGGTGCCTGGTTTTTAGTTGATTTTAATGGTGTGGTCCTACCAACTCCTTCCTCCCGAACTTGGGTGTTCGTCGGGCCGCTGGTCGCCTTTAGGGGATAAAGGTTCGGTACCTAGCATTGCTTTGCTCTTAAACTTTAGTGTAAAGTAGTCCGCTGAGGCTTTTTTGTACACGCCAAACGCTCCAATGCCAAGTCAGATCATTTCAGATATCTCCCGCCTTCCACAAACACCGGAAGGAACGGCATTTTTTTGCTGGAGGTCGTAATTGGGAATATAATCTGGTTGACCGAGAAGACACGCTTGGTATTCGAAGGCTTGATCGCCTCTGAGGAACCCGTGAGCTCCGCTTATGCACTGGGTTTGCCGCACTAAAGTTATTAGGTGTTTTCTAATCTCATGGTCAGGTGGTCTTCGTATTCGCCTTCCGCCTCGCCCCAAGGATGAAAAGGTGAAGGAAGCTGGCTGGCACACGCCTTCGCTGGCATACTCTAAGCTGATTAGTCGACATTCTCGGGCCTTCTAGCGTACTCTTCTCGGCCCCGGCTTCGAGGCCCTCTCTGCCCTTTGTCATGAAGACTTCTCATGAGGGGCCCTCAGTCGTGAAACCCACTCGGGAAGAGCTCCAAGCCCGAGTCTAGTTGTTGGCAAAGAAGAAGAGGAGCGTTAAGCGTAAAGTTCGGGCTCCCCCCGAGAGCAGCCTGGCGATTCGGGGTAAGGTCCCGAGGTTGGGAGCGTCTTCTCCGCCGTCGACCGCTAAAGGGTGGGGGTCGTCTGACCAAGTTCCAGCGAGAGGTTAGGCGCCTCCTACCATGGCCGAAGTCCCGTGCCACGGATCCGCCAAATTTTCTCCCGGAGAGCGCCAGCCTCTTGCTGTTCGCCCACGGCGTTCAAAGTCACTTGGTGCAAGATTTTCAAGCCTCCCACGATGCCTGAGATCGCAGGGAAGCGGGGTCAAGTCTCGAACCAGCGAGGAGGACTCACCGCTGCCACTCGAGCTTGCCGCCGAGGTCGTGATCGCCCATTCTACGATTTTGATCCTCGTGAGGGCGGATGTCTCCGTTGAGATCTTCTAGCCTTATCGCCTGCTGAGCAAATACTTCCATGTCCGGACGCCTTATTTGTTCGCCTCTATCTTTGATTTAAAGGACTACCTTTTGTCTTGTTTCTCGGCGCTTGGCTACCTATGAAGAGCCCGGGCAAGGAGAGCTGTCTTTCTCGAGGTCCCGTTAGGGTGGCAGAAGGTATAGCCGAGGTCGCCGACCGAGAGAGCCGACTTGGCTCAAATGCAACACCGAAATGCAGGACGTAGGGAAGACAGATCCGACCAAGCATACTCCACGGTGAAATCGCCGAAGCCAAAGAATAGGGAGCAGCTAAGGCTTCGGGATATTGCGCGTCACGCATGAGTCGCAAATGGTTACAGGATGAGTCAACGCATCTGCAAAGAAGCAGCAGACGGGCCGTATGAAGCCGCGGGTCGCCAAGGTCGACGGTACAGCGACAAGGAAGAACCGCAGTGGTTAGGATGAGCCGCGCCTCAAAACCATGACCTTGAGCTAATCTTCCAAGAGGCTTCGAGAGGTCGAGCACTGTGGCATCAATGACTTAATCGTCAAGTGGCTTGATGACCTCAGAGGAGGCCTGCGGCCCGTACGCGGGTGATCATCAAGCTGAGGGATGAAACATGCACCTTATGGGCCCTCCGGTTCTCTTATTTTTCACGTTTCAGGAATGTTCTTCCGCCTGGGCATCTCATCTTTCTCCGCCCGCCCGGCATGGTCCATGACATGGGGAATTAACTGGACGGGAAGATGACCTGGGTGTCCTGCCGCCCGGCTCAAGCCCCGCAATTCTATGGTCGAGGCCGCCTGCACTGCCTTCTCGATACTTAGGCTTTTCCCGTCATTCTTCTTCATTTTGGTAGCCTTTGGCCCAGAATCCATCATTTTGACCTTTATTGAAACGCGTCGATTGGTGATATTCATACTGAAGTTTGCCTACAATCTTTTGATGGCTTTCTAAATGAACCGACCTCCATGATCCTCGCCGCAGTAGCTACACGCCCATGGCCGAAGTTGTCGGGCTCGTAAGCCGGGCCTCACGATTCTTTTTGAAACGGGGCCATACGCTCTAGAACCGAGCTACGCGGGGTTTTTTGCAACCGAAGCCATCGGTGCCGTGGACGAACTCGAAGCCCGTGTCTTTGACCGAGTCGCATGGTTCTTCGGTCCGGCGCCCGCGTTCCCTTTGACCGAAGCCGCACGATTCCTTCTTCAAGTCTCGAGCCCGCGTTCTCTTGACTAAGCCGCATGTTCCTTCAAGTTCAGCCCATGTCTCCTTTGACCGAAGCCGCATGTTCTTCAAGTCCGGCCTCGCGGTTCTTTGACCGAAGCCGCATGATTCTTCAAAGTCTAAGCTCCGTGGTTCTTTGACCGGAAGCGCATGTTCTCTTTTCGGGGTTCGAGTCTTCCGTCTCTTTTGGACGAAAGCCGTATGTTCCTTTCAAGTTCGAAGTTCGTGTTCTTCGGGATCGAGCCAGACGACATTTTCAAGTTCGAGCCAGGGTTTCAACCGGAAGCATGTGGCGTCGCCAGCTCTTCCCTTGGAAGGCACGCCGCAATTCTAATGTAGGCTCATGGAGAACCATAATGGCATCGCGTGACTTCAGCGTCAGGTTTATAACAAATCGCCTTCCTTCGATGGTGTGTACTATACTCTGCTTCCAACTTCCTTCGTCTATCCGACAGTGTCGGAGTTCGTACATGATGAAGCTTCAAGGTTTGATCGTCACTGAGCGAAGTCTGTTTGGTGGTCGTAGGCCGACGTTTGGTTTCATTGTTTTTCCATTCGCTAGTTACATTGTTCCCTGTCCCACTAGCTGGGAGCACAAGGCTGCTCCTCAGCCTCTGGCCATTCGATGGATTTAGTCGTGGTTCACGCTTGAGGGGTGCGTGTTTTGGAATGCTTCAAGGTCTGCTCTTCAAGTATACCTCCACCCTCTTTTTTATCCTTCTCCTTCTTTTTTTTCTTTTCTTTCTGTGGTTTTTGCCTTCGACCGGGTGTTTGCCAATTGTAATTTTCTCAGGAGACGTGGAGAACTAGCTTGGCTGATTGTACTTTATGAGATAACCGTAATAAAAGCACAGCTCTTTTTGGAAACACGGTACTTTGTCTCATGCTTTTTTTTTGTTGGTATCCTCCCCGGGCCCTTCTGAGTCCCATAGGTTTCTCGAGACTAATCGCTCTCATAGGCTCTTTCTTTACAATTTTTACGAAAGTCAGAGACGGTGTAAGCAAAAAATTGTTACCGAGTATAACTATTGGTGTTTTATCTATGGTGGTACAATCTGAGGTTTATGGGTAAAACTCGCTTTGAGGTGCTCGCATTCCGTGAGTGTTATGTGGTCTTTCCCTCCTCCGTTCAGATTCACGCTGCCGATCTAATCACCCGCGATACCAGCGGTCCTTCCTAATTGGGTCCAAATTTCCCGTGAGTAGTGTTCTTCCTTGCTGGTAGGAGTTTCTTGAGCAATATGATCACGTGCTTGAAACTCAAGTAGGCCCGACCTTCCGATCATAGTATCCTCGTTGTTTTTCACAGGGGGCTCCTCGACGCCGTAGCTTCGCTCACTTTCTTCTAAGATCAAGGTTCAGCGAAAGTCTCCTGTTATGTCGCGTCACGTTGGCGAACTTGACCCTAGGTGACAGAGCCTAACCTCAACTAGGGCTATCGCCTCGGTGCCAAACGCCAAGGCGAACAGAGTTTCCCGAGTTGCGGACTTGCGTGTAGTTCTGTATGCCCATAGTACCAAGGTTCACCCATTTCACGGTCTTCTCCTACCTAGTTCAATGCTACTCGAGTCCTTATAGTGAATTTACGCGTTCAAGAACCGCTGGATGAGTCGGGACGGTAGTAATTTCGATTCGGCGTCAAGACAAAGTTTTGAATTTCGGTTGTCAAACTATTTTCCATCGTCATCAACGCTTTGGGATCCCGAACCTATAGATTATGGATCGCAGATGATCACACTTTGCTCAATGATTGTCGCCAATGGTTCGACCCCATCCCATTTAGTGAAGTAATCTACTCCACACAGAGACTTGTATTGACCTCTTCCAATGGGCAAATCTCAGGCATGTTCAATCCCCACGAAAGGCCAGGGGCTTAAGATCGAGGTTAGTGGCTCGGCTGGGAGATGGGAGATATTGGCATGCTCTTGGTAGATTTTGCACTTTCTGACTAGTTTTATGGCGTCTTTGAGCATCGTGGACCAATAATACCCTTGCCTAAGGGATTTTTCTGCCAGGGCCCGAGCTTTGATATGGTTGCCACAGATGCCTTCGTGCACCTCTCTAAGTACGTAGTCGGCATCTTCCTTTCCTATGCATTTAAGGAGGGGTGTGGAAAAACCTCATTTATAAAGGGCCCCCCGCAAGAGAGTGAATCTAGCTGACCTTGCTTGTAGTTTAGATGTCAGCTTTGGTCGCTGGCAATATCTCGTCAATAGATAATCCTAGATGGGATCCATCCAAACGCTGGGCGGGGCCACATCGGGAGGACCTCGTCGCCGACGCTCACTGAAGGTTCATTAGTTGCTCGACCAAAACCGGCTCATCCAAATCTTCTGGTAACGCTTCAGTTGTTAGTTTAGCTAGGCGTCCACCGAATTCCTCCATCCTTAACGTGTCCGACCAACCGCATGAATTTTTGAGCAACCGCGCACTTCGAGATAACGGATCATCTTTTCGCCTTTCACTTCGTAGTCACCTCATCTGCTTACCAAACACCGGGAACCGAGAATCGCTGCATACCTCTAGTTGATCAGCCTCCATGAAGTGGGCGAGGTTTAGTCCAACAATGACAACTTCATATTCGGCTTCGTTGTTGGAGGCTTGGAATCCGAATCTGAGTGCATATTCCACATCGATCCCATCCGGGGAGGTCAGAATCAAGCTTGCTCCAATCCAAGAGGCATTACGCCTGGCATCCACCTTGACAACCCCAGATGGGGAGATCGATGCGGTTGAAGGTTTCAAGAGGGCTCTGGCCGAGGTGAATTTAGCGATGAAATCACAAAATTTGCCCTTGAATCACGTTTCGGGCTTGTACCTAATGTCTAACTCTCTCAGCTCTATGGCCCATTTCATCAATCTTCTCGAGGTTTCTGGTTTATGCAATATTTGCTTCATCGGGTGTTCTATTGGAATTTCGATAGTGTGGGCTTGGAAGTATGGTCGAAGTCTTCTGGCGGTGGTCACCAACGCTAGAATAAGCTTTTCCATCTTCGAGTACCTCCTCCGCACCTCCAGCTCGACCGCAGTTGACAATCGGCCACGGGTTCCGGGTCCCATTCTCTAACCGTGGCGCGACCATTCGAGAAATCTAAACACTAAGGAGGCGTGAGGAGTTCTCCGTGAGGGCTCACCGTAATGGGGAGCTCGCGCAGGTTTCGCCACGTGAACACCTCCCCGCTGGCATCCTATCGAAGGCCTGCTGCACTTCAAAGAAGGGTCGGCTACTGTCAATAGATTCAGACACAAAGCCACCAACGCGCATCTATTCCCTCCTAGTCGCACCGAACTTCTTTAGTGTTCGAGGGCGCCGACGTCGAGCACTGGCCTATTTTGTTTGATTTGCCTATTCCGCGGTAGTTGATCACTGGCGAAGCCCAAGAACTTCCCCCGCAGAGATCTCGGCGCACACTCGGGCTGGGTTTAACTCATTCAGAACCCTTCAGACCCGAACCCCCGCTAGATGGTTGACGGGAGTCTCTACTAGCCGACTTCACTAACATGTCATCTATATACACCTCCATGGATGTACCAATCTGTTTCTGGAACATCTTGTTTACTAGCCACTGATAAGTGGCACCTGCATTTTTCAACCCAAAAGGCATCACCTGATAGCAATACGTCCCCCGTTCGCCACGGCGAGGTCTCGTCGCGGGTCCCACCCCGACCGGGTTGTAGCCTGAGAACGCATCCATGAAGCTCAGGAGCTCGTGGCTAGAGGTGGCGTCTACTATGAGGTCAATCCGAGGTAGAAGAAAGTTGTCTTTCGGGCAGGCTCGGTTGACGTTAGTAAAATCAATGCAGAGTCGCCATTTGCTATTTCGCTTGATCGTGAAAGAACTATAAAAGAAACACCACTGTGGTAATCTACTTCCCCGCACGTACCGGCTTCTGGAGGAGCTTGCTGACCTCTTCGTTGATCGCTCTTCTCGCCTCTAGGCTAAACTCTTTTCTTTGACAAGCTTGAAGGAGTGATCAACATTTAGCTGGTGATGACTGTAAGTAGGTCAATTCTCCCATGTCCTCGTCGTTACTTCCACATTATGCGGTTATGATGAGAAGGTCTTCTAACGCTTTGGTCGCTAGCTGATCCGATGGTGGCGGAGATGTTCCTGCTTAATGGCCGCTGCACCGGTTCCGTACCTTCAAGGTGCTCGTCGGTGTCCAGCTCGCTTCGCGTCGAGCTCATCCATGTGGA